>JAJJMB010010713.1:91854-239354 GCA_023531105.1 Papaver atlanticum
ATTTTGAATGTGTAACTTATAGTTACACAGGCTCATTTGTATGTGTAACAATAAGATACACAATCAATATACAAACGACAATACAAGTCAGTAGAGATATTTTGAATGTGTAACTTATAGTTACACAGGCTCATTTGTATGTGTAACTATAAGATACACAATCAATATACAAACCACAATACAAGTCAGTGGAGATATTTTTAATGTGTAACTTAAAGTTACACAGGCTCTATTTGTATAGTTACACAAGCAAAATTCACAAGCATAACATGAGATCATCATAACCAAAATTCAGTTCATGAGATCATCACAAGAAAAATTCAGTTGATTGAATTTTAATACATGTTATTGTAGGATCATCTTAAGGGGCTTTCTTTCTTCCTTTCATCCTTTTTTGAAAAAATCGAACCTGAATCTGCAGTTGAAATAGTAAGAAAATCAGTAAAATGAAATCAGTCAAACATGTAGATAAACATCTTTCTTCCTTTTTGTAAGAAAAAACAAAAATTAAATCCATGAAATCTCACTAAAATTGAAAATAAATTCAACCAATTGAACAAAAACATTTCATAAATCTCTACAACAAAAACAAAATACAGATGATCTAACTCAATACAAGTAATAATCATTCACGGAATTAATAACCTGACCAAAATCTCAACCTAAATCATGAAATCTTATCAAGAAAAGAACCAATAAACATAGGTGCGAAACCATAATTTTCAAAAACAATTACAAAATCAAGAGAGAAATGAAATCAAAACATCAATCATGATGAAGAGAAACATGTGAAAGCAGAAATTCAAACCTAAAACCAGAGATGAAAAGGAAAAGAGAGAAAACTGACCTTTCTTCTTCTTCTTCTTCTTTCTTCGCTTCTTCTTCTTTCTTCTCAGCAAACAGATCGAAAAACTATTGTATCTTCTAGGGTTTTTTTATCTAGAACTTTTCGGTTTTTCGATCTAGAATTTATTTTTCTCTGCACTTTTTCGATCGTTTTTTATTTAGGTTTCTCAGGTGAGATCGGTTTACTCTCTCCTGAAATGAAAATAACTGTGTATGTGTGTGAGAAAAACCTAGGTTAGACAGTTATATAGTGAAGGTCAATCTGGTCATTTAGACTTCTATTAAAATTATATTTTAATTCAGGTCCTGGTTTTAAAATTCTTTTAACTAGGGACCTGATATTATGGGTAACCCATGGGTGGGGTCTAACCCTAATTTTCCCAATAATTAAGAAACATGAAATCTGTGGATTTACCCATACCAATCCGCCCATCTATGGGTGTTAAATCCGCGGGTAAAAGATTGGACACGAACAAAAATCTAGTGCCCGCCATTTTGAATATTTACTTCTTTTTTTTAATACGAAAATAAATTCATTGATCGAAGGATTAAATGACAGAGTTTTTATCCATCTGGATTTTTAGACTAATCCATTCTGGAATATTGTCTTGGTTTCTCCAACTAACAAAATTATCTAGAGTAATTGCAAACTTGGCTAAAGAATGAGCCACATCATTGGCTTTCCTGGGTGCATAAGTGCACACCCAATTATTAAACTTTAAGGGGTTTCCCATTTATCTAAATTAGTTTTCTGCCCGGATCTTGATTTTGTTAGGATCTGGGCAGAGTAGTGTAGGATTTGTATATGTATATATCTTAATAAATAAAAGTGGATGGCATACTATTGCAATTCAGATTTCCAATACACCGTTCTGGTGGTTTATCATAGCCTTAAAGGCGCATTTTGGTGGTGGTGCGTTATCATCGATCACTTTATCAATGGCGATCTTTTTCAAAAACTTATTGATCAGTTCTTCTGGAGACAAGATCAACAAACATCGAAATCGATCAGAATAATTTGGGCATATCACTTTCTCTTTATGGAAGCATCTAAGTTCTACGGTGAACATCAACTACAATGGTTTCGAGCCATTGATGATCAAACAAAATGGGTAAATCCCATTCAAATGACACTTAATTCCTTGTCGGATTATGTACATTTAGTCAATTTTTCATTATTCGTATCTTTAAGTTTCGAATTATGTAAACATTGTACTCTTCTTGTTAATCCGTTCATTGATGTAATCGGTGCTATTGTTAGCAATTTCATGTTAATGAAAATTTGAGGTATTATCCTCTTCCATCAAATTTTTTTAAATTAAAACTACTACCTAGAACATCTAAAATGTCTGAAATAATACTATTTGAGGTCCACTTCACAGCATTCCTATTCCCATTAATGGCAGCAATTACATTTTTGCAGTCTCCTTCTATATGTAGATTACTGCAACCTGTTGTCTTTGCCCACTTAATTCCTTTGTATGCTGCAATGGCCTCAGTTTGCTCAGCATCTATGGCTCTGTCTGGTGTGCATCCAACTCCATGTTGCTCACCTGCAATATCACGAATAATTAATCCTGATCCTGATTTATTATTTAATAAATCAAATGCAGCATCAGAATTTAATTTTAAATAATCCTGAGAAGGAGGATCCCAAGAGTCATTGTAAGAAGTGTTTACAACATTTCTTCCCTGATTACCCCTACTAAAGAATTCTGCCAGTCATTATAGTAAGACTGTATTTTGCTAGAAAGAGCAGCCACATTCACCTGTATATTATCAAATAAAATTGTACACCTGTTCTTCCATATGTGCCACAGAGCTATACAAACCTTCTGATAACACGTAAGATCATGTGTCTTCATTCTCTGACTATTGTGATTAAATTTATTGGATAACCAATCATCAATATTACAATTACTTATCATGTTTGCTAACAGAGGATCTGTAACAAGCCAAATATTCCTGGCAATAGGGAAATCAATAAGAAGATGTTGCATGGTTTCTACAGATTTGTTACAGAGAGGACAATTCACAGTAGCATGGTTAACATATCTTGAAAGTTTTTCATTAGTGGGAAGAATTCCACTAAGACATTCCCAAATGAAATGTTGCACTCTTGGAGGTAGATCAGTTTTCCAAAAGAGTTTCCAGTTTAAGTTCCTATTTCCTGTTGAGCCAACAAGAGAGTCATTGAGAATAACTCTATAAGCAGATTTAACATTAAATCTCCCACTGTTTTCTGGTTCCCATCTAAGGATATCAACACCTCTATGAGGAAGTCTAATATCTCTTATTTGATTAACAGTTTGTTGGTCAAAAAGAGCCTCTAGAATGTCTACATTCCAATTGTTACTATCTGCATCTATTAGTTGATTGAAAATGGACATATGTGAAGAAACCATTGTGCTATTAACTAAGCTCCTATTTCCGGGTATCCATCTATCTTTCCAAATTGTTATTTCTTTTCCATTTCCTATTTCCCAACAACTAAATTTTTTCACATTCAATAAACCTTTTGTTATACCTTTCCAAATCCAAGATCCATTATCAGCAAACTCATTATGAAGGGGATTAGAGTTATGAAAATACCTACCTTCCAGCAGTTTGACCCACAATGCATCCTTACAAGTGACCATCCTCCAAGCAAGTTTAGTTAGGAGAGCTTCATTCATAATGGCAGACTGTTTAATGCCTAAACCTCCTAGACATTTAGGAAGAGATATATTGTTCCACTTTTTAATATAAACACCTTTAGCATTTTTCTTATTATTCCACCAAAATTTACTTTGTATGGAATCCATCTTTTTTTTTTCCTCAGCAAAGATAATAAATTGAAAAACACACAAGCCGTGTGCAAGCGTTTACAACTAAAGAAGAGCTCATAGCCCAAAGCAAAGACAACTTAAAAAGAAAAAACTAAAATTTAAAGAGAATGACCAGAGATCCCAAGAACTTCGATCAAAGAAGAACTTGAGAGAGCACTTCCAAAACACAAGATCGAAACGCATACCCTCCTAATACATAGGAAGAGCATAAACAATCAATTCAAATATCCACTATGTAAAGCTCTTTATGATTATCCGCAAGACTATCAAACATAGACCGTCGGTCATTCTTTGACGAAGGGAAGCTCAGTCCCACCACGGATAGAGACTCCATGATGACGGTAGCTGAAATAATTTTAGGATCATTTAGAGATTTACATGAATTACCGTTCTTTTTTGTATTCAGAGAGCCATTCGGAAAAAGACCTGAAGCTTTGGCTTTGGATTTTTCTCTTCTAATTTGTGCAAGAGTTGGTTCAGATGAGGACGGTTTAAAGTTACTTACCTCAGCCTATGAAGCAGTTAACAGAGATGTAGCAACCTCTTCTTCATCTTCAAGACCATGAAACCTGTTATGGGAATTGACACGACACTGGTTCAAAGGGAGCGATGCAGATGAGAAACGTTCATCCTATTTTAAATGGAGATCTTCCTTAACTTCTTCAACTCGATTACTAGCCAACTGCATTATTAGTAACCCCCACCGATTCCCCTATGACAATAAGATGCATAGGAATTTCACCTTCCTCCATCACTTCATCATTAATCTCTTTATCATTATTTTTTTTCTTCTTCTTATTCTAGCATAAACCTTCTTAGAACCAACTACATTTTAAACCTCATTAGCACTCTTCTGATCCACTTCTCTTTTAGTGCGACATTCAGAAACCAAATGTTCCACAATGCGACAGTGGTTAAAAAATACAAAACTTTGGAGATTTGGGAATTTCAACAGATTGATAAAAATTACCAAGTTTGTATTCTACCCAAATTTTATCAGGAATTGGGTTTGCAAATTCCACTTCCACCAGCACATTGGCATAGAATCCAAATTGTTTCTTTAACGTAGCATCATCAACCTGAATAGGTCTGCCTATCCCCTTCTCAATAGCCATAACCACCTTCTCATCCAAGTACTCTAAACCCAAGCCTGGAAATCTAACCCACACAAATGCAGTAGACATCCTCTGATTCTCTGGTTTAAAATTAGGTTCCCAATCTCAAATCCTTACAAATTGATCTTGTAACTTCCAATATTTTTCATTCCACACATAATCCTTATCTTCTTCACTATCAAGTTTAATAGCAAAGAAGCCTTTATCCAAAGGTACTAAGAGACATCTACCCTTAAGTTTCCATTATTCCTTCAAGATTTTTGCTGCATCTTCAAACTTTAATTTTTGAAAATCTAATCTTCCTATGAGACTGTATCTCCATTCAGAAATACACTCATCAACAAGATCATCAGGTAGAGAAATCGATGGATCATTACCTTTCTTACCAACTAAAGGTAAGGAAGAAACATCAACCTTTGAAAAAATCAAATTATTTCTAGATCTACGGTGTTCACCGTAAACCCTATATTTAGAATCATCCATAAAGAATAGGATGTAGATAACGAAACTAAGTACCTTTAATCATAGCAACAAACCAATAATCAAAATATCAGTTTGAACCAACCTGAAAATGATAATCATGATGTCAGTTATTGAAGACTAATT
The DNA here is from genome assembly GCA_023531105.1 of Papaver atlanticum. Lineage (NCBI taxonomy): Eukaryota > Viridiplantae > Streptophyta > Magnoliopsida > Ranunculales > Papaveraceae > Papaver > Papaver atlanticum. The sequence goes on from JAJJMB010010713.1 coordinate 97,250, forward strand.
AATTATTTCCTAAGTTAGTCGTGATTATTTTAGGAAAGGGTTTCCTAAACCGGCTAAAATTCTTGGTGGCCAAGTTTGTAACCTATATAAATAGGTAATTAGGCCTTGTAGAATTGTGTGTGAAGAAAATTATTTAGAGAGAGAAGATAGTTCTTTCTTGTATAACTTTTAGGGTAAAAGCTAGGGTTTCGTTGTGAGAGCATATTGGTAAGGAACAAGAGACAAGGTTATCGTCTCGGGTAATTATTGCGGTGTAACAAAGGGTTTGCTGGGATTCACACGACGTTGTAATCGTTTTCTTCATAGTGGAATTGAGTTGGTGCGGCTCAAAGTGGACGTAGACAATATATACACATTGTATGTATTGGTCGAACCACTATAAATCTTGTGTCTTGTGAGTTGATTTATCTCTCTCGTATTATTATTGTTGCTTGTGCTTGGTTTACTTATTATTCATCATAATATCTCAAGATCCTGTTATTCCACGGTTGTCAGTGATTCCATAAAAATCCTGACACATGAACCTCAGGAAGATGAAAAATTCTCGACTCTGACTTTCATCAAAGTCGTCTGACTTTCGCTCTTTTGAGGTCTTTTTGGAGAAAAATTCTCGTACTAACAACAGAATATGATGAATAAGGGTTTTGGGCATTGGGAACACATACATATGATGGGAAGCAAGAGTACTAACAACAGACTGAGTAAGAACAGTTCTTTCAAAAGTGAATATTTACAGGCAATACATTAAGAAGCAAGTGAATTTGGATTAGGAGCAAAAATGTATTACGTAGTGTTAGTTTCAAAAATATGGTAGTTTGGCAGTTGATGTTTACTCTATATACCTCCTCACTCTTCGCCTGGAGTCATGACTTTAGTTTTCTAGCTTTTTCTCAAATTGCAGCGGTGATAGCTTTCCATGAGAACTTCACAGGAGAAAAAGGGTTGGCCTTGGCTCTATCACTTTGGGGTTTTACTTCTTACTTCTACGGTTCCTACAGGTACAGCAGAAAACCAAAGGCAGAAATCCCGTGAAGCAGACTGAAATGTTGTATATTCAACCTATCAAATAAGCAAAATAACTACTGTAAAATTTACTATACATGTTTCCAAGCTAGTTTAGAAGCATACAAGTAATTTCTTTGAAAGAACAGATAATGCAGATGGGCACAGTAGATGTAGTTGCGGAAAATCCCACAAATAAACCCAATTTGATGATAATAACATAAAGTCTAAGTCATGAGAATAAACTTAAACATTAATGAGATTATACACCACTTTGACACTAGCATGACCTTTCTCAAACACTTTGTATTGAATATATGACGTTCTTATAACAATTACAAGGATATTTGAGATACAACAATGGAAGAGATGGAGCTTGAGATGAACTCTAATGGCTTCTCTCTTTTCTCTATAAGTGTCTCTTAGTTCTCTACTTGACTGAATTCTGCTCCAACTTACCTCTGTCTTTAACATTTGAATCCTTATATAGGAAAATACATCAGTAGAAGACAACTGGATATCACATGCAAGATCTCTGTTAGCTGATCTTATTTCAGTTTGTCTTATTCGCCAGGCTTTGGGGAGATGTCGATGTCTTCTCGCGTTGTGACTTCGTGCTTGTCTTGGTAAATGTCGCCTAGTACCGATCGCGTGATTACTCTTCGCCTAATTTCTTTCTCCGTGCTTCTTCTTCGTCATTGCGTAATTACTCTTCGCCTAATTTCTTTCTTCTTCGTGTTGATGGTTGTCTTAGTGAGGATGAGGCTCTGTATTTGCTATGTGGATATTTCGCCCCTACATTTTGCCTCTTCTCGCGTTTTTCTTCTGCAAGCGGAATAATGCGAGAACCCTAACTTCGCATTATAACTTTACTTCCTCTTTGACCCGACAGTTTTCCGGTTTTTTCGTATGATTATTTCCACGTGCAGTAACTCCTATTCTTTTTGATTGACACCTTTAGGTCTCCATTTTGACCGGTTACTGTTATAGCCGGTTCGCATGCTTTCATAAATTCTTCTGGAGAGAGAGGGAGATTCATCTTCGTCTTTTTTATCTTTATTTTTCTTCTTGTCTGCTTAAAGGACCTCCCTTTGTGAAGTTTGTTTGTAGGATTTACCACCATGTCAAGCCAATCTGATTTTCCTTCTTCCAATGAATGGTCTCCTCGGTGTGTACTTATGTTTGTTTTTGCTTGAGTTTCTAATGATCATTTGGGTTGTTTTTAGTATTCTTAAGTTTTTTTGCTGCTTTGAATGTTCTTGGTGTTTATCCTAATTTTAGTATTCCCATACTGGAATCTTTTTCTTTAGACCCATTCCGTCCAAGCATCCGGTAAATCCTGCTGGTGATCGGAAAAGGGTTGCGAAGAATGACCCTCGCAAGCAAAAGTTATCGCCTGGTAGGGGGTTCTCCTCAAAAAAGAAGGGGTAGTGGGGCTCTTGTCCACGTTGTGAGTCCGTTGACGATGATTCCTGTCACTGCTACTGCTCCAGCGAAAGGTGAGATGACAACCAGTTTTTCTTCTCAGCCTCTGTCTACATTGGCTCCTGACCGTGCTTTAGAAAATTCTTCCACAACTTGTTCTTCTCCTGAGACTGTTACCGCGAAAGAGGAACAGATCGCATGGGTTGGTGCGACTAACGCAGTCGTTGAAGCTTCGCAATGGTCGGGTTTAATCTTCATTGCACTGGGTTTGTCGCCCCAAAAGATTGAGTCTGAGTCGTCTCAACTTTCCAGGCGTGATAAACGTATCGCTGTCGAGTCTGAGGTTAGTTTTTCTTTGTTGTGTTTATTTCTTTTCTCGTTCATATTGAATATGATGCTTTGGTATTGTAGGAATTTCGTCGTCGTCTAGTTCAGGTTGAGGAACTTAGTAAGGCTGAGGAGGTTATTGATGACTTGAGGAGGCAATTGTCCATGCAATCTTCTGGAGCGAGTGATGTTGCTAAGATCCATGTGAAGAATGAAGAGTTAAAAGGTTAGAATCTGTGTTTCTCTTTATTTTCTCGCATGCCTTGCTTTCGCACCATCCTTTTTGATTCTTAGACCTTTTGTAATTAAGCTTTGAACCGAAAATGCACATCCAAACGATACGAGTTTGAATTTGCTGCAAATGATGCTCGAAGTGAATGCGATGCCCTTAAAGCCCAAATTACTCAGTTAGAGAATGACTGCCTGAGTTTACGCGATCGATTGGTGGGTCTTCAAATTGACAATTCTGGGCGTGCTCGCTCGGATCAACATTGTTCCTTGTCTGGTCAGCTCACTAGGGATCTAGAGGTGTCCAACATGTTTAATCGCGCTCTTCTTGATGAGAATCGAACCTTATCTGATGACGTTCGCGGTCTAAAAAATAACAAACTTTCTTTTGATAGTGCGTACTATAGGCTTTCTAGGGATCGTAATTTATTAGAAAGTTCTCTTCGATCACAGAAGGATGTGTCAAATGACCTAGCGTCAAAGTTAGCAATATCGTCGAAGGAAAAGGAGGAGGCATGTCAAAGCAGAGATAAAGATTTAAAAGATCTTAAGTTGTTTTAAAATGCCGACCATCATCCTGTAAATTCGCATGATTTTCGTGTAGTTGAAACTCGAAACAAAGGTAGTCGCGAAGGCTGCTACAATTGTTGCCTCAGTCTTGCTTTCCCCTTTAAGTCCTATTGTTCTAACACTTCTTTTTCGCAGAGGAGGTAGTCGCGTTGAAGAAGAAACTTGCAACTACCCAGGAGGGTCTGACTAAAGCTCTCGAGGAACGGGACTCTGCTTCTCGACAATTTTCTTCATCTTCTCGCTTAGCAGCTGAAATTTCGCATGAGCGTGATGATTTGAGAAAATCTAAGGAGAACTGGAGCATTCTTACTCTACTTTGGATCAAGAGTATCAGTCTTTCGTAGAAGAGGCCGCTAGGAAATACTCCAAGGTGACCCAGCGTCGCGTGAAAAAAGAATCTCAGCTCGCAGTCAACTGGGTTTGCGACAAGCATGGGCTTCCCCGCGAAGCTTACCCTCAAGTTCCTGTTAGTGAAGATGAAGAAGAGGAAGATCTGACTGTGACTTCTCCTTTGAATGATCGTGCTGGGGAATCTTGTTCTATCGATGCTGGTGATGTCGAGAGAGAAGGGGATGTCTTAAGCCAGCGAGTCTTTGATGTTGTTGATGCCTCATCTCAAGATGCTCCTAATCCTGAGGTCCCAAACCTTTCTCAGGATGTTCTTGATGTCATTCCTTCCTAGATGTTAACCTGTTCTTTTCTTCATTCTCAAACAATTTTAATTTGTTCTTTGTTATGGGCGCTCCAAAGCTTGGGGGGCAAAATTTGGCTTTGGCTGTTTCTGCACTTAAGGTGGAACAAGTAATTCTAGTTTTTGTTAAATCTTAACATGTTTCTAAATATTCGATTGGGGAGATGGGAAGCACATGAATTTTAGTATTCCCATACTTGCCTCTGCTTCCTACCTCCGAGGGGAGTTCATTATGCAAATATTGTTCTGTGCGGGTTATATCATGCTCTCTAAGGTGGTTAACATGCGAGGAATGGATTCACATACTAAGTGTCGCATATTAATGGTTTGATGTGTGTGTGCGAAGCGGATGTGTATTACCTGATATGCCGATATAGATATTTTCAGAGGTATTTTTTGTATGTTGCGGTCACTAGAATATTTGAATTTGTAAATTATGCAATATTTAGCTCGAGGGGAATGTGTCTCCTTCGTGCCTCTGCACGACCTTTTCATGCCTCTGCTTCTTTCGTGCTCTTTATATTTGTACGAGTTCGTAGGTCTTACTTGCCTCCTAAGTAAGGTCTTATTGCCTCCCCACATAGAGATCTTAAAGGACTTATGGTCGCCTTGGGTAGGGTTTTCAACATTGGGCGACGAAATCTCAGTTCCATGTGCTCTTGCGAGTCATTAGCCATCGATCTCGCCTTAACTGTGTTAGTATTCTGACCTCCTCAGGTTGTATGCGCGACAATATACCGCGCCTTAGATACTCCCATAAGCAAGAAGCTCCAATACATTTCCATCTTTGACACAATCAGCTCCTTAGTGGATGGTGTCGTCCATTTATATTCCCCTTGAATCGTTCCTTCAAGGAAGTCACCCCTAACCATTTTAGTTGGGATCCTCCCATCCAGTTATACAACGACCAGTGTTGTCGTGACCCCTTGCCTTTAACGTATGTGGCTCCGGACGCAAGATCACACCCTAAGTGGGGTTTCTTTGGACCAAGTACAGAACCATGCCAGGCCATCTACTATCTCCACTGGCTATGTTTCGACACCCCTTACCAGAAAACTTTTCGCTGAGTGGTTCGTTCTCAATGGCCTCCAGCGCAGAGGCATTTCGCCCCAATTGCGACGCACGTTAGGGCTTACGGTCGCCTCTTACGCGATCGTGCTAAAACGCCGTCGCACGACCACGCAAACTAAGTTGACACGCCACAATCATAGTCACAGCCTCCCTAGTTAGAGGGTTTATAATAGTAACTTGCTGCCCCCTATTGAGGTCTTACGATAAAATTTTATAGCTTTGTCGCGTAGACTTTGTTTCTCCCTTGTTTGCTTGTTTATGGAAAGAACTTTGCTTCATATTAAAGTTTCTTCGAGTCGATACATAGCCTGATTTCTTTGTTACATCATCCCGCCATTGTGTTTGATCTTTTGGATAATATCTTTTACATGACATGTTTCACTGCTTTCGCATTCAATCATTGTTTTTCCAAAACCATCCTTAGTTTCTTGCTGCTGTTCCATGATTCTTTCTTTGTTTTATCTACTAATTGGGTGATTGCTGGCAGCGTGGCTCATGATTTCGCTACATTATGTCTTCCATCTTGATAACAAATCTTGTAGGCTTTCACCCTTCTCTCTCTCTTCAGGTTAAACATGATGTTCCTTCCTATTTTGAGCAATTCGAGTTGTGAATGAGCACTCACGAATGTTTCTTGTAAAGAGTTGTGTATCTCCTGATGGTGTTCGTGTTCTGCTGCTTCATTCAGTTCCATTATCTTTTCGGGGAAATGAATTTTGTGACTAATTAACTTTGCGAGGCATTCTTGTTTTACCGTGCTTTAATATTTTTTTTTATCTTTCGCAAGCTTGTTCTCGCGCTAGCCACCCCGGATTCGGGTTGATCCTTTGTTTGTTGCCCTAGAATTTTGTTCCGACTCTCTGTCTTCGCTGTCTGATTCTCTTCTTCCACCTTTATCATATTGATCATCAGCCTCTCTGCTCGCTTATCATTTCTTACATTCTGCCTCTGTTTCCCTTTTAGTTTTGCTTTTCCCTCATATTGTTTCACGTCCGCTTCATTACATCTCTTCGCGTTGACGCAGTCTCCCAGGATTTCTCCAATTCCTGTTGGTATGGGGAATCAAATTCGTTTATGGGAGGATGACGCGACTCCCATGACCCCATGAATCCAGGGTCTCCCGATGATGGCATTATATGGCGACTCTACATTCACAACACAGAAGGTGACTATCGACTCTAACGTTCCCGCGGGAATAACCAAGGTAATCTCGACCTTTGGCCTTGATGCGACGCTATTGAATCCGTAGATCGTGTATGTGGATGGGATCAGGTCTGAGTCACTGTATCCCATAGTTCTAAACGCGTGATAGAACAATATATCAACTGAACTTACAGTATCCACTAGGATTTTGTTGATTGTCCATGGTTTCCCCTTCTCGCCTTCGCTTTCTTCCCACTTGGAGTGTGGTTGCATGGTCATGGTGACTACTAGAGGATCAGAGTGCATTCCTGCTCCTGCTGGCGTGTCCTCTATTGTGAAGGAAATTGGTTGTTTCTGCCATTCTTCAAGTGCGCGGCTCTTGGTTACCAGGTATATTTCCTCGCCGTTTTGATCCCTTTTGTAAACTCGACTTAAAACATTATCGTGAAAGTTGATGATGTCTTTAGTGGAGTTAATGATCGAATTTATCTTTCTTGAATTTTATCCGATTTCGATGCGGTGAATGACAGCCAGCTGCTGCTGTGGTGGCGCTCTTGGAAGTTCATGTGTTTCCAGAAAATGGTTTAATCTTCCTCTCTCAATTAATCCCAACAAAATTCGTCGCATATTTATGCATACTACAGTGCCATGACCGTGGAACCAGTGATACGCGCAAAAATCACCACCTCCTCCTCCTCGTGGAGGTTCTTGCCCCATGTTCCCTGGTAGCGGTAAGTCAATAGGACCGCTTCCTATATTTTTTTCATTAGGGTGTTTAATCTATGAAGCTTTACGTTATTAAACGGTGGATAATTTGATCTTCGCTCAAACCTCTGGTTATCATTATATCCTGTTCTTCAGTCATTGTTGAATCGACCTCTTTGGTTGTCATATCTCCTTGCTGGATAGTTATACGAATGAAGCCTATCCCCGTATTCTCTCTGAAACCATTATTCATCCTTACTTGACAGGGCTACCTCTTTCGAAGTACTCTCCTTTGCCTGCTTCCCTCGTTCAATATTTGGGGTACTCTCAACATTACTAGATATTCGCGGCATGAGTGTCGTACTTCCTCCTTTCGCAGCTGTGATGGTTGTCATACTGGTGTTCATTTCTCTCTGCTTTTCTTCTAATGCTATGAATTCCTCCTGATATTCTCTTAGTTCTTGCATATCGATTTTATTTCTGTGTCGAAATATTTCCACATACAAGAGATCAGTTGGGTACAAAGCGTTGACGAAGGCGAGGATTAGATGTCGCTCCGATACTTCCCACGCTGATTCGCTACACATGGTTCTCCATCGTGTGGTCAGACTTCGTAGACTTTCTCCATGCACTTTTTTCAAATTAAATGCATTTTCAATCCCTTCTTTGGCGCGGCTGCTTGTTATGTAATTTCCCAAGAACAATCTTTGCAATTGCGCGAATGAAGTCACTGATCCTTCGCACAGATTATCAAACCATAGTGAAGCTTCTCCAGTGAGACTGGCCGGAAAGTACTTGCACAACACCGCCTGATGCTGAGCCCATGGCACTAACATGAGGTTATAGGCTTTCATATGTTATACTGCGTTCCCAGTCCCGTCGAAGATATTGTAGAATGTTGGCAGAGCACACTTTACGGGGATAGGTGCTTGTAGTATCTCGCATGAGAACGGAGATATCTCTACTTCCTCTATGGCTTCTGCCATCCTCATTTTTCCTCCTCGCCTATTATTATTTTTCATTGCCGCCTTGAGTTCTTCAAGTTGCTGTAGTATAGTTTGGTTCGCATTGGTATGTTCTCTTTCCCTTTGCATGACTGCTCCTAATGCTCTTTGTTCTACCAAGCTTCTTTCCAAGGCCCCTCTAGTTTCTCATTCTAAACTGGTTTCTCTTCTGCTTCTCTGACTTTCGTGTTCCGAGCTGCTTCCCCTCCTATCATTGTATCTCTGAGCTTCTCGCGCCGAGTTTTGTCTCCTTACTCTTCGCTCTTGTAACCCTCTTTCTAAGTCGCGTGCGTTTTCTCTTTCACGCTCTCTTTCTCGTATTTCTTGTTCGTACTCAGCATGGTTGTTTTGTACCTCCCTTTCTTCACTATGGCATCCTCTCCTACTTCTTGATGAACTCCTAATGGTTTCAGTCTCCCCAGTATGAGTTCGTGCTTGCATATTTTCATTGAGCCGGTGATTTTTTCCAATTCTGTCTTGCCAAGTTTGCTCGCTCTTCTGCCAGTTCTGCATCTCTTGCTAGACTTCGCTCGAGTTCTTTCCTCAGTTCTCTTTCAATTCGCATGTCTCGTGCGAGGCGCTCTCTTAATTGTTGGATGGTAAGGTTGTCCTCCTCACCAGGGTTCTCACCTCTTCCTTGTGTTTCCTGTTCTTCGTCTTCCATAGTCTCAAGATCAGTCGTGTGCACACTACCTTCTTCGTACATAATCATCTCTTCGTTGTTGTTTTGTTGTGTTGGATTTTGAGTGGCGGCATCATTGTTCTGTTGACCCATTTCCATGATAGACTGTAAACTGCGGATGCGATTCTATCGCTCCAACCCTCGTCTTTCTCCATCAGCTGAAGTTTAAGCTTCGCCTCTGGTTCCTCTTCTACTTGCCACTCTGTTGCTTCTTCGTGTAGCGATGACGTGCCCTGCTCTTGATGCGATTCGCACCATTTTGTTAATCAGAGGTGCCGGTGGACAAGATTTATAGTTATCAACAGAGACTTGATGGGGACTTGGCAGTTGTTTTGTTGTTTTGGGGGAGTATTATGAGAGAAACTTATCAAAGTTTTCTTATCAGGGTTTTGAGAGGTGAGTGATTCGTTAGTCAGAACTTCTTCAAACTAGACAGTGATGTGTTTATGGTAACTTCATGGTGGTGATGATCTTTCGGAGATAGGATTTCTTTGGGAAATAACTTGCTGCTCTGGAGAGAATGATTCCTAGCTACCAACTAGCAGGTGAGGATAATCCTCCTTGTTTCTAGCGCCAAAATGTAGTTGCGGAAAATCCCACAACTACACCCAATGAGATGATAATAAGATAAAGTCTAAGTCATGAGAATCAACTTAAACATTAATGAGATTATACACCACTTTGACAATAGTATGACATTTCTCAAACACTTTGTATTGAATATATGACGTTCTTATAACAATTACAAGGATATTTGAGATACAACAATTGAAGAGATAGAGCTTGAGATGAACTCTAATGGCTTCTCTCTTTTCTCTATGAGTGTCTTTTAGTTCTCTACTTGACTAAATTCTGCTTCAACTTACCTCTCTCTTTATCATTTGAATCCTTATATAGGCAAATACATCAGTAGAAGACAACTGGATATCACATGCAAGATCTCTGTTAACTGATCTTATTTCAGTTTGTCTTATTCGCCAGGCTTTGGGGAGATGTCGATGTCTTCTCGCGTTGTGACTTCGTGCTTGTCTTGGTAAATGTCGCCTAGTACCGATTGCGTGATTACTCTTCACCTAATTTCTTTCTTCGTGCTTCTTCTTCGTCATCGCGTAATTACTCTTCGCCTAATTTCTTTCTTCTTCGTGTTGATGGTTGTCTTAGTTAGGACGAGGCTGTGTATTTGCTCTGTGCGATATTTCGCCCCTACAGTAGAGTAGTACCTTGGTTTCTCTCTTGGGATTCTAACCTACAGGGGGGTTACCACCCAAAACTTTAATGGCCACGAGGGGTTAAATGGACCAGGTGAAGAAGAGTTGTAAGTTTATTTTGGTTTCTCTCTTGGGATTCCTTCCACAGCTTTCTTGTAACTTTCTCTTAGTTGCGCTTCAAAAGCCACATATGCCTGCTGCGTTTCCGCAGCCCAATCTAATGCAAGTTGAGCTCCTAGCTACTAGACAAAGAGTTTGCTTGGCATGAAAAATATTACTGGGAACCACGTAACAACTAAATTGAATCTGGATATTGGTTTTGTAATTTGAAAACAAAATCTAGAATTTTGTCCTTCATTTTTATGTTTCGGTAAACAATTAATGGATATTAAATGGTATTTTCAACACCCAGATCTTAGCCCTTTCCATTTAGTCCTTAGCCGCAGAACATAATTAATGCTAAAATATGTAGTACATTATAAATTTTACATACATCTTTACAACAACAACAATATTGGCTTTTTCTCGTACACTGGGTTTGGCATTTTGATTATCAATACACAAAAATTACAAAGGGTATTATATAAATATACATACACTCCACCTACTGCACACTTGATATGTTGTACCCCCTCATCATGCCACATTATACAAACTAACTCAATAATGGCCAAACCCCTAACAAGCATACACTAGTAAACAATACTTAGTTTCTTAAGCATTTATTTCATCACCAGAAGATGCAAGCTTACTAACAAGAGCTAATGCATTACTGGTAATGTACGACAGTTTCAAAATCTTATTATGAAGTAACTTAACTTGTTTCCCCTTTCTATTTTCAAACCCATCAATACAAGTATCTTCATAAGTTAATGCAGAACTCATCCACGTCTGGATGTCTCCCATTTGCACGTCGAACGTCTTCCCGTTCAGTTTCCGGAGTTCATGGAGAGAATCCTGAATGTTTTCGACCGTCTCTTCAAAACAATCTATACACTCGGAAAGATCTATTCTCTGCCTTTTCTTTCTGATACTCTTCTTCTGTTTCAACTTTTTCAAGTAATGCGTCACGTTTTTAGCTTCTTCTAGCGTTACGGCCACAGCTGCTTGAGCCCATTTTCGAGAATCGTATTTCGCTGTATTCGAGTAAGATTCTAGTGAACGGATACAGATATCTTGATATCTAGTGACACTGCACGCTGATCTCACGTATTCGTCTCCATCTTCAGATGATTCATCGCTTTTCGATATGGAAAATGCCATGAATATGAAGATTAGCACTAGAACAAGTCTTGATGGACTTGCCATTGTAATAGAATTACTAATGAGCCGTGTAGATAGTTTGATCAAATGGTATGTAGGCAGGAAGTAGAAGACAGGTATTATGTATATTTATAGCTAGGGGTTTTAGCGAGAGAAACCTTTTGGATGGTTTACTGGTTTGTTCCAGAATCGCACAAGAAATGGGTGGCTGCATTTAAGGAAGAACAGCAGACCGTTGGGAGTTTTAGTAGGTTGTAATTTGTACCATGAACATGTGAGAGTGTGCAGGTAAAGTATGCGAGTCTCTCGTGGAGTAGAACCATTTATTATGGTGATGTGCGTGGACCACAACTCACTACCATTTGCCCGATCTAAGCCACAGTTGGTTATCAAGTGCATGCTGTTAGCACACAGTTTGTTAATTTGTGATAGAGTTGAAGTAGCACAAACTCTCAAACTTTCCAAGGCAAGTCATTTTTTTTTTTATTTTTTTTTTTGAAAATAATTTTAATTCATTAATATTTTTGCAAGGCAAGTCTAACTAACAAAATTGATTTCTACTCAGGTCCATATACATATTGCTTCAAAACTGATGGAACATGACATATGTCGAACATTTACTCCTCGGAAGATTTTTTATTTTTTTTTAAAGATATTTGTTATAAAGTGAACATCATGCCATTCACTAAATTATTTGTAAAGTAAAACTTGCCTGTAGGATGTAGCTGTGTTGTAATAGGCGCCCCAGGCGCTCACATAGGCGCGCGAGGCGCCTAATAAGAAAGGCGTCCAAGGCGCCAAATTATACTTACTTTATGTGGTTCTCTAAATTTCGGGCGCTCGCCTGGGGCATATTAGGCGCCCTAGGCGCTAGCCGCTGGGCTTGGCGCCTCGCCTTGCCCAGCGCCTTTTACAACATAGGGATGTAGATGTTTATTTACCTGGCATTTTTAGGGGCGACCCCGAAGAATTAGGGGCGATTTTTTTATTCCCAACTCATAGACAAAGTTATAGGATTTCCTAAATGTTCGGAGAATACCTAAATGCCCTTCTATAATCGGTAGATAAAACAATATAACATAACTACCGATTGTCAAAGTAGAAAACTAGAATTTCATCTGTTTTGAAAAATTGAATTTGGGGCTACTAATCGAAAGTTAATGGTGGCCTCCATAAACTTCCGATTGTTATAATCAGAGCATTTAATAACTTTGTATCCTTCCGATTATATGAGTTCAAAAATTCGGCTACATAAGGATTATGGTAGTCTCTTTCCCCTCAAAACCTATGGATTTTGTCAAAGAATGAATCTGGGGCAACTTGTAATCGGTAGATAGACAAGTTAGATTATCTTCCGATTATGAGAATTTCAAAATTCTATAAATGAAGGAGAATAGCAAAATCAAAATTTGGGGTAACTAATAATCGGAAGTTAATGGTGGACTCCATAAACTTCCGATTACTACAATCGGAACATTGAGTAACTTTGTATGCTTATGATTGTATGATATTTTATGTGCTGATCAGTCTTATTTTGCGTACACTCATGTTACACCTCGCCTCAACGGCTAGTTTTTCAAAAAATAGAGTCGTTGGAACTCTAATCTATATAAGGAGGGTATCCTCTTCCCCTATATGCAACACAAATACATTATAACTCTCTCCAACATCAAAGAAATCATCTTCAAGATAATGGCCCAACCATTTATTAATCCTACGGAGTTCACAGTAGAAGAAGATTTATCTTTATGTAGGCGCTATGTTCAATTCTATCCGAGACAAGGAGAAGAACAACGAGGTGTAATGAGTATGAGTTATTTGGGGAGAATTCACGAAAAATTCTGCACCGACACCGGTAACCCAAATAACAGTCGCGTAGCAGATCTTTTCTGCCGAGTTGGTTCAATAAACGGATACGTCGAAGAATTCGTCCATTTAACTGTGAATCAATATCGATTGAGGGGTGAAACCAATGATGAGGTTATAGAACGATCTCTTGGGGAATAGCGGAGATGGAAAAGATCAAGCTTCCGTTATGAAGCTCATTTTAGAATCCTTAAGGCAATGGAAAGATTTAATCCGTTTAGGGCTCGTCCAAGACGTCCACGGCGCTAATCACAAGTTATTGTAATAGAATTGTGGAAGTACAATCAATAGTTATGATTGTCAAATTATTATGATTTATAGGTGATACCGTTATGATTTTCAAATTATTTATAACAATCGGAAGTTTTCATTCTTTATATAACTACTGATTATTCTCCAACGGCTATTTCGTTCAAAATAAACTAGCCGTGCCTCGAAAACCACACACAATCGGTGAATAATACATATTGATAAGCCTCCGATTATAGGTGATGAATGAAATTGAAAACTTTGTTGACAAAACTGCAAATAATCGGTAATATATAACAATACATAATTTCTGATTATGTATAATATCAGTACACTCTTGTAACAGTACGCATCAACGGCCATAATTAAAAACAAAAAAAACAAAAAAAAAGACGTTGGGACTCTAATCTATATAAGGAGGGTAAACTCTTCTTATTTATGCACCAAACAATACATATATATCGTCGTGTATTCTACAAATAGATTTTCCATCGTCTACTCTTTTTAATTCATTCTATATCTCAACTTACAAGCATGGCAATGTTTGACGCAGCTAAAGATTTGGCCATTGTCAAAACATGGTATCACGAAACAAGACGTGAAGATGTCATGGCCAAAAGGATATCACCCGAAATCTTTTAGGGGAGGGTGTATAGCCAATTTCTGCGGGAGTATGGAAATCCAAAGCAAAGATCCCTCCAACAAGTTCATGATCGTTTCCGACATATCCAAAAAGGGGTAAATGATTACATAACGATACAAAAGAGGATCTTTAACACTAGCCCCTTAAGCTTGTCGATCAAACAATTTGTAAGTATTTGCATACTTCTTTTACATAAGACCGGGTGCCTAATCTTTCTTACTAAAACGAACTTAGCATTCTTTTGTATTTGTTGGTTTATGTAGGAGACATTCGCAAAAAGACACTACTTCGTGGAAAAGGGTGAAGAATTCATATATGATGGAAGTTATAAATTCCTGAAGTCCGTGGTTATAGTATAAATGATGATTGTTTCAATCGGGAGTTAGTATCTTATATTATGTACCGATTCTGGGAAAATTTTATAGCTTTTCTTGTCAGATTTGGATACAATCTAAAGTTAATATTTTAGATTATCTACCGATTCTGGGATTATTTTGCAACTTTTTGTCAGAGTTTGGTAACAATCGGACGTTATTGTATTATTTTGTCTACCGATTCTGGGAAAATTTTGTAACTTTTTTAATCAGAGTTTGGTAACAATCATAAGTTATTGTAGTATTTTTTCTACCGATTCTGGGAAAATTTTGCATTTTTTTTTTGTCAGAGTTTGGTAAAAATCGGAAGTTAGTTTAATATTTTGTCTACCGATTCTGGGAACATCTCAAAAAAATAATCAAAAGATTAATTAATCGGAAATTAAATTTGAAAAGTTAATAACTGATTATAAGATTGATTGAATCTGTTTACAAAAGCTTGTACAATCGGTTGATATATTATATATATATAACTATCGATTATAACATACATCTTCACAGTATTTTCAAAAAAACATGTACAAAAAAGGCGGTTCATCTTACATCTTCTAAACATAATGATCAAACTAATCATCATCATCATCTTCGATCAATTCGAGTAACCTATTGGGAAAGTTGTTGTTCATGACGCGATCCCAATCAACCATGTTGGACTCATATTGTTTCACTCAATCCTTGCAATGGTTTGTTGGGAAGTAATCGTGACACTTACTCAACAGAGGTAACGGACACTCTTTCTTTTCCCTTAAACCGATAAAATGCATGTCATTCACAAATGCCATAATGATTCTTCTATGTTTAGCCGACTCGTCGCAAACCGTTCTTGTGGGTGCAAACGTCATACTGATTCCGTACATAGGAGGAACAAAAAAATGTACCACGCAATTCAAAACGTCCGCTAGGAGATATCCACATTTAGGAATTGTCATCCAATACTTGGCTCCAATTGTCTTCAATCCCTTTAGGCACTTTAAACGCGCACATAATTCTTTGAACTCTTTTTTTTTGTCGTATCTATCTCCTCGCCTCATTATCACCATATAGAAATCCTTGTCCTTCATTAGTTGTACCGCCATCTTATTTCTTAAATATTGGCATTGGGTGACATCTTCGATAACTGCCTCTCTAAAGTGACCCATTTGTTCCGTAGCGACGTGAAACCCACAATTTCCATCCCCATCAACCTCGTCAGTTGACAAAACAAATGTAGCAATGAGTGGAGGGAGTCATTTCAAATACTCTTTGATAAATGTATACGTGGTTCGATATGGTCTTCCATGAAGATCCCTAGGGCAACGAAGAGTACCATACTTCTCTTTTATAGTCACAATTTCCATTGGTTGGGTTCGTTGCGAGGCGCCCATTTTCTCAACGACTTCTAAGCTAGTTTGGGTCTCCACCGACATAACTTCTTAGACCACCTCGGCTTGACTTACTTGAGAAGGCTCCGTAGAAACCTTTGGTCTCACTTGTCGTGCGGTTGGTCCACTTTGATCCTTTCTTGGACAACCTCTTTTCTTAGGTTCTGCCTCATCTTCAAATTCGGCTTCCGTATACTCGTGCCTAGAAGGGTCTCTTTTTTTAGACAAATGCTTCTTCAACTCTTTTCTTTCGATGGTCCTCCACACTTCGGTGCTCGGCCTACCTGCCCCCTTTCTCTTAATAGGTTCATCAACCTCCCTTAAACAAGGGTGAAGGGCTTCCTCCAAATGGTGCATCAATATTTGATTTTTGGCTCCATTTGATGTAGAGTAACGCTCGGCTATTCGTGCACACAATTCCGACTCCAAGAACGACGAACCATCAACTACCGGGGTGCTTGGAGTGAAATTTAATTGCTTCCAAAATGAATGAATATCATTGATGTCAATCACTTCAACATACTTACCCAACTTATGATGACACGGGAGTCCAATACCTATCATATCCTTGCAAACACAAACCGTATTCTCGTCATCGTAAGCTCTATAAAACTTCAATTGTTCCATCATGTGATTTATTGCCCATCTTGAAACTTTATAAACAATGCCCCTTAGAAGCAATCTTTCTATATCATGTTCCATAGGGAATCTATGTGCACTAAATTGCATAAAACCTGTAATCTTTATGAGATCACGATTGGTGTATTCATGGATTGCTTCTTGGATCGACACAACTCCATTTTGACTACCGAGTAGTATTTTATTTAATCGGCCATGAGACCCCTCCGCAATGCTTGTCACCTCATTCTTGAAGTTACGATATTCATATGTCCATGCAAATACAAACCTCTCCTTATGCGATGTCAAACATTGTTTTTTACAATACTCAACGGGTTTTGGGTATTTCGTACCATATTCATCCTTAAATTTATTCAAGTTATCTTCATAAATTTCCTCGGTCATCGACCAAACAATCTTGTCCCATGCTTTCATGAACATTTTCCAAATCATTCCATCATCCTTCCACTTTTCTTCAAATAACCTTTTCTCTTCCTCTCGTTCTTCCACGGTTAATTTACTAATGCGCTCATCCGCTTCCTTCGACCTCTTGGTACCCGTCCTTGGTTTTTTAGCTTGGAAATGATGATGACAATTGGATTTGAGGTTGCATTGAATGTGCCACGTACATTGCAAGTTTTGGGCTTCCGAAAATACTACCTCTATTGCATTCATTAAGGCTTGATCGTTATCCGTTACAATAACCCTTGGAATATTATCGTCATTATAAATGGACCTTAATGTCTCCAACATCCAAATGAAACTCACATTGTTCTCATGATCCATTAAACCCCATGCAATCGAAAAACTGTTTTATTTCCGAAGTGTGGCAAACAATGTTCAACAACGGCATGTTATATTTGTTTGTCTTATAAGTAGCATCTATCAACAAAATTTGAAGAAAGCATTGAGCCAATTGGATCATTTCGGGATGTGCCAAGAAAATACGAACCACTTTACCATCCTTTTCTTATGTTCTCAACGTGTAGTCGTGTAACTCCGCTAACCACTCTGATTGTTACATGACCGTTCTACCATCCTATTCCGTCCTCTTGATCGTAGCTAGGGCCGACTTAATTATAGACAAAGAAGACAAGTTGTTTGGGTCGTCCGCCTTAATTTTACTTAAGATCGCACTCGCTTTACCAATTCGGATAAACCTCACCGTCTCCATTTCATTTGGTTTTAACTTCGCAACCATTACATGTCCAATAAGAGTATCCGGATCATCGTGGTTGTGACAACCATTAGCAACTTTAAACATTTTCCACTCTTTACCTTCCCTACCGTCGGGCGTATAGAAGACAACCTTAAATGGGCATCCAATCTTCTTTGTATGGGTTCGGTAATTCCTCCTCTCCGACTTCCTTACATACTTATGATTCTTTCCCTGGTGACTCTTTATCTCCCCACCTCGCTCACAGATCATTTCAAACTGAATATCCTTCACGCAACGGTTCTGAACTACCACGCACATCTTCTCTTTTGCCTTGTTAATAAGCCATTCATTTGCCTCCGCCTTACTTCCAAATGACTAAATGCGCATATAACAAAACAAACCTCATAAGCATAAGCATTTAACATACATTATTTGAAGAAAAGAAAAGAGTAGTCATGAGTATACCAAATCGTTTGCATAGTGTTGGGAAGTATCAGGCCTCAAATAATAATCGTCATCAACCGCTACAATAGCCTACGTACGAAAACAACAAGTTAGGAAATAATAATCAGACGCAAGAGATGGTACATTTCTACCGATTACACAAGAATCTGAAGTCAAATACTAATATAGTCTACCGATTATATAGTTGGAAAAGTCTACGGTTCCTGGACAAAAAAACAAACGTTCCTGGACAAAAAAACTTGAATAATCAGAGGCATTATTCTTTTCCAAACTCCCGATTACACTTAAATCGTATTTAAATTATTTTATCAACTACCGATTATGAAATCTGAAGAATTACAAAAAAAAATAGTTTCGAAGGAAGTAGATTTTGGGGCGACAACCAAAATCGGAGATTTGAATTTTTTTGGGTTTTTTACAAATCTAGGCCTGTTTTTTTTATGGTTTACAAGACTAAGCCTTTTTTTTTATTTCTTAATAAACTAGGTCTTATTTGACCAAAAACGGTGGATGGAAAGCTAGCCCAGTTAAGTGGACTTAAAATGACATAATAGTCCTTTGAATCGTTGGTTTAAGTCTGTCACTGATTTAACTCGGCTAAGTCAGCATACATGGACTCTGTACACTAGGACTCGAATATGCCATGTGGACTATGTACACATCACCATTTTTTTTTGCCACGTGGCGCTGCATCACAACAACAAAAATTGTGAGAGAAATGCGCAAGGATAACCAACTCATTCCAACAGCTGCTACGATTAAGACTTCCATTATGCAACAAAACCATACTGGGAAATACTGGAATGCTTTTTAGTTTTTACCTTTGTACGAGATTGACGCCGTACACGAACATTCAGCTCATGTTGTTGCTGTTCGGCCCAAGCTGCGACAGCCATATCACCTCTCTGATCAAAAGTTGTTTGCTTCTTCACGAGCCAATCCATCCATGCTTGTGAAGCCTGAAATAACAGTGATGAAAACAATCTTAAGAGCAATGATATAACATCTTAAAGGTGGTCAACACGTCCGCATATGATAAACAGAACTGTAAAGGGAATCATCGCCGAATTTGTATCCTTAATGAATTAGAGTAAATGTACTGAGATTTCTACATTCAACTAGTTTGTCCCAATACAAATTTATTATCTTGTTTTAATGTTTGAAACATACTGCAACTGGTCTTACAATCGGGTCCAACAATGCAAATGTGCAATAACTAAGAAGCTTGCTGTTCTGATCAATCTTTAGAAATCCATCCAAGTAGGCTTAAGCAAATGAAACTGTAGTACCTCAAGGTCAAAGGAAATTTGATTGACAGTTTAACCAAAACCAAGTATTACCTCGAGAATTTCACAACTGAGATCACAAGGCTTACTGCTAAAATAATGAAATTAGGCAAGGCCTTTGTACAATCTCAATCAATAAAACAACCACAAGGAAACACCACCTAATCAAGATGTACCCTGAGGCTGACATCATACACTGTTTTAACAAAACTTGACACTAAAAGAGCATCATGAATGATATCGAGAGTAATGATTCGTACCTTCATAGGATTAACACAGTGTTCCCTGTCATGTTGTGTGCACCTCTCGTCATCTATGAGCAACTCTTAAGCAGCTTGTATATCTTTATGAATCGAGTTTCAGCTGTTTCACCTTCCTTAAAAGTGATAACACTCAGCTCATACATTTTATTGCTTTCTTGCTTGCAGGACCAGCACAGACAACTATACCACCACTACACCTGCAACAACCTCGATTCCCAGCTGCACCTAGCCATTTATTAACCAGTCACCACCGTCTCAGTCCATTGCAGTTCATACACACCTTCCTCCTTGCATTTGCACTCAACTTTAGCAGCTCCACTTCCACTTACTATTGCAACATAGCTGCAACTTCCAATCTGTACATCCAGTTCAACACCAACAACCAGACCGACTCTCATAACCTGCAATGTCATCTCAACAACAAATCCAATTTATGCATACATCAAATTCCTTCATGGCAAACAGAGCATCAATTCTTGTTCGCTGCAACACTTGCAACTGCAACATTCATTTACTTAGTACCACTACCTGCTACACAACACCAAGATCAAGACATCAACTACAGTTGTAATTATTCACGCACAACATCTCCACCAAGAACTCAACTTCACCATCTACCCAACTATTGCAACCACTAACACCTGCTCAAAGACACCACCAGAACCATTCTTTGTCTCATATCAGCTCAACTGCAGCTTAAATCAATTCCTACATCCAATACAAACCCTGAATCCAAATCATTAGTTCCTCATCTAAATTCAGATACCCAATCACAATTCTTCTCTTTCTCAACTGCTCAACCATTCTCTGATTCCAGTCCCATCAAACCTTTGAATTTCAACCCTAATTTTTAAAATCAGAACATCAACTCAAACCCTAACATCACCATCAGGAATTCGTCTCCATTTCCTTGATGCAAATCATATCCGATGAGAACCCATGTCTTCTAATTCATTCAAGACTCTAGTACTTCCACTGAATCTCTTCCGTTCATCACCATGAATCAATAGAAATAGCTCTTTCCTTAGCTGATTTCTCGTCATAAGAATCACTTCACATTCATCACTGATTTAACAGCAACAGAGATTCTGCAACCTGCTTCTGACTCTTTACCTCCTATCGAAATCAAGAAAAACCAAAGCCATCATCTCGATCTATCCCTGAATTCTATCGATTCAATTCGATTCAAATTTTGGTAGCAGTTACTTCATCCGAACACTCTCCTTTGAGTTGGAAAGGAAATGACACACGTGGGCGAGATTCACTAAGCTTGTGACACACGTGCAGAAAGGGCAGTTTAGTAATCTTAACACCATCACAAAATCTCTTTATACGAGAATTTGGCGATCTATTGACAAGTCAACACGAGAAATTGACTGATATAACGGATATGGATGGAATCCGTTTGATTGGCCTAGATTTGTAAGAAAAAAAAAAAGTGGCCTAGATTTGAAAACGAGGTACCAAAACAGACCTAGATGTGTATATATTCCCAAAAAATTCTAATCTACCGATTGTAAAATATGAAACAAACCAATTATTATAAGTTTGGAGAAAATTCGTATTTGGGGCGACTTTGAAAATCGGTAGTAACGTAAATTTGCAAAACTACCGATTATTAAAAATTATAAGGGTTTTTCATAATCGGAAGTATTCTACGTACACGAAACTACCGATTGTAGATATTTGAGGTCTTAGTAATGTTAGAGCACTGCTCGGTCGAACTCGCAAGCGTTGCTATCTCAAGCTTGTTGTCAAGTTTAGTTGCCAAAACTATAAGTCTTGATTTCTAATCTACTTATAGCTAAGTCTCGGATTAGGTTAGAAAGTGTAGTTGAGCATTAGACTTCACGGCGTTCATCGATTAAAGACGAAGAACTACAAAGGGGAGCTTGTGGAACTTCATCAACAAAAGGTATGCGTACTTGTATATGTTTCAATGATTGAAATGGGAGTTCTAAGAATGGGAGTTTATGCGTACTTCTAAGAATGTTTCAATGATTGAAATGGGAGTTTATAACGACTAACAATGATTGGATGTAGCTAGGTATGCGTACTTGTATATGTGTTGTCCAAGTCCGAGAACCATGGTATGCATACCCGCATGCGTACTGGTTGGTTAATGAAAGTCCGGGAACTTAGTATGCATACTGGTATGCATACTGGCGTGAGTTTCAAGTTCTGGAAATTCAACTGAGTTTTAGAAGATCTGCGTACCCGTTAGCATACTGGCGAACCCAAACTTAGTCCGGCCACTTAGGTATGCGTACCCGTTTGAATACTTGAGTAGGTTATGTTCTAAAATCGGTTTATTCATGAACTAATACATTTATATAATAAGGAATGCCATCTTTTGCAAACTGTGGCTATAATGTTCATGAATTGATTCGAGTGAATAAAAATCGATTTTTGTTCAATTGTGTCTTGTATACTTCTATGACAATATAAACAATTGAACAACTCTAGAACTAGTTTCATTTGAGTCATTTGAACTAGTTATGGTTAAGATGAATATGGTTGATATGAAAGTGTTCATATGGCTAACTTCGGTTAACTATTGTTGAGCAAACAAGGTGTACACGTTTAGGTACGGTTACCCATATCTAAATGAAGTCACTTTTTTTGTGTGTAACAAGCTAAGTTCGATCTAACGGTTGAAAGATATTAGAATGAGTCTAATCAGGTTTTCATCTAACGGTGAATATTGAATGCTTTGTTACCAAGGTAACATTGATTGCAAACCCTGATTTGAAGACTATATAAGGGAGAACTCTAGCAACTGGGAAACCTAATCCCCACACCTCCTGTGTGATACTAGTTGCGACTAGAGTCGATTCTCCTTTAACCTTAGGTTTTTCACGAAACCCTGTAGGTTAATGACTTGAAGACTTCATTCTGATTGTAAAGCCAGACCCAACTATTTCTATGTAGTTACGTGTTCTGATCTTGTTGTTTTCTATCTTATTGAGTACTATCTTCTCTAAGATTTGCTCTAGATTTATTCTCCGATAGGCAAGATAAAAAGTAGTCACAAACATCTTCGTCTCATCGTTTGTGATTCCACAATATCTTGTTTCGCTACCATACGATTAAGATTATTGTGAGGTGATTGATATTTCTAGGCTGTTCTTCGGGAATATAAGTCCGGTATATCAATTGGTTCTTGTTCACCTTGATTTATCAAAAGACGGAACAAAACTCATAGTTATATCTGTGGGAGAAAGATTTATCTATTCAATAGACTTTTCTGTGTGAGACAGATTTGTTTATCAAGTCTTCGACTTTGGGTCGTAGCAACTCTTAGTTGTGGGTGAGATCAGCTAAGGGAATCAAGTGCGCAGAATCCGGCATGGTTCTTGAGGCGTAAGGAACGCGACTGTACCTTGATCAGTGTGAGATTGGTTAGGGCTCAACTACATTCCAGTTCGAAGTTAACTTGGAGTAGGCTAGTGTCTATAGCGGCTTAATACAGTGTGGTGTTCAAATCTGGACTAGGTCCCGGGGTTTTTCTGCATTTGCGGTTTCCTCGTTAACAAAATTTCTGGTGTTTGTGTTATTTCTTTTCCGCATTATATTTTCTATATAATTAAAATATCACAGGTTGTGTGTAAGTTCAATCAATTGTGAATCCAACCTTTGGTTGTTGATTAAATTAATTGACACTTGGATATTGGTTTTTGATACCGTCCAAGTTATTTCTTATATTCAATCGGGCTTGCAAATTCCTATTTGTTTGATTGCAGATTGAATTGAGAAATAGAGATATAACTCTTGGATATACTTTTCTTAAGATTGAGTCTGATTGTCTAGTTGATTCTCTTGAATGTATATGTGAGTTAATTCATACAGATTGTTAAGCGAAATATTGGGTGTGGTTGTTAGACCCCCGCTTTTTCAATTGGTATCAGAGCGGGAAAACACGTTTAAGACCACATAAGTATATGTTTGTAGCGATCTGACTCTATGGACAGAAGTGTTATCTATATAAACGTATCGCCAGTCTTCGATGGCTCAAATTACTTACGGTGGAAAATTTCTATGCGTGCCTTTCTTCAAGCGCGTGATTTTCAATCATGGGTTTATGTTGTTAATGGCTATAATCCTCCGGTTTCTACAGAAGGCGATGTAACTGCTCCAAAGGATATCAGTGATTATGATGTTGTCGAGATTCTTTCCGCAAAGCAAAATTCTGACGAATTGAATGCAATCACCCATGCCATTACCCCAGATCTTCAGCACCATGTGACTACGTGTACTTGGTCTTAATATGCGTGGGATATCTTAGAAACCGTATTTGAAGGGAATACCTGTGAAAACGAAGTTAGACTTCAAAACCTAAATTCTGATTGGGAAATCATTTGATGAGTTTAATCACAAAGTGTCTGAAATTGTCAATGCATCGTTTGCGTTAGGTAAGACTATTCCTGAAAAGGACATTGTGATGAAAACTCTCAGATCATTGCCATCTAGATACGATTCTAAGAAACATGCCATCGTTGAAGGAAATAACCTTGAAACTCTTTCCAGAAATACTCTTGTTGGGAAGTTAAAGATCTTTGATCATGCGCATGTATCCAAATCTGGAAAGGATATTGCTTTCAAAGCAAAAAAGAACACTAAATTACTTGATAAAAGTAAAAGTGTTGGCATCTTTGAAGATGGTCCTTCTGAGACTGATTCATCAGATGAAGATCTTGATAAGTTAGTCTCTTTGATCACAAGACAGTTTAGAGATCTTCTTTTGAAGAGAAGTAAACGGTTCACTAGAGATAAACCTAAGTCATCAGTTAAACCTCATAATCGTGTTCCTCCTAAAAACAGGGATACTGACGATACTGATGACGAGGATATGCCACAGTGCTTCAAGTGTAAAGGTTTTGGTCATTTTGCAAATGAGTGTCAGAATCGTAGAAAATACACTGGAAACAAAGGTCTGGCTGCAACTCTTGATGAAATGTCTGATCACTATGATTCTAATGAAGACGAAAAATCAAGTGTTGCACTCCTCTGTGAAAATATTGATTTTGATAATTGTAGCAATACGTTCATCAACCTCGATATTCTTCCGGGAGAAACTTCAACTACTTTGGAGGATAAAATGGATTTCTCTTTGTCCGCTGGAAATTCTATTTCTATTTTTCTGGTTCTACCGTTTGTCTAGCAGCTTGCATAGCTATGGCGTCTGAACTATCCTTTATATTGACATGTTCTTATTGTACTCTCAAGGGTCATGAACTCTCCAACTGTTTCAAGTACAAACATAAGATAAGATATGTCAATAAACTTCAACAAAGAGCAAATCGATTAGCAAACAAGCTCAAACTTGTTCTGAAGTCGTCTGAGGTATGTAAACTTATATCTTCTCCAAAGAAGTTAATTTCCAAAGATAAGACTAGATCTCTAGAGAAAAGAGTACGATCTAAACAGTCTGTTAAACAGGGTTTCAAGAATTCCGTTCAAGAAGGTTATGGTGGACAGATTATTGTTCACCCCAGCACAACTTAAATATGTTTGTTGTGTATCTTGTCTCATGTGCTCGGTTCAAAAGAGACAAGGATTTGCACACTTCAGGCTTTAGGAAAAGAGAAAATACTTTTTTTGTTTTGTTTTTCTTTTTGATTTTGTTTTCTCCGTGTTTGAATTCTTCCATCTTTTCATATCTAATTGATATTGAAAGGAGTTTCTTTGTTTGATCAATAAAAGAGGGTTAAAATCGATAATTTTTCCTTCTTTAGGGTTGTGAGTACGTGAATCCTTTTAGTGTTTAAAGGTTCCGTAACCCTACATTCCTTTTTTCTTTCTCTAAAAATTCTTTTTTATCACAAGATTGCTTGTTCAGCCTGATTTGTGAATTCCTCTCACAATCTCATACTGGTATGGAGAATCCAAACATTATGTCTTTTGATGGAAAAGATGTTAATATGATTGTTAAGCCGTCAATCATGAAGGAAAATGATAAATCTCCTGTACCTTCAACTTTGAAAAGAAAAAGGAGGAATGTGAGGAAACCAAGAGATGTTCCTTCTAATCTACAGAAGTTTTCTGGGGTTGTTGAAGAGTTGAAGGAAACAAGAAAGGAGATTCAGCAAATAAAGGCTATTGTCTTGAGGACTCTCAATATTCAGAAAGCCGTGGTTCGGCATCAGTCTTGAAGGTTTTTTGGAATTGACTCCTTTCTTCATGAACCTTATGTTCCTATGGCTGTTGACGACAAGGAGTTCGGGGACGATAGAGAATTTTTTTAGAGGCCTTAATGTCTAGGAAACTTCTTATGAGAATTTATTCTTGTGTTTTAAGAAGGATAACTAGTTTTTGGAATAGCAATTATTATGAGTACACATAGCTATTGCCAACGATTTTCATCTTGTAATATTTTTAGATTTATTTACTTAAATTCTAAAGTTTATTTGGAAGATGATTTTGCAGTATTAATCTTTATTGGTTTTATATATTGCGAAAATTGTTATGGGATATGTATGTTTGCGTCCGTGAACTATGATTATCCAATATATGTCAAAAGTTAAGCCTATTATGTCATTATGCAAATATTGATGGAAGATAGGATGAACTTTTGATTGCAAAAATTAAATCTATTATATTTCTTTATGCAAATATTGATGAAAAATAGAATGAATCTTTGTATATTCCGCAGTATTGATCTTTCCACTTCTTTGTGAAAGTAATGTGCGGCTCTGTAAGTTCTCTTATGTTGAGCATTTCCGATTAAATTAATCATGGATTCTCTTGTGGTTAATTTAATTGAGTTTTATGGGTACAATTTCATGTAATTTGTTAATGTCCAAAGAAATCCTTCTTTTCTTGTAAAAGTAAGGTCGCTCTTGTTGTTCTTTCGGGAATGACATTTTATGGGGGAGAGTTCTTAATCGAACTTGTGCTTAATTGCCAAATCTTTGTGGGGAGTGCGTCTGTGGAATATTGTAGGAGTTTTCTTGTATCTTTATAAACTCCTTGATGGATGCATTTAGTTTCGACTATAGGATTGCATCTAAACAAAGTTGATATGTTTTCTTTTAGTCATGAAGAATCTCTAAGAGAATTTCATTCTGATCCCACTAGTTTTCGTACCTTTGCCAATTTATATTGACAAAAAGGGGGAGAATTAATATGTAGTTCACACTACAAATACATATGTTGCGGATCATTATGTAAGGGGGAGTGGAGTTCATATGAGATGAAGTATTGACTAAGGGGGAGTGATACATATCACCATAGTATTGTTGTCAAAGTTGTGATACAATTGGACTTTGATGCTGTGTAATAATGCTATGACATTGTATAACAATGATTGAGAGCTACTGTTTTCTCATTGTTATAGCTACGGATCTTCAACAACAATGATGTTGAGTTGAACACGTTCAGAATCAATGGAGTACTTGGAAGTGACGATGATTTCGAGTAATGTTGAATAACCAAGGAAATAAATCATTTGGATGAGAAGCTACAAAGTTTATTTATTTTGTAATCCATATTTATTGATAGTTTTGTCACTAAAATTGACAAAGGGGGAGATTGTTAGAGCACTGCTCGGTCGAACTCGCAAGCGTTGCTATCTCAAGCTTGTTGTCAAGTTTAGTTGTCAAAACTATAAGTCTTGATTTCTAGTCTACTTATAGCTAAATCTCGGATTAGGTTAGAAAGTGTAGTTGAGCATTAGACTTCACGGCATTCATCGATTGAAGACGAAGAATTACTAAGGGGATCTTGTGGAACTTCATCAACAAAAGATATGTGGAGACTTGAACTCATCTATCACTCAAAAGTCTATCTACTTTATCTCCTATTTGAGACAAAAATCGTATAGCTATGTAAACTTCGATTATGCACATTTGATATTTCGAGCTGAGTTTAACTCGCTTACATATTTCTCTAAATATGTGTTGGTAAGCTTTCGCTTTAACCAAGTTCATCTTATATTATTGATGAAAGTCAAAAGATGATCATGTGAAAATCGCATTGTAACATCTTACATGATTTGTGTGAGATCGTCATTTGATGTAAATGGGAGTTTAGAACGATAAACCATGATTGTATATAGATAAGTATGCGTACTTTTATATGTGTTGTCCAAGTCCGGGAACCATGGTATGCATACCCGTATGCATACTGGTTGGTTAATGAAAGTCCGGGAACTTAGTATGTATACCGGTATGAGTACTGGCGTGAGTTTCAAGTTCCGGAAATTCAACTGAGTTTTGGAAGGTATGCGTACCCATTCGTATACTGGAAAACCCAAAATAAGTACGGCAACTTAGGTATGTGTACCGGTTTGCATACTTGAGTAGGTTATGTTCTAAAATCGGTTTGTTCGTTAACTAATACATTTAGATAATAAGGAATGTAATTTTTTGCAAACCGTGGCTATAATGTTCATTAATTGATTCGAGTGAATCAAAATCGATTTTGCTTCAATTGTGTTTTGTATACTTCTATGAGAAAATAAACAATTGACCAACTCTAGAACTAGTTTAATTTGAGTCATTTGAACTAGTTATGGTTAAGATGAATATGGTTGATATGAAAGTGTCCATATGGCTAACTTCGGTTAACTATTGTTGAGCCAACAAGGTGTACACATTTAGGTATGTTACCCATATCTAAATGAAGTCACTTTTTATTTATGTGTAACAAGCTAAGTTCGATCTAACGGTTGAAATATATTAGCTTGAGTCTAATCAGGTTTTCATCTAACGGTGAATATTGAATGCTTTGTTACCAAGGTAATATTGATTGCAAACCCTAATTTGAAGACTATATAAGGGAGAACTCTAGCAACTGGGAAACCTAATCCCCACACCTCCTGTGTGATACTAGTTGCGACTAGAGTCGATTCTCCTTTAACCTTAGGTTTTTCACGAAACCCTATAGGTTAACGACTTGAAGACTTCATTTGGATTGTGAAGCCAGACCTAACTATTTCTATGTAGTTGCGTGTTCTGATCTTGTTGTTTTCTATCGTATTGAGTACTATCTTCTCTAAGATTTGCTCGAGATTTATTCTCCGATAGGCAAGATAAAAAGTAGTCACAAACATCTTCGTCTCATCGTTTGTGATTCCATAATATCTTATTTCGCTACCATACGATTAAGATTATTGTGAGGTGATTCATATTTCTAGGATGTTCTTCGGGAATATAAGTCCGGTATATCAATTGGTTCCTTTTTACCTTGATTTATCAAAAGACAGAACAAAACTCATATATATATCTGTGGGAGACAAATCTATCTATTCAATGGACTTTTCCGTGTGAGACAGATTGGTTTATCAAGTCTTCGACTTTGGGTCATAGCAACTCTTAGTTGTGGGTGAGATCAGCTAAGGGAATCAAGTGCGCAGAATCTGGCATGGTTCTAGAGGCGTAAAGAACGCGACTATACCTTGATCAGTGTGAGATTGGTTAGGGATCAACTACATTCCAGTCCGAAGTTAACTTGGAGAGGCTAGTGTCTATAGCGGCTTAATACAGTGTGGTGTTAAAATATGGACTAGGTCCCGGGGGTTTTCTGCATTTGCGGTTTCCTCGTTAACAAAATTTCTGGTGTCTGTGTTATTTCTTTTCCGCATTATATTTTTTATATAATTGAAATATCACAGGTTGTGCGTAAGTTCAATCAATTATGAATCCAACCTTTGGTTGTTGATTAAATTGATTGACACTTGGATATTGGTTTTTAATACCGTCCAAGTTATTTTTTATATTCAATTGGGCTCGCAAATTCCTATATTTTTGATTGCAGATTGAATTGAGAAATAGAGATATAACTCTTGGATATACTTTTCTTAAGATTGATTCTGACTGTCTAGTTGATTCTCTTGAAAGTATATTGGAGTTAGTCCATACAGATTTCTAAGCGAAATATTGGGTGTGGTTGTTAGACCCCCGCTTTTTCAAGTAACCTATAATCGGTAGATATGGTACTCCTTTATCTACCGATTCTGGGTAGTTTATTGCATTCAATGCATGCAGAAATCGAATTTTCTCGTTTAAAATCGCATACAAACGCACACAACATGGGTATTAGAGTTTCTTAACACAATACATGTATGTTTGATCCATTATGAACTTCGTGATTCTTCGTTTTCTTCCATGAAAGCGTCGTCTAGGGTTTCCTCTCCATAAAAGTTTGGATCATTCAACGAAAACCCCAAATTGTCTTCTCTAAATGGTAGTGAACCTTCAATGTTAAGTTCTTCACCTTCGTCATCATTCCCATCCATGTTTGTTGTTGATTTAAGAAAAATGGTTTTCTCCCACTTATTCTTCTTTCTATTCTTCTTCATCTCCTCTCTCTCACTAAAAACTAAAATTAAATAACCAAAGATTTTCCAAAAGCTAAATATATAAAATTTAACTACCGATTACAACATAAACTACGGATTATAACATCACCAATCGGTAGCATTCTTTCCCCATAAACCACCGATTATGGTTTTCGTAACACAAAAAATATGATGATCAAAAGAAACTACCGATTGTAGTATTATCTACCGATTATTGAGGGTATATTTGCCATTTTGAAAAATCATAGATAAGGGATGGCTTCATTTTAGGTTTGGGTGACCCTATTTTGTCTTATTAGTCGCCCCTAATTCTTTCGGGATCGCCCTAAAAATGCCAGGTTTATTTACACTTGTGTTTTTCATTTCTTAAAGACAATTCTCACCTTACATACTTAACCATGGGATGTAGAGAGTGCTTGGATGTTTTGTTTACACTTATTTTTCTTCTAAGCTCAAGTTCGAGATCAAAACAAGCCTTCCTCTTTGAAATCCAATCACGGAAACCAAATCCCGTGGTTCCAAAAGCTTACCATTATAAGATTAGATATTTTGTAAAAGGATCGTATATTTATTGTCTAATTAAGGTCTGGGTCATGAAACATGCAGTTGATGTGTTTGGGTCGTAGACTAACCAAAGACCAGCTTGACTGTTTGTTATTTTTTCCGAAATTCCCTCGTGAAGTAGTTGATTGACATTATATCTTGATCTACATAAAACTTAACTATGTTAGTTCAGAAAAAAATTCAAACAGATGGCGTGCATTTTCTTACATTGGAAAAAATCATATATATGAACCAGATTTTTGAAACGGATCTTCTTCAAACGCTATATATACACATCTCTTCTGTATTTCGGTGAACACAAATATCCAAATCATTTCCAGTTTCATTCAAAACCTCAAAATCTGTAACTCTCGGTCTTCAGATCAAAACCCTTAACATTTCTCCTCTCTCTTATTTCTCCGAACTTTCCATTACCCAACCTCTACCAACATTTTCGTGACCCTATGATTCAAATGCATCACCACCCTTGGAAATTGTCAAAATCATGGTTTTGAAAATCGTACGATTCAAGAGTTGAATCGTACGATTCACTTCATTTCTTTCCAAATCGAGTTGAATCGTGCATTAGAATCGTTTTGCTTCTGAATCATGTAGTCAACCTTGTTTGACTACGATTCTTGACTAAACTCTAAAGTCTTTTCGTGACCCTATGATTCAAATGCATCACCACCCTTGGAAATTGTCAAAATCATGGTTTTGATTCAATGCGTTGTGCTTCAAGCGAAAGATAGTGTGTTGCACAAATTCAAATCACTAGGGGTCCCATAGATTACAAGTTGATTGTGTACCATTCAGACTTTGCATTTTCTCTTCCGCTTCTTGCTCCTATTCATGGGGATTCCGTAAATATCCCATTCCAAAACTATAAAGTTCGAAACAATTGGACTTTTTTGGAGATTGGATGCAGTTACTAATTCATGATCTGGCATGTACAGAATGAAAACTTCATTCTCGATTCTACGAGAATTTTTATGAAAGTGGTTCATTTGCTAGAAGAAGTGCTGTTACTTGGCTTCCTGGAACAGATAATGGGTCAGCTGATTCCTCAACAGTAGTAAGTGATCTTGAAACGAGAAGATTTCTTCTTTTACTTTTCTATCTAGCACAGGACCAAAAAAAACAAAACCCAAAATGCAACTCTAAAAGGAAAAGAGCATATGCAAAAGAGAAGGAGATATACAACCATAAAAATAGAAAGAAACTACTCTGCTCATTTCAGGTATTTTTTTGTTCTCTTTTTCGCAATTGAGAATCCGTGAAGAAAAAAAAATTAGCCCACCCGAACTTAATATCCTTGTTCCGTCGCTGAATACGAAGTAAACAAATTCTACGAAGCTCTCAGTATTCTTGTATTCTGGTACGAACCTCTTTCTCAACCAATTATCGAAGTTGAGAAACGGTAGAGATTTCCAAACATGAATCCATCTTTTGGACAGAAGACTAGTCTGAACCGCATATTTTGTATCCATGAAAGACATGATGTGATGAATTAATTCATCAGGTAACCTACTGATTCTATCTTCTTCCCCATCAGAACATATAGATGCATTTCTAGCTTCTTCCATGCTTCACTTAAACTGAAAAGTAAACAAAAACACTAGTACAAAAATGAGGTTTGGTCACGGTATTTTACCGTGTCTAAAGGTCTACAGTCACGGTATTTCATTTCTGTAAAACCGTGACTAAATCCTGCAAGGCCAAAAACCAGGCTATTTGGTCACGGTTGATGTCGTGGCTGTTTCGTATAATCCACCGTGACCAAAACTTCTTTTGTCTCAGATATTTATGGTACACCGTGACAAATCTGCTCATTTGACACGGGATGTTAAAGTGCACCGTGACCAAATTTTCTTTATAGACACGAATTTCCTTATTATGCCGTGACCAATTTGTATACAGGTCACGGGTCCCATACATTCACAAACCATCATAAGATACATGGATTTGGGCGCTGACTTTGAGGCGCAAACAAAATAGAAAATAGCAGAAGGAATAACAAAAGGTAAAAATGGGATTGAATATGATTATATTGTGAAACATAAACATCCTTTACATCTGCCTTGATATATGGATTCTACTAGGGTTAATAACAAGGACATCAAATTAGTAAGCATCTAAATAAAAACCATATTTGCATTATAGAGAAGGAAGGGCAGTCTCCAACAAATTTTCGGAAG
The DNA here is from genome assembly GCA_023531105.1 of Papaver atlanticum. Classification (NCBI taxonomy): domain Eukaryota; kingdom Viridiplantae; phylum Streptophyta; class Magnoliopsida; order Ranunculales; family Papaveraceae; genus Papaver; species Papaver atlanticum. Next base: position 129,894 of record JAJJMB010010713.1, read on the forward strand.
GACAACTGCACTGCATTTGTTTTGCAAGCCTACTCCAGGTCCTGTTTACTGAAGATGTCTGTGCCTGTGCAAACTCATGCTGCAAGAGATCCTCCAACCTTTGCCGCTAAGTTGCCTCTTGGCTGCCAAAGAGAAAATAAAAATAAAAATGTAATACCTTTCTGACAGAATAAATAACAGACCAAACAAAAAAAAATTATCAAATCAAAGTGACAGGAGAGAGCAATTACATAGATTGCGTACCTTTAACTTGAGCACAGGGTTCCCCTCAAGAACAAAAGTGCATCATTTGCACACTAAAGGGAACAAGCCGTGCAAATTTATTATGGCAAGAATTATGCCCTGCAAAGCCTTATATTGTATATTAGGCAACACTAGAATGCCTGGCAAAATTTCTGAATAATATAACTTTTCATATGATCTGAACAAAGAAAACATTCGAACTACTCTGACCTCATAAGTGAGAGATTCAAAAACAGTCAGATACAACAACTGACCAAGAAAAAGTAATCTCTGTCCTCACAAGATTGAGTAGAATAGTGCCCAAACCACGTAATCATAGAGAAACTTACCAGCCTAAGGAATAACCATGTATGAATCTTGAATGAGTGCAGCGATATCCTCAATTGCATGTTAATACACCGAGATTTTGCAATATTCAATGCCACATAAATCTTTCAGGTCACGAGCTAGCTGTTTCATTTTAAGTGGCATATCAGAGTGCTGAAAAGATTGAATAGAAAACCTTTTGTGAAATATATTAGAAGCAGTTATAGAGGCTAACTGAAAGGAAGCATTAATATATCTTACCCAATTTCTTAAACCAAATTCCTAATGCTCACTCTTGCTGATTCTCATATAGTTGAAAGTGTCTTTGTCCTGCAGCTCCAGAACTTCTCTTGCAAAAATGATGTCAGGTGATTAACCCTGTGATATGGCAGAGAAGTATTTGAAGATCGACATTAAAAAAAAAAAAAATCTTCCAAGAAAATAGCAGAAACAAGTGTAAAGGTCTAACAACACAACACAAAACAAAATAAAACAAAACAAACAAAACTGAAGAGCAGAATCTCTTCATATCGACAAAAACAAGGAGAAAACTTGCTTTCAAAAGCAAACTATTGATTTTTCATTTTTCTTATCTTTCTTTCCATCAGGCAGTGGAAAAAAACAAAATCAATTCAATGTTTCTGGTTCACTATTAAATTTAAGGTTCTAGTTGGGCTTACCTAGTTCATGCCCACTTCCAATTTGCCAGTTGCAAGTGCTTGCTACATCTTTGTTTACAGGACTACCGACAATTAGGAGCTTGACCAATTCATAAAACACCTGAAATCCAAAATGAAGTGAAGTAATTAAGATGAGATAGAGACAGACTGTCCTTTGTTTTAACTGAAAGGCACTAGAAGCAGGACAGGAAGATATAATATCATCAGGCAACAGCTTTATCAGTTGAACTGTAGCCTGAACGCGCGCGGTTGATATCTTCTTTTCTAACTTCAGGTAACAACTCAATTTTTTGGCTCCAATAGGAAATCTACCTGTCAAATACTACGTCACAGAATACATATCAGCAAGGCTCAACAATGGGATACTAGTCTAACTTCAGAAAACTAGGTAGGGTTTAAATACCAAGGATTCATACTCGTTTAATGTAATGAGATAACCAGCTATTTGAGTTGCTAAACAGTTTGAAAGGTGATCAGAACTGCATGTTGCATACATAGGATCGCCAGTAAACATTAATTCTTTGGTTAGATTTAATCATTTAATTTCAGAGAGCATCCACATCGTTGGTTTTTTCGAATAAACATGACATATTACCCTTACTAAGAAAAGAACATATAACTTGCATACAACTTCGACATCCTTACAAAAAGCTATCATAAATTATTTTTCATGGAAGTTATACTAATTACAAAAGAAAGTATAACATCTTAAGTCAACTTACAGGCATATGGGGACCCTTAGAAAAAACTGCATATTGCATCTCAGATAGATCTGCAACATAGCCTGGTTGTAGGTAAGAAAGCATGTTGTAAACAGCTTCTTTTTCTTTGCCAGCAGACACCTGTGGTTGAATAGTCCAAAAAACAAGTTGAATGCATGAAAACTTACATAATAAAGAAATAAAATGGGTAATGATTGAATCCCACGCCCGAAAGACTTGCATGGCCAGTTTTCCAATTAGTGGAGCAACAAATCTCTTATCATGGTATTGAGGATCTTTGATGCTGAGGGTGCTGGATTCAAAATATCATGTAAGCGCTAAGACTAACAAGGTCTACATGGACAGAAAAATAGGCTTACAAACAACCCTGTCAAGAATGAACTCAGTTTTACCTCAATTGAATGCAATCATAAGGGTTATCTATATCAACAAAGCCATAGTTTATTAAAATATTTAAGGTTGGTTCTGGCCCACATATACCGAAAAAAAAATAACAACTTCACATATGAGATATAAGTTTTACTGTTAATACAACAGTATCAAAACAGATGAGATCTGAACACCACTAAGCTGTCCCCATTTTTTATCCGAATTAGATTGGATCACAGATGAATTTACCTGTACTTTACTAAGCTACTACTTTCAAGATCATCAAATAAGTCCACCACAAGAAGAAGTTTAAAAGTTGACCAATATAGGAAACTTTCAGTTAAAAATTCCAACAAGCTTTAATCAAGGTTAACTAATTTACTCCCATAGGGTAATACATGTAGTGACAATATCAAGGTATCAAATGCAAACGGGTCGGTTTTTTCGTCTATCAGGAAGGGGAGTCTGACTTTTGTACAGTCTGTGATTCTGCAAGGCCTTATAAGTCTAATGTCTCCACTGGATTAGTCATTATGATCTTTGGGTTCATTGTCAGACACAAAACCAATTCATCTTTAAAATAGGTATCAACACAAAATATAATGCCACCGAAAAGACTAACTCTTTTACATAAGGAGGAGAGGGATGGATCTCTCAAACCTTGAGATGCTTATCTTAAGATACCTACTTTATAATTCAAATACAATCAAAATTGGATAAATAATTCACCTTGATTTCAAATAAGAAAAGTCTAGAACACAATGAATCCCTGATTTCATACTTGAGTACAATACTACATCTATTAACCAAAAACTTGATAACGACTGCAGACTCTTACCAGACAAAAAATCAATCCGCCTGAAATTAATTGAACACAATAAAATTGTTTGCCCTAATTCCATAAGAAAATTAGATAATTCACTCAAAGAATAAAGTCAGTTTCACAGAGATAACCTAATTGCACAACAATAAAAACCCCAAAATCGTATTCGTGTTTAAGAAAATGCGGATCGATGTATATTGGACTCGCGTCGAACATAGCCGAGTCCAAAGAGATACGAAGTGGTCACGATAACACATTTATCCGGGACAAACCAAATTTTAGCCTCGTTTATAGTAACTACCGTGACGAAAAGCCATAGTTGTACTAGTGAAAAACCCCAAATTTCGTTGTTCACAACCCTAATTTCCAACAATTTGCAAACCACTCTGAAGAGAAAAAAAAAAAAAAAACATAATGTCCAATTTTTCTGAGAATTACTTAAACAAACATGGAAATAGAACAAGTACCTGATGATTTGTAGCTCTTGAAGTTTGATTTCAAGGTCTCGAAGTGAAAAATCCAAATCTAATTTCTCATATCACCAGATGATGATGATGAAGGTCTTTTTGTTGTTATAAATGGAATCTTCCTTGATGCTAATGAATCAATCAATCAATCTTGGTCGCAGAATCGAATGGAAAAACCCACCCCCAAATTAGATGTGAAGAGAAATACAGATATTAACAGCCGAGCTGAGTTCACTTACACTTCCCCAGCTTCTCTTATTACACCTCTTTCACACCGATGTGGTTTCACTCTCAAATCTGTTTGAAATTTATAAATTCTAGATACAAATGGAGTAAACCATTAGAAGGGGTTAGTCCAATTGGCTAGGAATTTGACTCTCAAGTAGGAGGTTAGTGGATCGAATCTCCGTTTTGGTATGCGACGTAGTGGGAGATAAATCAATAATCAAAGAATCCGTCCAACTCAAACGCATTTTACAATATAATTTCGTCTTCTACACCACACACCACGGGGTTTAAAAAACCGTTTGTCCTCTAAACGTTTTCTATAATTCATTTTAATCAAACGGCATCATAAACCGCGTCTCAGTCCAGGTGGATTTTAATAAAAGGAGATTATAACTACGTTTTTCTCAGATGGCTTTTATAATAACGTTTAATAAAAGGAGATTTATACCTGCGTCTCATATGTCCAGTTTCAGCCTGCCGACGACTAAGCCTATCATCACTTCCAGCCATGGGTTCGATGGTCATATATCAAGGATCAAGAGCTCATCTGAGACCAACAAAGAGAATGAGAAACAGGAAGAAATGGAGGTTCATTTGATTGAGTTTGTGACTGATCTCAGAAGACAAGAAAGGGGATTGGTTGCCCTTTGAAAGGATGGGTTCATTTGGTTCGATTTGGAAGAGATGGACAGGGTTCTTATGCTCGAAATTGTGATGATTTGTGTCGATTTTTTGAGCCGAAACAGCCAAGAGAAGATAATGTTTTGTTGCTGTTCAAAGAGTAATGAATAGGTGTTGTTTATGAATGATGAATGGTTTTTAAACTGGGGGTTTACTGTGAATAAATTGCAGGTTGAAAAAGAGAGTTTTTATAAATTGTGTTATCTCTCAGTCACCAGTTCAGGCACACAACACATTCGAGAAAAGGCCTGAATGAGCGTTTCTTCACCACTTCAAGCTCATCTGTTGCTAGTTGAGCCTGTATACATTTCCCTGGGTTCTGGAACAGACGCTTTTAACACTCACGTTCAACCAAACGTAAATTTAAATTACGTCGCAGTGATACGCTTTCTTAAAGAACGTTCAGTGTTGGACGTGATTAAAAAGAACGTTTCCATAAACGCTTTCTTAAAGAACGTTCAGGCCATACGGATTTTTAAATTACGTTATGTTAATCGAACATAATCTAAAACGGCGTATATTTTTCCATGCAATTTAAAACAACGTTTGCTGTTGCACGCGCTTTATAACTGCGAAAAACGTTTTCATATATAGACACTCCGTTTGAGAATATAGAAATATGACAATTATAGCAGCCAAGAGTGTGCCTGCTTTTTTTTTTGCCATATATGGCTTGTAGAAACAACACTAAAATTGATCTAAGTTGCAATGTTCCAAAGAAAATCTCTAATGATTTTTTCTATCTTAGAGATTACAGATTGCAGGCACATAAAGATTGAGAAGAAGTAAACAGGAATACTCATGAGCACACTCTTAATGAGAGTTAGTTTACCTTCCTTTGAGAGAAGACCCCTTTTCCAAGAAGCAAGACACACTTTGCAAATCTCCAGCACCCTGTCCCATTTATTATAAGAGAGCGCTTTATCACCCAGCGGAAGACCCAAATAAATTGCAGGAAAAGAGGCCATAGCACAGGCAAAAATCGACGCTTAAAGATCAACGTTACTAACATCGCCAACTGCGAAGAGATTACATTTGGCAAAGTTTGTTTTCAAACCTGAAGCATACTTAAACAAAAGCAAATTATACTTCAACATTCTAATTTTATAAATATCAGCATCAAGGAAAACTAAAGTATCATCTGCAAATTGCAGATGACTAACTTTGATACCATCCTCTTGAACTTGAAATCCACCAAGCCAACCAACTTGGACAGAATTAACAAGCATTGTAGTAAGAATATCAGAAAGAAGAAGGAATAGAAAAGGAGACAAAGGACCACCCTGACGCAAGCCTTTTTGTCTGGAAAAGTTTCCACAAAAACTGTCATTAATAAGGAATGAAAAGGAACTCTTCTCACACAACCAGCAATCCACACTCTCCACACTTCGCCAGATCCAATTTCAGACAAAACTTCAACGATGAAGGACCATTCAACATTGTCAAATGCTTTCTCGAGGTCTATTTTGCAAACTAGACCAGGAATTTTATATTTTATTCTCGAATCCAAACATTCATTCGCAATAAGAACACTATCCAAGATTTGACGACCTTTGACAAACCTAGACTGGTGGCTAGAAATAAGCTTGTGCAGCATAGGATTCCAATTGACCTTAAGTCCTTGACTTCTTCCACACACTCTTTTTTAGGAATAAGAGAAAAAAAACGTTGATTTTAGCCGCCAGTCAATACAACCACTTCTCTCAAAAACCTTAAAAATTTTCATAATATCTTATTTAATGAAGTCCCAACATTTCACAATGACCAAAAGCCATCTGGACCAGAGGCCCGGTCTTGACCCAATTTCTTCAACGCAGAGATAAATTCATCTTCTGTGATGGGCCTTTCGAGCCACAATTTATCATCAGAGTCGATGCTCCTCAGCTGCATACCATCCAGATTCATACAAAAATCATCTTCGCAAGGGAATCTATCCTTGAAATGATCCACAATATTAGCTTTTATAGCTTGTTTATCCTCAACCCAGACATTGTTAACTTTCAACTTAGCGAAAGTGTTCCTCCTTTTTCTCATCTTAGTGATACGATGGAAAAACTTTGTATTTCTATCCCCATCAAAGTGCCACTGGATTCTAGATTTTCCCAACCAATGGAGATGCTTCATGTCAACAAGTATTTCAAATTCGAATTTCTTTGAATTTTTGTCAAAGATTTGAGAGGCTGAGAGCACATTATCATCACATAATTGATCAAGGATAGCTTTATCCTCCAAATCCTTCTCGCATTTTCTATCAGTCCTCCCAAAAACATTATGATTCCACTTAATAATTTATAACTTGAGAGCTTAAAGTTTCTTTGCCAAAACAAAACCAGCAGAACCATTAAAGATGAAGGAATTCCACCATACTTTCAGAAGATCAGGGAAGGAGTTTTCCAAGAACCACATAGCTTCACATCTAAACGGAGGAGGGCCCCAATCTTCAAAATTGCAAGTAAGACAGATAGGCTTGTGGTCTGAGAAAGGCTTAGCTAGAGCAGTAACAGAAATAGTTAGAAACTGGTCATCACATCCGGCATTAACCAAAAAAGGATAAATAAGGCTCTTAATTAGGCCTATTAATGGAAGTAGAACTCCAAGTAAATTTTGCACCAGACATTGGGAGATCAATTAGCTCCAATTTATTACAGAAGTTATTGAAATCTTTTATACCTTGATTAACTATTGTACAACCAAATCTTTCACGCATAAACTTAACCTCGCTGAAGTCTCCATGGAGGCACCAAGGTAGCTCCCAATTCGAAAATATTCATTTGATTTGTTTAAAGTGATTGCGATGACCACGAAGAAACAACAAATCCCAATTACGGATATATAAGAGCCAGAACTGCTAATGGGATTGCATCTGGATAATTTGAAATACGATGTGGTATACCTGAAAGATCTAAGAAATGCATTGGAAAGAAGGTCGAATTAACCCCGAAAGAAGTGATCCAAATATGTAATTGCCTTACTGATCAAACAGCCAGCAGCCACCTTTGTGTAGTGTTAAACTCCCCAAGTATTTTCAAGATTTTATAATTTGATCTAGTTGGCAAATACTAAATTTGGTGCATTGGCAAATACATAGGATTGTTTAATGCAAGTATATATATGTTGTTGGAAATGATTCAGTTTTCTATGTGCAAGGCGTGTATGCAAGTATCTAAACCAGTACCTGCGTGCAGCAGTGGTACACAGCATTCGGTTTATTGCTGTGTTGCAACGATACGGATACGGTATCAGATACAGGATACCAATACGCTTCTATGATACACCAACAGAAAAATTAAAATACGGCGATACGGCATACTCAATATTAATCTGTAGTAAATGTATTATATATAAATCATACAAAAATATGATTAATTTGGGTGCAAGAATGACTATCTACTGGTTCTGGAGGAGATAAACCAGAGAGTCAAAGATAAGTATTAAGAGGAGAAGGTAAATCAGAGAAAGTTACAGATATCTGATAAGTATTGAGTGGAGGAGGTAAAGACAACTGTTACTAAGAAAAGATTTCATAAAATATCTTACTTTTTATTATTAATCCATAGAATCTATAGACAGCTGTTGCTTCCTTGTGAAGCTTTTCTAACTTTTGAAATTTTAAATAATAAAAACGATTATCTTCTATATTTTTATAGGGATTGAGCCGTATTGACTGTATGGATACACGTACTCCTATAAATACGTATTGATACGTTAAAAAAAATATGACGTATAGATGCAACACAGGTTTGTTGTCTTGTTTTCAGAAATTATGAACTTATATATATTTGGTTATTATGCATTGTTTATATTTCAATCTAAAATGAAAATCGTTGCGACTTGAGTTAGGGTACGCGTCATTATGTGCATATACTGTATCCACAATTTTCCCACCATTAGGGTTTTCGACATAACATTTGGTTTGGGTCCCTGGCTCATTTGTCAAAAATGATGATTGAATTGGTACCGTGGTTTTGTCTCTAGCGTGGACTATATAAAATATTACGTACTTGTCTCTCTATCCAGAATATCACAACCACCCATGAATTGAATATTTGCTAGTTGCGCTCAATCCAAAACAATGCAGCAGGTAAAGAATCCATAAATACCATTGATTCCAGGGATTAACAGAAAAATACCAGTAGAATCTTCATCAACAAATTGAGTAATATACAACAATGGCTAAGCTTTTTTGTGCTGCACCCATTTTTATTGCTGCTTTGCTCCTTCTATTGATAACTGTATCGGTTTCTTCTGGTAAGTGCGATCCATTTCAATGCATTTGGTGATTTCATTTTGGGGTTGCTTGGTCAGATCGGGTTCACTATCATTATATCCTTATTTTTGTCTATTAATCGCACTGCAGAGACTAGTAACGCAGTTTGCACATTTGCCGGTGGAGCCAAAGGAGTGATACAGGAAGGAAGATCCAACAAGGGTTGCAAAGGCTGTGCCAAAAACTGCCTTGCAAAATGTGGTAACAGCAAATACAGGTTGGTGTATGACCAATGCGAATTTATTGAGGCAGACACAATGATATGCAACTGCTGTTGTAGCAACAAGCAGAAATCTTCTGTCACTTCAGATCAGTAAATTATATGACATGATATAATAGTACCAGGAAGTGGCGCCGGAGGCCAGGAGTATATGTATGATGTATAGTATTATTGTTTCAACTCTTGTATGTGCAACTATCTAATGTTCAATTGCTGCACTCCCTAGCTACACGTATGTGTTTTAATTTGTTGATGGGTTACCGTCGATCTTTCGATTTAGTTAAATAAAAGGTAATGCCGACGTTAATCTAACAATTTAAGTTTGTTTATGATTTTTGGATCCAAACAACAAAGAAAGTCAATAACAGAATACAAAGAGAAAGAGGAATAGATAGGGTGTTGGTGCTTCAAAAAAAATAAAAATAGGGCGTGTTTGCAAAAGCAAATTAGAATGCAAATGGAGACTAAATGTTCCTAAGATTCAAATGAAATGCTAATGACCTTCTGAGTTGTAAATTTTTATCCTGGAAACATATTTGAAAAAAGAAAAAAAAAAGCTATAGTTAAGAATTGCTAAGAGCATCTCTAAAGGAGTATGGGTATCCGAAAAAGATGATTACAAGCGGGATTTTATTTTATATTCTTGATCGGTCAAGAGAAATTTCATTGAAAAAGAGATACTTAAGAGGGGTACCTCAGCCCAATAAAAACAACCGGAAAAAAAAAACTGATTTGGGAATCTTGACATCTCTAATTATACCCAAGAAAGAAAAAAGGTCGAGAAACTAAAAAAGGGAGAGCATACAAGATTGCTCCTTTAGGCCCTCTCAAAGGATACAATAGAAATACGAATCCCACAAACAAACTACCTTATTGGCCGTTAAGCCTAGCATTTTAGTGTTTGATTTCGCCCAACAGAAAGCTTGAATCTTGACATCTCTAATTATACTTGCTAGAGCTGGATTCGGAATCTATTTGGCAAGAGAGAGCTCTGCGGAACGGGCGACAACCGAGTCGACCCAACTTCTCCGTTTCAATCAATTTCGGCCTCCAATTTCTTCTGCATGTTCAGGATTCATAAAATTTTCATCACAATTCGATTAATTTGTAATCACAGTCAAGCAAACTAAACAGTTCCTGCCTCAATCAAGACTCTTCCATTGAAATAATAGTCAACCCTTCTATGTCCGGCTAATTCTCGTTGATTTACCGGCCATGTAGTCCCTTTAGGGACCATTAAAACTTATGTAATATCTGTTTCTTCCTATATGGCGAGATTTCATCTTCATCCTCCTGCTGGTCATGGTTTAGCTGCAGCGTTTTCGATCAGGAAATTATCCATCATATTTCAGCTTCCGGGGCTCAATCTTTAGGGGTGGTTATATTCTAATTCAAAGATGTAAAGCTAGGATCTTTGTCTTCCCTTAAGGTTTGAGTTTATTAAGAACGCGCAATTAGGGGATAGAGGAAAAAGACAAAAACTGAATCCAAATATCAAATCAGGGTCACCCCTTATCTAAGTACTTTATATAATTCCTAATCTACCCCTCACTAATCAGGAATTTTTTTTGGTTAAAATGGAGGATGATTGTACAAGCACTACCAATACTCAGGTAAAGGTGCCAATGTGTTGAAAATTTGATTTTTTTTATTTGAATCCACCATTGTTGCAGCTGAAATAGCTCGGTGCCGGCATGGACGTAGTATGAATACAATGCCGGCAGCAGCATTTCCGACATTGTATTCATACTACGTCCATGTCGGCCAACAATATCCCCCATTTTAAAAGGCAAGTCGGCATTGTATTCAACCGAAAAAACCATGCCGCCATTTGTTTGAAATTTTCATAAATGTTTGTCACTATCCGGGGGTGACCCTGATTTGATATTTGGATCAAGTTTTTGTCTTTTTCCTCTATCCCCCAATTAGTTTTGATATCCCCAATTGCACGTTCTTTCTTAATTCAAATCTTTTTTCCATCTTAAGGGATTTCTCTTGACCCTTCGTCTAAAAATTATGTTTCTCTGCTGCAATCTATCTTTTGGCTAATTGATTTCCTTGTCCTCTATCTATTTGTTTCATTGTCAATTAAATAATTTGCATATTCATGCTTGTATTCTTTAGTTTAGCACTTCTTTCGCATCTTCATATTCCAAGCATACAGCTCCTTTTCTGTTCTAAAAGTCTGTATCATTTTTCCTTGGATTGTTTTGGGTTTTGCTGGCCTTGATGCAACGGTGTAACTTTTCTGGTGCCCTGTCAGATAAATTATCATCTGGTTTGTTTGTTTGTTTGTTTCTCCTGTAGAATTGTCAACGCCGATTATTTTGATTTAATTGCATCCTCATGTGTCACTGCCCCTGTTTCTTAACTATTTTGGTTTTTCTGTCAGACCTACCTGTCTGGTATCGAGTTTCTTTCCGGTAAAATAGTTATCATCCAGTGGTTTATTTTTTGATCCTTGCCAGCATCTCCAATCAATCTTGATTTGGTTTTACCGTCCCTGTTTTTTAACTATTTGGGTCTCTGTCGGACATAATTAGTCTGGTATCAAGTTTAGTTCGGGAAATAGTTAGGATCCAGTGGATTCTTTTTAACCCTTTCCAGCATTTCCGAAAAGTGCAGTTAGTTTATTTTCTCCCCAATGCATCAAAATAGTGGTTTTTTTTGTTTCATTTGTTTAGTGTTTCTCATAATCCAAATCTACCTATTGTTTGGTTCAGTTCAATTGAATTTTAGCTCCCTTCGCATTTCCCGTCTAGAAAAATGTTTTTTTTAGTTTGTCATTCCGGTTGCAGCATTTGAAATTACCCTTTTAATAGTTAGGGGTTGGTTTCCCTTAGTGGTTATTCTGGTTGTCAATTTTCGGAGATTCATTCCTATCGGACTCAGCTTTGGAGTTAGTTTTCATTCCGCTGAATATTGTTAGACTTCATGCCCTTTGATTTGACCCCAGCAGCTACTTCACATTGCACCCCCAATTTTTGGGAAGAAACTTCCATAATCTCTCGCCCTTCCTTTTAACAGATACTACACTGACTTGATGGTTCCTTTTCTGTGGCTACAGGTCGGTAAGTTCCCCTTTTGTATTGGTTTTTGTGTTCCACTCTGTCAAGTTCCCTTTCTCTAGTATACTTTTGTTTAGTCTTAAATCTCTGTTTGTCTTTTCCCTTTGGTATTGTTTCTTGGTACTCTGATAACTGTGAGTCCTTTTCTCCGGCCATTCTTTCCTGCTGCCTGTTAGGAATCTTCCCTTTCACCTTTACAGGGTTTTAAGCCGGTCAAGCATCTATTTCATTTTTCTTCTCTTGGTTTTAAGTTAATCTTTCCCTGCTTTTATTAGATAAATAATATCCCCTCCCCTGTCTCAATTGTTTAATCTGGGTTTTTTTTGGCTTTATTTCTGCCAAGCCTCTTTCCATATTGTTTCAGTCTGTTGTTCTATATTGTTGTGTAAATTATTCAGAGAACTCCCCTTGTTTGAACATTTCCATATTTTTTCCTAGTTGATTTGTTTGCTCATTTCCATATTCATTCAAGTGGCATCATGAAACTCCACTCCTAGAACGTCCAAGGTATTGGTACTCCAAGGACCACTTTAACCACCTCAACCTTTATTACAAGATAGACATAGTTTTCCTTGCCGAGACAAAAGCTCCGTTGTCTCGAATGGAATCCTTTTTTTTTTAAATCACAGTTTGCTGACTGGTTTATTGTTCCTTCGGTGGGAATTGCAAAAGGGTTAGCGATTGCGTGGCACAACAACATAGAAATGAATCTTCTATCTTCAAACCTCAATGTGTGCCACTTCAAAACAAAAATTGGACTAGTTGAAGTGCTAATCAGTTGTGTTTATGGTGCAGTTGAGCCAGAAGCTAAATTTGAACAATGGTCATATATTGCTAACATTGCTCAACGGGTCAATAAACCTTGGCTCCTAATAGGATATCTAAATGTTATCCTAGACCCAGATGAAAAACAAGATGGAAATAAAACTAGCTCAAGCAGCAAATCTTTCATAGTCTGAACAATTGACTCTTAGGGACTTCAAGATGCGAGTTACGAAAAAACAAAAAAAACAAAAACCATTTAGATGCATTAGATCGTGGCTGTCTCATCCAACATTATCATCAATGGTTTCCACTCTTGGAATTTCCGCTCCAATATTACTCAGGATACAAACATCTACTTGAAGCTTCAACTATTGTCCTCAGATTTATCTCAATGAAACTCAAATGTGTTTGGAAACATTCACAAAAACATAAAATCCCTGAATAATAGGATTGAAAGCCTACATAGAACCGGGAATTATTCTGAAAACTTAGAGAAAATACAAAATCTCCAAGTTGAGCTAGGAAAATGGTACAAAATCAAAAATGATTACTACCACCAAATTTCAAGAGATAAATTCTTTAAAGAATAGGACCAAAACACGGAGTACTTCCATGCCACAGCTTCCAATAGAAAAAGAATCAATGCTATAAACTCTCTTAGAGAACCATCGGGTCTGTGGACTTCAGATAGAGACCAAATCAATATCCTATTAATAAATCACTTCACTTAAATAAGCACATCGCACAACAACAACAACATGGTGGAAGATTTATCAAGCTTTATTGAACCTTGCATTTCTGAGGTGGAAAATTCTTCCATAATAATTATCCCATCAAAAGAAGAAATCTGGAATACAATTGCCAATATGAACCAGTGGGGAGCGCCTGGACCAAATGGGTTTCAACCAGGCTTTTTCAAAGCTAATTGGGATATAATGGGTCCGGATATAGTTACTGCAGTTCAAGAATTTTTTTAAACCGGAAACCTAAATCCGGAATTGAACTTTTCATTCATAACACTGGTCCCTAAAATATCCACTCCTCAAACCCCATCCGATTTCAGACCCATCAGCCCAAGTAATACAATTTACAAGATCATATCTAAGATTCTAGCAAACCGGCTAAAGCCAATCCTAAACAAGATAATTTCCCCAAATCAATCCGCCTTTCTGCCAGGGAGACAAATCACGGACAACATTATCATCGCTCACGAGCTTATTCATTCAATGGAAAACTCAAAAGCTAGAAAAGGTAGATTCGCCTTAAAGTTAGATCTCTCTAAAGCCTTCGACAGAGTGGAGTGGAACTTCATCAAATCGGCCCTATCAGCACTAGGTTTTGGTGACGCGTGGGTAAATCTAATAATGCAATGCATATCAACCACCTCATTTTCCATCTTTCTAAATGGTTCTCCGGGTCCGAAATTTACCACTTCCAGAGGACTAAGACAGGGTGACCCGCTTTCACCATACTTGTTTTTAATTTGCATGGAGATTCTCTCTAGACTTCTTGAAAAAGCAGTGTCTAAAAAGAAAATTGCAGGCCTAAAATTAAATAAAGATGCACCGAACATCTCTCATCTTTTCTTCGCATATGACTGCTTTTTATTCACAAAAGATGATCTAGGTGAGGCAAAAAATCTGTTAGACGTCCTATCAAGATTTGGAGAGATTACGGGTCAGATGGTAAATTTCCAGAAATCCAATATCTACTTCAGTCCAAGAATTCATCCGAAACATGAGAAAATCATTGCGAGAATTCTAAAAGTTCCCTTAATGACAAAAAATGATAGATATCTGGGAACCCCTCTCTTCTTCGATAAAAATAGAAAAGAAAATTTTGAACCTCTGCTACAAAAATACTATGCCACACTTAAAGGCTGAAAATCGAAATTGCTATCTCAAGCTGGCAGAACAGTCCTGATTAAATCCATTCTTCAAGGTTATCCTACTTACCAAATGCAAGTGTTAGCTCTTCCTAAAGAAACGCTAGATCAAATGGACAAAATCAAAAGAGATTTTTGGTGGAATAAAGATAAGCCCAAAAGCAGAGGAGGATATATAAGGGCTTGGGCCAGTATCTGCAAGCCTATTTACCAAGGAGTTCTTGGAATCAAGAATCCACACCAGTTCAACATAGCTCTTCTTGCTAAACTAGCTAGCCGTCTCATCTCAGAGAAAGATCAGCTTTGGGCTCAACTTCTCAAAGCTAAATATTTCCCAAACTCTCATCCTTTGGAATTCTCTAGAACTTCTAAATTATCTTGGATCTGGACAAGCATAAAAAAAAAGGTTTGGATCTTATTAAAGGTAATTTTATCTGGCAAGTTAAAAATGGAGCTTCCACAAAAATATGGGAAGACAAATGGGTTCCTAACACAGATATCATTCAAAAGCCCACTAATATTTAAGATCCGGTTCCACAGAGGGTAAATGAGTTGATCACTCCCGAAAATACATGGGATCAAGGAAAACTTGATACTTATTTTGATCCAGAAATAAAAGCGAAAATCTTAGCTATCACTCCAAAAAGACAAGAACAAGACAAAGTCAGATGGCAACATCATCCTTCAGGAACCTTCTCGGCAAAAAATGTTTATAACTTTCTCATACAACAAGATCAAGAGAGCAATACATTAATCTCCTTTCCCTGGTAAAAAATATGGAAAATCCAAGTAATCCCAAGGATCAAATTATTCGTCTGGAAATTAGCCCAAAAAGCTCTTCCAACTAATTCAAGACTTGGAGTGCATAATGCAGACATAAATACAGAGTGTCCAATGTGTAATTCCCAAGAGCAAGAATCAGAACAACACCTTTTTCGCTTTTGTCCCTTTGCAAGAGCTATTTGGTTTGGTCTATCTCTAGAAGCGGTGAACAATAGAACTACTTCGGATTCCATTGAAAATTGGATAAAAGATTGGATCACGGACCAAGATTTCATTCAACTATCGGATAAAATAGCTACAATATCCTGGTTCATTTGGAAACACAGATGTTCGGTAGTTTTTGATAAAATAAACCTGAACTCGATTCACCTCATGGAACAAATCAAGAAATTTCTGAACCAGAATACACAGGAAAGGATCCAAAAATCAATGAAGATAAAAAGAAGAAATACACCCAAAGAGAAATAGTCTGACATATCTTCGGATTGGATAATATTTATTGATGCGGCTTTCAAAAAAGAGGATTCAACCATGGGATACGCTTCTTTACTTTATTTTGTGGACAGCGAAACATTTATGTATATTGAAGCTGGTTTGGAGTGGGCTGATGTGTTTTGTAGTTGTAGTGGTAAAAAGGTTCGTTGCTCGAACTTGTGAAGGATTTTCGGAAATTAAATAGAGTTGTTTTGACAATAATAAGAAAATACCGAGACTCTGGATTCCACCGTTGACCAATTAAGTGATAAACTCTAATTAATATTTATGCAATATTCTTCTTTAAAGTGATTCTAGTATTTGCCTTTAATAGATTTTTGAAGTAATAATTGTAAGCACGAAGCATGAAACATCAAAAGTATTAAAACCAAGCATGTCCCATCAAAACACTTCACAACTACTCAATAAAAACCAATTTTTATTTTAAGTTCTATGCAAAAAATCATGTAAAATAATTGCAATAAATAATTAAAATAGAACTATACCACTTTTCATGGAACAATGGCTTCCTCCGTCGCCTCGGCTAAGGGTTTAGCTCCTCATATTAACCACTTGCTCAAAATACATATTTGGTGTTCAAAAGTTGATTAAAAGAGTGAAAAGTGTTAAGCAGCGGGTTTTGTAACAAATATAATCGTTACAGAACCTATTCATACAGAGAACTGTTGCGAACTGAAGCTAACTGTTGGAAAAATTGTTACAACGGGTATAGAGTTTGAAAGCTACGGTCACAGTTTCTGCGACTTTCTTTTAATGCTGTTTCGTGTTCTTCGTCTTCTCCGGCAACAACTGCACCAGCAGAAATTCGTTCTCTTCCAATGATTTTTCTGGCTTCTCTAAGGCTCTAAACTTTCCCCTAAACTTTGTTGCTTCAATATGACTCGAATCAACCTATATATATCCACCAAACCCCAAAATCACTCGAGTTAATCCAAATCTTTTCCTTTTTTTCTTCACAGCACGTTACAGCCTTTTGATCTTCTTTTTACGCGTCAACTTGGTTTCCAAACTCTCTCAAACTCTCTCAGGACTGAATAAGGACTCCATACACTCCAATCTTGCCGTAAACTCTTCACAAATTCTTTTGTAAACCGAAAACAACTCAAATCGTGAATTCTCCCTGTTTTGCTCCAACACGGATTTCTATCCCTGTTTAATCGATTCTACAGCTCATACCATATTTGTTTATCCTTAACAGGGTTAACCCAACGAAAATCAGCCCTTGAATCGCCTTAAAAATCATCCAAAATTCGATCAATCAATCTGCCAGTAAAGAAAATAATTTCCCGCCAAAATCTGTTTTCAAATGATGAAGATGGGTGCTAAAGATGAATTTGGGCTACACATAGCCATGGGTGCCCCTTATCCGCTGCTGGAGTCCGTATAACACTTGTCCCTTGGGGTGCATTTAGACAACTTTTCGAGCCAATTTTCCCAAAAATGTTTATTCCCCAAAAATACCTACAAAGGGATAAAATACCAACATTAGTACAAAAATGGTACTAAAAATATACACAATAGGGATGAAAATAGACACATAAATGCGTCTATCAAATATTCCTCAGCATTTCATGCAGAACCAAAAGCCTTGCTAAAGGCATCTGATTGGTTAAGTAAAAACATATTATCCACTGTCTCAATAGTTACGGACTGCAAAACTCTAGCGGAGACGATCAACAAGTCTTGCAAAGATTCTCCATGGAGCGCGGATAACACCATACAAGAAGTGAACTCAATTATGGAAAAACTTCCGCAAGCCCAGGTAAAGTATATAAACAGAAAATATAACTCTGTGGCGGACTACATTGCAAAAGAAGCTCGAGTTAAGCATCTTCGGCACAGGTTCTCCCACATTCAGCACAGGGTTTTAAAATCTAGTGTTATTTCCAATATTTTTGATGAAAATGAGCTCATAAACATTTTGTACTATATCCTTTGATTAATATAATGCCTTTTTATATCAAAAAAAAAAATCATACTTTCTAAATTTTTGTTTTTGTTGTTGAAGATCCTTTCATTTCTTTCCTTCCAAATGCACCACCATATTGCGGTCGGAAGATTGTTCCATATACGGTTAAGCCGCTTATAACCCCAATCATGACTCCAAGTTTGAATCGTTGTGGCAATATGATCATTGTAGCTCCAACGGAAATCACATCCTTCAACAAAATAAGTCCAAATTCTTTTAATTCTCCAACACTCATAAAACAAGTTTGAGCTTGTTTCATCTTCTTCTTCATAAAAACTACATGTCCTATCCACGTCCATTCCCCTTCGAACAAGTTTATCGGTTGTCATCAACTTTACATGAGAGAGAAGCCAGAGAAATAAATTAACTTTATAAGGATATAACCGACTCAAAATAATCTCGCTTGGGAAATCCATCGCATCCGTTTCACTAAGAGAAATTACTCCATCTTTTACCGAGTATGCCTCCAACTTATTATTATCCCCAACCGTTCTTTACCGAGTATGCCTCCATCCGTTTCACTAAGAGAAATTACAAGCAGGATGCAGGATTTTAGAAACTCTTATAATAAAAAACCTTTCCAACTTTTAAATTTTAATCCAATTTGGGCAAATTGAATTTGGATGAGAACATCTATTTTTAGATATTTCCATTTATATCCACATCATCATTTATTTTTCTGTTTTAAAAGTTATTTTACCTGCCTAGTTTGGGGCCTAAGGCATGTTACTAAAAGACAAAAAGGGTCATTTGGAAGTAATTTTCCAAAACTCCTTAACCACCTATTCTCTTTCTACCAATTTTACTCCAGATTAATTAGTGTTAATTATTCATTTTAGACGTTAATTAACCGTGTTAGATTTGAGATCAACTAATCGATCTTCAAAACATCAAACAACTGGAAAAAAAATTGATTTTTTTTTCCGAAAACACTAACTAGAATCGGTTTACGTTCATGCACTAGTAAACCGACTCTGGGTTGGTGTTTCTAAATTTATAGAGGACATACAGAATCGGTAGAAGTACACATAGATAAAATCTAATTCTAATAATCGGATTTTTTGGCGTCATATATACACACCGATTGTTGCTTTTTCATAAGAAAAAAAAATTCCATTCATTTCAAATCTACTCCTTTTCGTAGGAATCATGGATGCACTTAGCACGTGCATCAAGCCTTTTAACCTCTAGGTGACCCTAGTGGACGAGTTACAGTCTCGTGAGGGCTCAATAGAGATCTACCCACAAAATCTATACAAAACTCATAAAACTATCAATCTTCGTTGGACGAATACGAGACCGATTCACCCACCATAAAGTCCGAGACGTACTCCAAAATTTTGGATACCATGAAGTGATAACTTTCATCAAACGTGAATGCATCCCCCTTCTCCTCCAAGTAGCGCGCTTTCACGGCGTCGTGCTACAAAAACACGACACAAACTTACTTTGTTAGCTACAAATTGATAGATGTAGATTGTGTAGAATAAACCATAAAAATACTTACAAATTATCGAAGAGAAAAGATAAAGCAGCTAGCGTTCAAATTCAAATATGTTGTTGGATAGCTATAAAAGCAACTATCGCATCTAGGATGACTTGGTGACTATCATGGATTTGTTGAAGACTTCTTCTCTTCGGATTTCCATAATCTTGCCTAAATTTCATATGTATCTTTGCCCAAAAGGTTTCGTTCGAGGAGTGATCTAGAACTCGACTTTCGGCGTACCATGCTTTGGTGATTGCCAAATCTTCGACGGAGTTAAATGATGTCATTTCTTGTATGTGGAGGTATGAAATGAGTAGTTGTGGAGTATATAGAGTAGGAGCGAGTAGAATGAGCAATTTTGCAGAAAATTGGGTCTGGGGGTGAGAGAAAGACCCCAACGGCTAGTTTTTCCGAAAAAAGTGAAATGATTTATCATAATCGATATTCTCGTATTTCAAAAAAAAAACGATTATTACTTTATGCCCAAAAGAATCGGTCTTTATATTTGGCAACATAAACCGATTGTGCACCTGTAAAAAATTAGAATTTCTATCAACAATAATCGGTTTATATATTTGCACTTGTAATCCGATTCTGATTAGAAAATGATATAGAAAAAATTGCATTTCTAAAGCTTGAAGAATCGGATTATACTGACACCCACATAAACAGATTCCATGATGAAGCAACAATAATCGGTTTATAGGTGGAGTCGTATAGCCCGATTGTGTGCCTGTATTTGCGTGTCTTCCCTTCATGTGGTGGTGCGACTTTGAAGACATCTACTTTACTGGAGTAAACAAATGAGTTCAACTATAACAAAAACGAACAAAGTATGAAGCATGCATAAACTTGTTTTGCCATAAACTCATTATACGCATAGTTATAATTAAAACCATAATCATCCAAAAAAACAAACCTTAATCATCCAAAAAAATGTTAAAGACTTAAACAACCCAAAGTACTAAACACTTAAAACTTAAAATATTTAAAATAGATTATCAATAATATGGTGCACCAACATCAGGAGCAACATCAGCTTCTGCTTCAGCAAAAGCTTGAGATGAAAGCATTTCTTCAACCAGACCATCTAAATGTCTGTCACGTGCCCTCCCAGCTGCAATCACATCCCTCATTCTCCTTGCAAACTTGATAAGCTCAACAAGCTCTTATAGTGAAAGTTTATCTACCAGTGCGAGGGCTTGCTCAAAATTGGTCTTACGGCCATAGGCGAACTTGTAGAGCCTTCTGGGTACCATGGGTTGTGGTACCCTGTGAACATGGGTGAGCTCTCGTGAATAAAATGCTAGGTGGCCGAATTCCATATCTAAAAAAATAAAAATAAAAAACTGGTTTAACAATCGGTACATAGGACAACATATGTAATCCGATTCTAACCACAAAAACATACAAAATTTCAAACATTAATAATCGGTTTATGTGATACATATATAAAAACTGATTGTTAAATGGAATCTCAAGAGATAACTTCACAATCGGTACATTACCACATAAATAAAACCCGATTAAAGAAGCGCAGATTTCAACAAAAAAAAATATCAAAATCGGTTTATGCTAATGCACTTATAAACCGAATCTGGTGATGTCTTTTCATATTTTGATTTCTACCCAGAATCGGTCGATGCTAGTCATCCTATAAACCGATTCCTATGCATGCTCTTCATAGACGAAGAAAAAAACCCAGAATCGGCTGGTACATATGTTGTCAAGTTTTAAATATGTAAATCAATGAATAAATGAGAAAAAGTGGGGGTATAACAACCACACCAAATAATTCGTTCGGCAATCTGTATGGACTAAACTCCAATATAATTCCGAGGGCACCAACTTAAAAGCGAGCTCTATCAAGAGATATATCAAAGAGCTTTATCTCTATTTCTCAATGTAATCAGTAGATCGAACAGATAGAAATCCGTGAGCCTGATTGATATGAGAAATAACTTGGGCGGTACCAAAGACCAATTCCCAAGTGTCAATCAAGTTATCTCCAACAAACAAGGTCGGATTTATCAACTGATTGAACTACGCACAACCTGTGATATTTCAATCATATAAACAAATATAATGCGGAAAATAAATAACACAGACACCATAAATTTTGTTAACGAGGAAACCGCAAATGCAGAAAAACCCCGGGACCTAGTCCAGATTTGAACACCATACTGTATTAAGCCGCTACAGACACTATCCTACTACAAGTTAACTTCGCACTGGAATGTAGTTGAGACCTAACCAAGTCTCACACCGATTAAGGTACAGTCGCGTTCCTTACGCCTCTAAAACCACGCCGGATTCTGCGCACTTGATTCCCTTAGCTGATCTCAGCCACAACTAAGAGTTGCCACGACCCAAAGTCGAAGACTTATAAACAAATATGTCTCCCACAGATAAGTCTATTCTGATAGATAAATCTGTCTCCTACAGAACTACCTATGAAGTTTTGTTTCGTCTTATGATAAATCAAAGTGAACAAGAACCAATTGATAATACGGTCTTATACTCCCAAAGAGCAACCTAGAAATATCAATCACCTCACAATAACTTAACTATATGGTAGTAGAAGAAGTTACTGCGAAACCACAAAGTCTGAGACGAAGAACTTTGTGATTACTTGTTATATCTTACCTATCGGAGATAAATCTCGAGCAAATCTTAGAGAAGATAGTACTCAACACGGTATAACAAGTAAGATCATAATACGCAACTATAGCGAAAATAGTTGGATATGGCTTCACGAATCCCAAATGAAGTCTTCAAGTCGTTAACCTAATATGCTTTTGGAAAAACCTAGGTTAAAGGAGAATCGACTCTAATACGCAACTAGGACACAGGAAAGTGTCGGGATTAGTTTTTCCAGTTGCTAGAGTTCTCCCTTATATAGTCTTTCAAATCAAGGTTGCTTACAATCAAAGCATTCAGTATTCACCGTTAGATGAATCTTGATTTTAGATTCAAGCTAAGTCATCTTAATAATAAGGAAATTAATCTCCACCGTTAGATGGTCTTAGCTTGTTACACACAAATGAAATATACCTTCATTTAGATATGGGTAACCGTACCTAAACGTGTATATTGAGTTGGCTCAATAACAGTTAACCGAAGTTAGCCATATGAAAACTTTTGTCTTAACCACATTCATCTAACACTTCTTCATCAAATATAATGATCAGTCAATCATGAAAGATAATCAAATAAATCTAACTATGTTTCACATAGAGTTGTTCAATTTTTCACTATCTCATAGAAATATCTATGAACAAATTAAAACAAAATCGGATTGATTCGTAATCGTACAAAGTACTTATACGATAATCAATTCATGAACATTAATCTACGGTTTGCAAAGATTGCATTCCTTAATTCATAAATGTTTTAGTTCATGAGTATAAGAATCATACTTAACCGATTTTAGAACAGAACCACTGTGTTCGCAAACCAGGTACGCGAACAACAGCTCCGGACCTTGGCCCGTCCAGCTGTTCGCAAACCACGTACCCGAACACCCATCCCGGACCTAACTCAGGTAGAACCGTTCGCATACTAGGAACGGAAACAAGGTTCCCGGACCTTTACAGTTAAAACCGTTCGCATACTACGTACGCAAACAAGGTTCCCGGACCTAAATCATAACAATATAGTTCGCATACTGGGTATGCATACTGTGTGGTATCCAAACATGGTCAATCATTGAAACATCCTTAGAAGACGACAATGACTGTCTCACATAAACCATTAACTTCAAGTAATTTTCAAGTGATCGAATGATCAATACAAAACTTTCCAAGTCGACATCAAATGATTGTCTCACACAAATCATGTAAGATGTTTCAAGGCAATTTTCACATGATCATCTTTTGACTTAATATTTAGTTTTCACAAAATAAATTGTCTCCAACTAAACTTGTCAAGAATAATGATGAACATAGTTAAAGTAAAAAGCTTCCAACACATATTTCGAGAAATAGATATGCGATCTAAACTCAGCTCGAAATATCAAATGTGTATAACGTAAAAGTCTATATAGCTATACGACTTAGTCTCATTAGAAGATAGAATGGAATAGACTTCTGAGTGATAGATAAGTTTTAGTCTCCACATACCTTTTGTTGATGAAGTTCCTCCAAGCTCCCCTCAGTAGATCTTCATCTTCAATCGATGAACGTCGTGAAGTCTAAAGCTCAACTACACATTCTATCATAATCCGATACATAGCTATAAGTAGACTAAAAATCTAGACTATAGTTTTGATCAACTAAACTTGACAAACAAGCTTGAGATAGAGTTCGACCGAGCAGTGCTTTAACAAAATGCTAATAATAGAACGGGTTAATGGAGATTTACCTTTTCTTGGTTGAATCGGAGATCGTTGGAGAAGAAGATCGACAAAAAAATTTGATTAGATGAGAATATAAGGTTGTTTTTTTTACGTTTTTATGTTTTTAATTTTTTAATGCAAATGATAATGGATTAATATTTATATGGGTTAGTTTTAAGAATTAATTTGAGGCTAAATTAGTCTTGTTGTCAAGTTTGGCACCCCACGGCCATTTGTAAAAGTTGGGAGAGGAATTTGATAGTCCCCAAATAAATGCCCGAGGCCCCAAAGTAGAAAGGTTATTTTAGATTTATCATAGATTGTGTATCCTACCACTAAATGACTACTATATTAAAACTAGTATTGATACAACTACCAATGTAGATACTTATCAAAAAGGGAACTTTATTTGTATTCTATGTTGACGAAATCCCCTTTTTAGGTCTCCACGTAGGATACGCATTCAAATACCATTGGAGATGCTCTAATAAAATAAAACCCAAATAGAATAACCTAAAATTCTTTTCAAACGGGCCTTTCACTATGACACCACAAAGCCCAATTTTTAGTCACATACGTCGATGAAGTACAGATCATTTTATTGACAGTTTGATTAGAATTTCTTAGGCTGGTAATTTGTTCAGATATTATTTAAAAAAATATATTTTAAAAGTTAGGTTAATTGTACGTTTAATAGGAAAATAAGTTTCATCATTTTTTCGATAAATCTAAGATGAGACATGTCTATCGTGGTCCAATGCATTATCATTAAATTAAATCTATTGTAGTTTAATACGTTATAATATAATCGGTATTGATTTTTTCTATAATTTTTGTACTTTTTACTATCAATTTTTCTATTCACGAATTAGTTTTTGCATTAAGCGGCATCAAAATTCGGTACCCGACACTTAATTTATTTTCTTCTAATCTTCTTTACCCTTTCGTCGCTTCTACCTATATTGAGATGTCCATAATCATTCATCTAAATTCTATCATTTACCCAATTTAAATTTTAGTTATTAGAAGAAGAAAAAAAGTCACTACACCAAATTCCCGGATTAGTAACAGAAATTCGTAACGGCTTACTGGCCATTACGAAATTTCCGTTACAAATGGCCGTCACGAAAAAGTTGTAACAGGCATGAGCCATTACGCATTATTGAAAAATTCGTAACAGAGGCCAGCCGTTACGATTTTTTTAATAGGCGTGCCAGCCACACGTGGGTCGTAACACTTGCAATTTGTGCGTGTGTCATTCACATGCGTACTATTGTGTTTCCACCCAAGATGAGTAACACTAAAGTATATTTCCTCCCATGCGTGATTCTTTTCATCCCATGCCTTAGTGAGTTCGACCAATCGATTTTTCATTTCTAGATACAGATTTAGACAGATAGAACTCGGTCCGAGTTTCGCTCTGCAACTCGGAGATCAACTCTGGAAAATTTTCGCCATTAATGTGAATCATCTACTTCTGCATGCCCATTCTCAATAATCTAATTACCGTTGCAAGCTTTAATTACTCACCTGTCAATGTTTAAAAGGGTTCTTTTACTCAGAATTACTTTTGTTCTTTTCAAATTTATCTAGATTCCATCTCTTTTGTTCTTTTCTTCTTAATTTTCTCACTGTCTCACTTTTAACTCCTTTCTTTTCTTTTATGGCTTACAGGTTCTGATACCGTTTGGATTTACTTGTCTTGTTTAAGACCTTGATGTTGATGTCTCAAACGTTTGTCCCAGTTAAAGAGAGTTTTCTCGATTTTATGGCAACTTCGAAGTTTCCGTCATCTCGATTAAACGAAAGACTGAAACGCATCACAGTGATCCTCTCTTGTTGCTTGATATTTGTCATTGCCGCTATGACATTAAGAACACGTCTCAAAAGGAATCGAACACGTAGAAAGATAAGATTTCAAATTCCTTCTATAAATCTAGTAATTCTGTTAGTCACTTGCACCATCATCTCTCAATACCTATAAAATCAAAACTTCCTAATCATTATAATGGCATCTGAAGAAATCAACAATCTTACTGATCGTTTTGACTCAGCCTCAATTGAGTCCTCTGACGACATCAGACAAGTGGTCAATGTAGCTCAAATTAACCCAAGCTTTTGTCTTCAAAGAAAGGGCAGTAGTATGATTGGAAAATTTATCACCCCGAACAATATCAGTAGAGCTTCGCTGAAAAGCAAGCAAGATTGATTTGGGGAAATAAAGTAGGTAACTTCGAGTTACGAAAGAAGAGCAAAAATTTGTTTACTGTCACCTTTGAATCGAAAGATGACTGGAGATGGGTGTTAACTGAAGCTCCATGGTTCCTAGATGGATTTCTGTGGATTCTCAAGCCGTGGAATCCAACTCAAAATCACAGAGATATGCAATTTGACAAGCAGCAATTCTGGGTCACTTTCAAAGAATTACTAGAGGAATTTCTCAATGTTTATGTGGTCAAGGAAATGGGGAGTATTTTGGGAGAAGTCAAAGAATTGGATCCTGAAGATGCTAAACCTGTGGATTCAAATGATGTTGCTGCTCTTATTGAAATAGATATCTCAAGGTCTCTTATAAGAGGGGTTCTTTCTCAGAATGCTACAAATTATACTCAATGAATTCCGTTTTATTATCAGAAACATCCTCATAAATTATGCCCAGCTTGATTCATACTCGATCATGATGTGGACGATTGAAAAAATAAGGCTAAAGATGTTAGAGACTTATCTCAGCAATTCTTCAGGTTCCTGGACAAAATCCCGTACAACATGACAAGCAATGAATACTGGAACATTGAGGATGCTACTACAAGGATTTCTCCGAAGAAGAATAACAAGAATAGAAAGTCTAATATGGTACTCTTTGTCAGACCTGAAGATGGTCAGTATTGCAACTCAGTTTATACTGAGTACTTTCAAGAAGATGAAATTTCAAGTGGAAATATCAGCTATGAAAGAGGCCAAAGCAGCAGGAGTGGAAATATAAGAAGGTTCAAAAGAAAAAGAGAGAGGGACAGTTCAGAGTTAGCTCTAATCAAATGGAGGAAGTTGCTGAGGAAGGAGAACAAAGTCAGCCAAAATGGGAGAATACTCAGCAAATGTGAAAAGACGAGGGTACCCAAATATACCTCAATCTAAAACTTTTCCACCTATAAGTCCTTTCTCCGAAAGTGATTATCTATAGACTGAGTCGAGATAATACAACTAATCGATTCACACTTCGTGTGATCGTCTATGGATACGAGATCGAGACAATACGACAACAAGATAACTTGTATGATTGACTATGGATACAAGATCGAGACAATACAAAAACGAAGTATGTTTACTTGATAATAGGTTCGGACTTAACCAAACACTAGGGATTGTCTATCAAGTAAAATAGGAATTTACGTTTGTGTAATTTACTTTAAATTATAATAACAACAATTATAACTGCGGAAAATAAAAGTAAATGACACGGCAAGATTTTGTTAACGAGGAAACCGCAAATGCAGAAAAACCCCGGGACCTAGTCCAGAATTGAATACTCTAAGAATTAAGCCGCTATACAATATCAAACCAACTTCGTATAGTTGAGACCAAGCAACTAAACCTATAGTTCACCTAGTTTCCTCAGTATTCCTGCGCCTCCAACTTGTTAATAAGTCACGCACTTGGAACAATTCCTTTGGTTCGTATTCCAAACAGTAAAGGAACAACAAAAATCTGTTCGGTAACAACTCTTTTCAAACAACGTGATTTGAGTTTGACAAAGGCTCTTCCGTTTAACCAATAAACTCCTTTGTCGGGTCCTTAGATCAATCTCTCAACAACTACAAGAGTAATTGTTAGACTATGTAATCAATACTATTAATCACAAAGAAGTGTATTGATGCCGATCTACTCAACTAATCAATCCAATCTATCACAAAGATAAACCGATTATAGTTGGATCCCTTTCCAGCCGAAACAAGTATTGTGCACACCAAAGATTATGAACCCAAAAAATCTTCTTGTCTTCAAATCTTCTTTAATCTTCAATCAGCACCTGCACATAATCAACTTTAATCTCTTGTGATCAATCACACATAGAACGGAGTCTGTTAACGTTGGATTATCACAAGACGTCTTTAGAACTACAAACAGTCTAAAGATCCCCGTCGAAACTTCGATCTAGTTTGAGTGAATCTTATAACAGAAGAGAAGATTCTAAAGCATACTAGGTGCAATCAAAGTTCAACAACCGTTAGTCAATTAAACCAATCGAAAACTAATAATAAACCGTAAGTATTTAGTTTCCCACCAACGGTACTAATAGAGCTTCTCAATCCCAAAGAAGTCTTTAAACTGAGCGGCCGTATAAGATTTCGCCTAATTAGGTTACTTTCTTCTCCGAATAGGCGGCTCCACCAGTAACAACACAACTAGGTAGTTTTGCTGGCTCTGAGGATTAGTTTGCTAGAAATGCAAACTTCAATATTTATAGACAAGGAAGTTTGGACACCAAGGAATTTCCAAAACCGAATATTCTTAAAGATATGCAATAAACACAAAATCGATTTTCATAATTCCTGGAAATGCACTTTCCAAATATTGACCGAAATCCCAATAGAAAAATCTATAATCAGTAAATGCACATTACTAATTATTATTTTCTAAAGATATGCATTTAATTGCTGGAGATTAAATAGCATATAAAAACTAAGAAACCTTAAATAAAAGATCCTCGATTTATTTCGATCCTGGGATTCTCCTTTAGCTATTAAGGAATACCTTTGAACAATTAATGATAAGAGTTACTGCACATGTTCAAAGTATGTCGACATCTTTTACTTTGTAAGTCCTTTTTCATACTTACAATCTTGGAAACGATTTGCCACACTTCCAAACAAGTTTAGAATTGGTTCGTCTGAATTCCAAGAACTATGTAATTGATTATCCTATCAAATCACCAATTATGGGTTATTCGATTCTACCAAAACAAGTTCGGTTCTACCTTCATGTGAGTACTATGCATAGTCACGCTAGTTACCAAAATTCGGTTGATTAGGTACTAGGATCGGTTCCCCACAACTTATGGTAACTACCTGTATTCGGTTGCACATGTCCATAGGATCGGTTCCCCCAAAACTACAAACTTGTTGCACATGTTCATAGGATCGGTTCCCCCATCTACTAAAAGCGTGTTGCACCTCTTACAAGGATCGATTCCCTCTTGCAAATTTGTTACACCTCTTACTAGGATCGGTTCCCCAATGACTAGATAAAAGTTGCTATTTACAAGGCATCGATCATACCATCTTGAGTGATTACTTAAGATCGGTTTCACTAATAAAAGTCATACCAATACATAAGTCAGGCCTTGTGAATAGTTTTACCAAGATACATAAACAAGTTTATGAGCGGTTATGCTAAACACACATATTGGTAATTCAAAATAGATTTGCAATGAATAACAATACCAATAAGCCTGGCGATTTCCCTTTCGATTCACAAAACGAGTTTATGAACTTACTTCCTTTAAACGAATGTAAAACGTTGTTTCATAGGATGAAATCTTCACTCATACGCATACATAATCACAATAGCATTCATATGATCATGTCGATGTCTTATATACAAAGTTTAATGGTTAAGCAATAAACCTCGTATTGTACTCCTTAATGCTATGTCTAACTAGAGTTTCATACACAGCTTCGCAGTTATGTTTTCAATATGCACGACTTGAAAGATACGTTAGGGAAAGAAACAGTTCAAGTCAAATATTACTAACCTCAATAGGAAGGATGATGTTGTCGTTGTAGCTCCATACTTCTTCACATTCTTCAAGTCTTCATGTAATACTTGTAAGTGTCATATCCTAACAATTTCAAGCTAACCTATATGAAGTTACTCTAGTATGTAATCAAGCGACTCTTTAAATGAGTTTTGATTCACTAAAATATGACAACCAAACTTGACATACCAACGCTTGGTGGGTTCAACCGAGCTATACTCTAACAATCTCCCCCTTTGTCAATTTTAGTGACAAAACTTTTACATCGTATGGATAAACAAAATTACAAAAATTAATTATACACATACGCTTGATTCCAAGTTCAACAGCACAAAACCTGCATTAAATTCAATCCTTAAATGCCGCTGCTGACATTATAATAACAAAGCTAATACTCCTCCTAAAGGTAATATAGGTAGATTTTCAATCTGCACGTCTTTGTTATTTTCATGTAGTTCCTCATAACTACGTATCATATGATATGTGACTCCCCCTTAGTCTATGCTTTCACTCTCTTCGTTAGAATAAACGTTTTAGCACAAATGTCCTTTCCCTTAGTTATACCAACTCACAACAAGTCAATATCACTTGTTTACTCCATATATTTCTCCCCATTTTTTGTCACAAAATGACAAAGAAACGAAAAAATAAAGGACAACCGAAAGGATCTTACAAATCTCACAAAGAGAATTTGCAAACCTATAAGAGTTGAGCACGAGGGTTTTACATACCATTTTAGATAACCAATATCAAAACCGAAACTACAAGTAATTTGGTTTTAACATGTTATCTAGGAAACAATTGCCCGAAGCAATTTTCCCTAATAGTTTAGCATATCAAAAATCGACTAAGCACCTTAGTTCTTTTGCTAAACCGGTTGTACAAGTACAATCGCTTGTTCAATAAGACAAAAATAAAGATCAGAATTAACTTTATTTTTCTCATCAGGCTCTAATTATTCTCAAAAATAACTTAGACCTTTCACTTTTAAACAAGACAAATACTAGGTTAGTTAACTAGTAATTCTTGTTAAGGCATTCGGTTAGACTTGAATAACTGAAACCTTCACATTTGATAAGTCTAACTAAGATCCGAAAAACTTAGTTTCTCTTATCCGGAAATCACTTGGACTAAACAAATGATCCCGAAACACTTTTGTTAAGCCATAAACAATCCATACAAACCAAATAAATCAACTTGCATAATCATTTATCTTAATCGGAAGCAATTGAAACAAACATAGACATTATAGCACTGCAATTGCACCAAAATTTTGTAAGCCTAAACAATTGGTACCAAACAATAACGAAAGATAACAATAGTTTTTCTTAACCGGAAACAATTGAATCACAATCAAACATCCATACACAAATAATAGAATAAACATCAATTGTACCGAAATTTTGTTAAGCAAAAGCAATAAGGATATGAAATAAAATCATGCTTTTCTTAAACAGGAAAACAATTAACTAACAAGATTGTTACCTCAAATTCCGCATCCTCTTCTCCCCTTAATATATGTCATTAAGCGCAAGTTCACTTAGAACTCTCCCCCGTTAAAGTTGTCATCCTCCCGCCAAAACAAAAGAACAACAACAAAGAGCAACCTTTACCATAGAAAGGTTGAAAACCGGTTTTAACTATGCAATGCAAAAGTTGAAACCTTGAAACACATATGCTTTTATGCTAAACCAAAAGATTCAACATATTATGACTTTTTCACATGTTGTTTCTACAGGAACCCCTCATGATCCTTTGATAAAGCCTACCAACATGGGCTAGAACTTAATCCCGCTAAATCAAAAAGTCACCCAAACCATAAGGGTTCACAACAATATATGAGATCGAATATTAAGGTTAAGAAAACCGAAATCATACATCTCATAAATCAATTTGCAATACACCATAAATATTCAACATAAAATCAAGTATTGCAATTACCTCTATCTTGTAGGGAATTGAATTGCGAAACCAACGCAAAAAGAATGAGGTCATTCCGAGTTCGGACGAAGAAGTTATAGGAAAAACAGTTTTACACTCCTTCGCATGGGGACCTCTCACTAGGATCGGTTCCCAACATTGCACCTATCACTAGGATCGGTTCCCAAGAGTTACTTGTGACGGATCACAACACTAAACTGTTTTTGACATAACTTTTGCATACGATGTTCGAATTCGGTGATTTTTTCCTCGTTTTAACCGTAAAAACAAGAGCTACACATATATGATCAGTAGATATCAACATCATAAACTCAAATTTACCTTTTCTATCAAAACCTCAAATATAGATAGACAAAGTATGAGTATAGAAGAAAAGAAATTTCCCTAAAGATGTTAATTATTCATATAATAACCGAGTGATCACGTGCTCAGTTTCATGTACTTCCTCACATTTCAAAAGATTGAGCACCAAGGTGAGCATGCACATTCTAACACAACTAGGTTGTGTTGAGTTGAGCCTTGTCTTGTTCGTCATGAGTGACTAAGACAGAATCATCATTCTTGACCTCTTGCTTGGTTTGTTTTCTCTTGTTCCATCTCTTGTTTTTCTTCTTTGACTTGTGATGAGAGTGTCATTATCACAACCTTTACTAGTACAAGAGATTTCAGACATGATGTCTTTCTTTAGTCTTTCAAGAAGACTCTTATAATTATTGTCACCAACAATTAACAGTTGAGGGTCATTCTTGTGACTAACTTTTGGTCCCTTCTTGGCTATGGAGGACTTCGGGACCCATTTAGAGATGGGTTTCGCAGGAGTGGCTTTCTCCTTCATATCATTAAGACGATTGTCCTTTTGAATACTTTGCAAAGCATCCTTTCTCCAATTTGGAACATCAGATCTTGTTTTTGCATTTAAAAAGTCATCTCTCTTTCTATAATTGGGTCTTTTATGAAATGACCTTGTCGAGTGATATGCAAAATTTGAACTATCATTATAATAATTCTTTTGCCTAAACTTAGGACAATATCGATCTGAGTTCCTTTGGGGAGAAATCTTAGCCAATTCGTTTGATACAAAAGAAAGTGCATCTTGCATCTTACGAACTTTGCATCCCCATTGCAAGTGTCCTTTATTACCACAATAATAACAATGCTTAGTATAAACATACGAAGTATGAGTTTTAGTGTTACCTTTTTGTGGATCCTCTTGTATTGGAGCTTGACGAGTTTTATTCTTCTTCTTCTTATCCTTGTTCAACGTTGTTGATTTCTTGACATTAGCAGAAGTGGTCTCTTTGATTGCTGCTGGTTGAACACAATTCTTAGGCTTGACTGGCTTTACTTCTTCACAAGAAATAGTATCATTTTTGACAACGGTGGAAGCCTCTGGTTGAGAAGAATTAGTAGCTTTAACAAATTATACCTCTTTGTTAATATTTGAAGCATCTATTCCCTTATAGCCCAATCCTCGGGTATCACAGTGATTTCTACTTTCTTCTAACATTGAGGTTAAATTGTTTGAGCTAACATTGAATTTTTTAAGGTCCAAAATTTCTTCTTCCAATGTCATGATTTTATCAAGAGCACCAGCTAGATTAGCCTTAAGATGTTTTTCTCGTGAGAGATATACACCTTCTTTCTCTTCAAAACTCTTTGGTTGAGAATTAACCCTTGCTTCAGATTCAACAAGTTTTTTTTTCGACAAAAAGAGATCTCTTCGAAGATTTTCACATTCTAATTTCTTGGAATTTAGCTCGTCAGTACGATCTTTAAGAAGAGAATCACTGATTTGGTAACCAATATAATATCCTTGAAAAACCTTCATCAATTTATTGTTTTCACGACAAAGAGAAGTCATAAGACAAACAAAATTTGAAGAACTCAGTTTTTTATTTTTCAAAGGATTCAGTAGTTTAGAGTATTCTGAGATATCCTCTTCTACTTCTCGTTCAAAATCTGAGTCATCATTATCAGAAATTTCATCCATCCTTTCTTCTAGAATTTTTTTCCAGTTGTCATCGGTTTCTACATCATTAACAAGATTAACTTGTCTCGTAGAATCTCTAGAGAAGATTTCTTCAGATATTGAATCGTAGATGCCATCATCAATTGTTAATTCAAAACTCTTGATGTCTTGCTTTACGTTAACTGAATCATTCATAAGATTCAATTCTTATGGGTTGGATCGCATCAAACACAGATTGTTAGATCTTTTCGTGTTTGCCTGCTCTGATACCAATTGAAAAGACGAGGGTAACCAAATATACCTCAATCTAAATCTTTTCCACCTATAAGTCCTTTCTACGAAAGTGATTGTCTATAGACTGAGTCGAGACAATACAACTAATCGGTTCACACTTCATGTGATCGTCTATGGATACGAGATCGAGACAATACGACAACAAGATAATTTGTGTGATTGACTATGGATACAAGATAGAGACAATACAACAACGAAGTATGTTTCCTTGATAATAGGTTCGGACTTAACCAAACACTAGGGATTTTCTATCAAGTAAAATAGGAATTAACGTTTGTGTAATTTACTTTAAATTAAAATAACAACAATTATAACTGCGGAAAA
The DNA here is from genome assembly GCA_023531105.1 of Papaver atlanticum. NCBI lineage: Eukaryota > Viridiplantae > Streptophyta > Magnoliopsida > Ranunculales > Papaveraceae > Papaver > Papaver atlanticum. Next base: position 163,973 of record JAJJMB010010713.1, read on the forward strand.
TAAAAGTAAATGACAAATCAAGATTTTGTTAACGAGGAAACCGCAAATGCAGAAAAACCCCGGGACCTAGTCTAGAATTGAATACTCTCAGAATTAAGCCGCTATACAAAATCAAACCAACTTCGTATAGTTGAAACCAAGCAACTAAACCTATAGTTCACCTAGTTTCTTCAGTATCCCTACGCCTCCACCTTGTTAATAAGTCAAGCACTTGGAACAATTCCTTTGGTTCGTATTCCAAACAGTAAAGGAAATACAAATCTGTTCGGTAATAACTCTTTTCAAACAACGTGATTTGAGTTTGACAAAGGCTCTTCCGTTTAACCAATAAACTCCTTTGTCGGGTCCTTAGATCAATCTCTCAACAACTACCGAAGTAATTGTTAGACTATGCAATCAATACTATTAATAACAAAGAAGTGTATTGATGCCGAACTACTCAACTAATCAATCCAATCTATCACAAAGATAAATTGATTATAGTTGGATCCCTTTCCAGCTGAAACAAGTATTGTGCACACCAAAGATTATGAACCCAAAAAATCTTCTTGTCTTCAAATCTTCTTTAATCTTCAATCAGCACCTGCACACAATCAACTTGAATCTCTTGTGATCAATCACACACAGAACGGAGTCTATTAACATTGGATTATCACAAGAGGTCTTTAGAACTACAAACAGTCTAAAGATCCCCGTCGAAACTTTGATCTAGTTTGAGTGAATCTTATATCAGAAGAGAAGATTCTCAAGCATAAACAAATTAGGTGCAATCAAAGTTCAACAACCGTTAGTCAATCAAATCAATCGAAAACTAATAATAAACCGCAATTATCTTGTTTCCCACCAACTATACTAATAGAGCTTCTCAATCCCAAAGAAGTCTATAAACTGAGCGGCCGAAAGAGATTTCGCCTAATTAGGTTACTTTCCTCTCCGAATAGGCGGCTCCACCAGTAACAACACAACTAGGTAGTTTTGCTGGCTCTAAGGATTAGTTTGCTAGAAATGCAAAATTCAATATTTATAGACAAGGAAGTTTGGACACCAAGGAATTTCCAAAAACGAATATTCTCAAAGATATGCAATAAACACAAAATCGGTTTTTATAATTCCTGAAAATGTACTGTCCAAATATTGACCGAAATCCCAATAGAAAAATCTATAATCAGTAAATGCATATTACTAATTATTATTTTCTAAAGATATGCATTTAATTGCTGGAGATTAAATAGAATATAAAAACTAAAAAACCTTAAATAAAAGATTCTCATTTATTTCGATCATGGGATTCTCCTTTAGCTATTAAGGAATATCTTTGAAAAATTAATGATAAGAGTTACTGCACATGTTCAAAGTATGTCGACATCTTTTACTTTGTAAGTCCTTTTTCATACTTACAATCTTGGAAACGATTTGCCAAACTTCCAAACAAGTTTAGAATTGGTTCGTCTGAATTCCAAGAACTATGTGATTGATTATCCTATAAAATCATCAATTACGGGTTTCTCGGTTCTACCAAAACAAGTTCGGTTCTACCTCCATGTGAGTACTGTGCATAGTCATGCTAGTTACCAAAATTCGGTTGACTAGGTACTAGGATCGGTTCCCCACAACTTATGGTAACTACCTGTATTCGGTTGCACATGTCCATAGGATCGGTTCCCCCAAAACTACAAACTTGTTGCACATGTTAATAGGGTCGGATCCCCCATCTACTAAAAGCGTGTTGCACCTCTTACAAGGATCGATTCCCTCTTGCAAATTTGTTGCACCTCTTACTAGGATCGGTTCCCCAATGACTAGATAAAAGTTGCTATTTACAAGGCATCGATCATACCATCTTGAGTGATTACTTAAGATCGGTTTCACTAATAAAAGTCATACCAATACATAAGTCAGGCCTTGTGAATAGTTTTACCAATATACATAAACAAGTTTATGAGCGGTTATACTAAACACACATATTGGTAATTAAAAATAGATTCGCAATGAATACCAATACCAATAAGCCTAGCGATTTCCCTTTCGATTCACAAAACGAGTTTATGAACTTACTTCCTTTAAACGAATGTAAAACATTGTTTCATAGGATGAAATCTTCACTCATACGCATACATAATCACAATAGCATTCATATGATCATGTCGATGTCTTATATACAAAGTTTAATGGTTAAGCAATAAACCTCGTATTGTATTCCTTAATGCTATGTCTAACTAGAGTTTCATACACAGCTTCGCAGTTATGTTTTCAATATGCACGACTTGAAAGATACGTTAGGGAAAGAAACAGTTCAAGTCAAATATTACTAACCTCAAGAGGAAGGATGATGTTGTCGTTGTAGCTCCATACTTCTTCACATTCTTCAAGTCTTTATGTAATACTTGTAAGTCTCATATCCTAACACTTTCAAGCTAACCTATACAAAGTTGACTCTAGTATGTAATCAAGCGACTCTTTAAATGAGTTTTGATTCACTAAAATATGACAACCAAACTTGACATACCAACGCTTGGTGGGTTCAACCGAGCTATGCTCTAACAAAATGAATGAACAAGGACCTGGAGACTTGGACAAATACATCATCAACTATCAAGTCTCCGATGCAGGGCAATGAAATCCTATGGTAATCTCTCATTACTCTTATTTCAAATTCCTTTCTTTTCCTTTATATAAGCTCATATTTTGGTATCCTAAGTGCATCCGAAAATATTGGCTTGGAATGTGCAAGGCCTAGGAAATAAACTAACTAGAGATCATCTGAAGAATTGTATCTTCAAATACAACTCTGGTGTCATTTTTCTCTAAGAAACTAAATCCAGTGTGGCAAAATCTACCTACCTCCTAAAACAAATGCATTATCCTAACATTTTGTACAATGAGGATAGAATAAGAGTAGGTGGTCTAGCTCTGTTATGGAAAGATGAGGTTTAACTTGAATTCATTCATTCTTATAATTATATGCTTAATGTGATAATAAAAAATTGAGGTACTAACAAAGAATGGTTCTTAACATGCTTGTATAGTTCCTCTTATGACAATGATAGACAGGTTCAGTGGAGTTTTATTCAGGAAATGGGAAGAAATATGAGCATGCCATGGGTCATTATGGGTGACTTCAACTCCACCCTATATAGTTATGAAAGACAGAGCTATTCTATCAACCCCACCCAATCCAACCCAATAATTGTCAATGATATTGCTTCATTAGGTCTCATTGATATCCCATTCACAGGATGCCCTTTCACTTGGTCTAACCATAGAACACATCTCAATCAAGTTAGAACAAGACTAGATAGATCACTGTGTCTTTCTTCTTGGATGGTCCTATTTCCCAATGATATTCTTAAAAACCTAATCCCCTCAGGCTCAGACCATGCTCATCTTCTCTTAACAACAGACCCTCAAAATGAAAGCTTGCCAAAGCCTTACAGATTCTATGAGCATTGGCTCATGAAACAATCTTGCAAGGAGGAGATAAAGAAATATTGGAGAAGCAACATACAAGGAACTGAAGCTTTCAAGTTCACAAATAAACTCAGAGCTACAAAAAAAGGACTAAAGGAATGAAGAATCAATGAATATGGTAACACAGATATAAGAATCAAAGAAACCCAAGATTCCATTCAATAATGCATTAGCCAACAACAAATAGACATTCAAGAGCACTAGAGGCTTCAACATCAGCTAAAGAACCTGTATGATATCAAGAACATGATTGCTTTTCAACAGTCTAGAGAAAGGGCTAACAAATACCAAGACAGAAACTCCAAGGTGCTCCATGCTCAGGCCAACTACAGAAGAAGATGCAACCAAATACATTCTTTAAAAAATAAAGATGGTGAATGGAAAGAAACAAGAGAAGAGATAGCTGAATTTCTGAAAGCTCATTTCCAAGAAATTGCTACAATAAGTAATCAAGAGGAAGATGATGAAATTTTGAATCTTATCAACCCATGCATCACAGAGGCTGAAAATCTTGAGTTAATAGCTATCCCTACAACTCAGGAAATCAAGAAGAATGTGCAGCAAATAAATGCTTGGTCAGTTCCAGGACCAGATGGATTCCAGGCTGGATTCTATCAACAAAATTAGGAGACAATGAGTGATGATGTTCTCAATATGGTGCAAGAATTCTTCAGAAAGGGTAAAATTCTCAAAGAACTTAACCATACTTTTCAAAACCTGATCCCTAAGAACAATTGCATTCAAAGCCCTGCAAATTTTAGACCCATCAGTTTGTGTAATATCTCTTACAAAATCATTTCAAAAATCATGACAAATAGACTGAAACCCCTCTTACACAAACTAATATCCCCTTGACAAGCTGCCTATGTACCAGGAAGAAACATTATAGACAATACTGTTATTGCACATGAAGTTATACAGTACATGAAGATAACTAAATCTGGCAATGGAGAAGTGGCAATCAAGCTGGATATGTCAAAAGCTTTTGACAGAATGGAGTGGAAATTCATCATCAATATTATGAAGAAATTGGGCTTCTCAGAACAATGGTGCAACCTGGTAAATCAATGCATCTCCACAACTACTATATCTATTTTACTGAATGGCTCTCCAATAGAAACAATCCAGCCAACAAGGGGTCTAAGACAGGGAGATAATCTTTCTCCTTATTTGTTCATCATCTGCATGGAGGGATTTAGTACAATGATAAATGCTTCAGTGAACAACAAAAGCATAGTTCCCATTTTTCCTACTATGAAGGGCCCTCCAATCTCTCATCTGTTCTTTGCAGATGATTGTATATTGTTCTCCTCAGCAAACATTAACTCCATCAACAATCTAAAGTCCACAATCAACAAATTCTATAAGATCTCAGGTCAAATGGTAAATTTAAACAAGTCCAGCATACATTTCAACAAAAATTTAAGTGATGGAAAAAGAAGCCAAATTTGTGAAATCCTAGATATGAAAGTGATGCCACTGGAGGAGAAATACCTGGGAATCAATCTCTTCATAGGAAGACAGAATACCAAATGTTTCAGTCATATACAAGATAAAATGCAACAAAGAATGCTGCTATGGCAAGCTGGGATGACTAATCAAGCTGGAATGAGCACTCAAATCCAGTCAGTGACTAACTCTATGGCCCAATTTCAGATGAGTTGTTTTTTAATCCCTCAACAAAACATAAATAACCTTGAAGCTATCTAAAGAAGATATTGGTGGAATAAGAAACAAGGCAGCAGAGGTTACTTCAAATCTTGGGAGAGTGTCAGCATTCCAAAGGAGAACAAGAAAAGGTTTGGGATTCAAAAATCTAAGAATTTTCAATGAAGCCATGATTACTAAGTTGGCTTGGAGGCTAGTTCAAGAAAAGGATAGAATATGGGTTGAAATTCTGAAGGAAAAACATTTTCCTAAGGAGAACATTCTTCAAGATGAGATCTTAAGCAATGGAAATGCAATATGGAGGAGTATATGTACAGGAATCAGTTGGTTCAAGAAATTTCATATATGGAAAATTGGCAATAGGAAGAATGTTTATGTATTCAGGGATAACTGGATAGAGGGATACACTGCTCAGCAAATACAATAAAATTTATCTCCAGTAAACTTGTTCATATATGCTGTAATTCTGAACAGTGGGTATTAGAAACTGCAAAAAAGTCTATGATGAACAGACTCATTCATGGAAGCGTGTGGCATTATTATTTTTTTGGTTTCCTTGTTGAAGTCTAGGTATTGATATAAAATATGTGCTTTCTATGATGATTATATACATAGTGGTCAATCTCAACCTCTTGAACTCTAAAATATCAACAGTCTTTGCTTTTTGATTCGTTTCTCCTGCAACCCTTTTCTTTTTTGCTTAGAGACCTAACAGATGTTATGTTTTATGTCAAGAAGACTCCGTTGATGAAGCTCTTCGGATGTATGATGATGCTTGCCCCATCCTTGAAGAACATGAAAAGGAGCAAATCGCATTTGATCTTATATCGTGTTGCTGCCAATGTTTATATACAGCTTAAAAAGTAAGAAATGTTGTGTTTCTGTTATCTCTTTCGTATTGTCCTATATGTGACTGTTATATGCTATCTCTAACCAACTGAATTTGGTTTATGCTGTTGCGTTTGCCGAATTTTCTTGTTTAACATCATCTCTGCTAAAATCGTTGTTAACAGTGTTTTGTGTCTGCAGATGAAGTACTGCGTAGCTGCTTCTATCTTAGAAGAGAGAGCTCCTGCAAGAGAAGTGTCCATGGATTGAAGATGTGTAGCTGTTGTCGCTTTGGATTCCATTCGCTTCACCAATTCTGCTTCAAATGCAGCAGTCTGCGGCATGAGAAGCCTGTTATATGAGTCATGTTTCTGTGCATGTTAGTCTGCGACATGAGAAAACTTAGAAATAGGTTAGGAACTTAGGAAGTTTCTTAAGTTTCTGTGAACTGCATTTTGGAACTTAGTGAGTTTCTATATATTCCCCTTAGAAATTTGATACTTAACAAAAAAAATTGGTACTTAGAAAAATTTAAGTTCTTTTTTGATATGAATATGATATGAGTTGATTGAAGATATTATTGTTGAATGTAAATGATGGATGGATTGAAAGGTGTATCCAGGATGTTTGGAATTTCGGCTGAAAATGAACTGCAGGTCAATGTTGACTGGCAGTATTTTTTTTGCAGTTACAAAAAAATTCGTAACGGTTTTAACCTGTTACGACCCTGTAGTTACGAAAAATTCGTAACGGCTCTCACCTGTTGCCACGTGTCAAATCGTAAAGGCTTGCCTCTGTTACTAATGACGTTACAACCCAAAATTCGTATCGGCTCCATTACCGTTACAAAAAAATTGTAATACGCCCTTTTAAAACAGGTAGTGGCCGTTACAACCACGATTCGTAATGGCTCAATCTGTTTCTAATCCCAGAATTTGGTGTAGTGAGTGTTGCACCGCGGATTTTATTTACAGCCTCAAACTTCAATTCAGCTATTCTTTTTTTTTTTTGACGTCCAACCATTACTTTTTCCTCTTCAGTTTTCTTTCCACATATTTCACGACCTTTTTTTTTTCCTTTAATTTTAAAGTGTAAGGAATCACCTAGGCCTAGCCTATTATATCTTATGGAAACAATATTGAGTTTTCGCTATAATTATCATATGTTTTTACTAATAATTCCTCTATTCACAGTCATGTTTTGCATTAGTTAAAATCCTAAATTTCGGGGTATTAATGGGTACCCGATCACCTCATGTAGTCAGTCCCTCTCTCACCCATTGGTTGATTCTCAGTTGATCATCCATTGATCAAAATTAGGGTTTACAACCATTTTTTGTCTAGCATAATTCAGAACAGGTTCAAACACCAATATTTTGATACTGATCCACCAATCAATATTTTAATTAATTATATATTATTCGGTCCAATTACCAGTATTTTTAATTAATATTGTATTTGGTCTTATTGCTAATTATTCATTGATCAAGCAGTATTTGCTTTGACTAGTAGTATTTGCTTTGATGTCAATTGCTCCATTTATCAATACCCTAATTGCTCCAACTAGCAATGTGTTGTATCGGCCAACAAGGTTCAGAACCGTCCCTGTCACTTCTGGCAATATTGGTTCAACGATCATTATTTTGATAAGTAGTATTTTATATTGATTCAGCTACATAATTGGTCCATCGACCAACATTTGGTTCGTCAGTCAACCATTATTTTAGTATTGCAATCTCTCCTTGTCATTTGACAGACTCATGAGAGATGGATCAAGATGAACCTCCTATGATCATTCAGCAATAATTATTTTTATGACTTTCTGTCAAGTGCTCAACGCACCAGTATAATGGTTTATGAGCGATCTAGCAATCTCATTAACCTATGCTCATCAATCCAAGTCATTCAACTATCATATTGCTTCAGCTAGCATAATGATATGTCACAGTCATCAATGACCTAATTCAACATTTATGGTCCATAAAGCATGTTGTTGTTCCAGCAAGAACTGCATGCTTCATCCATCAGAACTTCGACTGTACAGTTCATCAGTAAAGACTCATAGTCTAAATAGGTCAAAGATTGACCACACATATTTCTGTAAAGCAGACTTACACATGAGACATCAAATCATGTCACGTGGAGGGATATCATTAGGGTTTTGGTCAGGAGGCCTACAACATATGCGATGTGCGGTACATCCATAATGAGAAATATGAGTAAGTCGTGCTGACAGTTAGGAGTAAATGGAATGGTGGATGTTCAACCAACCAAGTCTTCCATGCAAAGTGGAAGTGGTTTTTGCACGTTCTCCCACTTTCCCATTCTTCCACTTCCTTCAACCGTCACCACTTGCAGGAGATCGATATGCTGCAATAGGTTTCTCAACCTATGATTTGATAAGATAACAGGCTCAACATAAGCAAATCTGGGACAGTATTATCAAACACTTACGAAGAATTTATTTCGTCTACACAGAGAAATCATCTCCAAAGAAGTTCAACACAGATCATCATCAACTGATCAATATCCATTGATCTCGACACATTCTTAGCTACCCTCCCTACTGACCGACCATTATACCCTCTTGTAACCGAATTCAACCTGGAATGACCATTATCTTGGTTTAGACCAGGGTCCTACAGATTAGTCTCTCGAACTCAAAGTACTCTCGTGCAGTACATTTTTAAAGTTTTAGACGATTTGCTTCATCGAGCACTTGCCTCCTCCACCACTTTTAACCAGAAAACTAGAGATTCGTTTTTGCCCGCAAACAAATGCAAGAGATGATTGTTGCCATACTTGATGAGGTAGTTGTTCCTATTCCTTGTATGCTCATACTTCATATAAACCATTCGACGTAAGCGTGCACCAATTGAAAATTGACAAATTTTCGACCACTTTTCCTACCCCTTGGAAATTAGGGGATTCATGACCAATTTGGACATAGAACATTCGATAGAGAATTTGATAAAGAAATAGACAATTGTTTTGGGGTAAACAAATGCACTGCACGGGAGTACTTTAGATTCGAGAGATCAATCTGTACAATCCTGGCCTAAACCAAGAAATGGCCGTTCCAGTCTTGCTTTGGTCACAAAATGAAGAAGAAGGGTTGATCTTAGGGAGGGAAACGAAGAAGGTGTTGAGATCAGAATGGTTAACTTTGAAGGTGTGGTTGTTTATGACTTGTATCAGAATGTGGAACTTGCTTGCGAAATGTAAGCTATAAGTTCTTGGTTTTTTCTGGATACTTGTGTTGATAACCCCTTGTTGGTTGAAATAGGTTGAAAACCTATTTATACAAGTCATAGTTGAACGCACCCAGATCTCATAGGAAGTGGAAGTAGTTGAGTGATGGAGAATGGGGATCGTGTAAAATTTTGAAAACCAAGTCCCTATTATGAGGGGAAGAACGGTTGGTTACACCCACTACTTATCTGTAACCACTAACTGTTCGCCTTTCCTAACACTTTCTCATAATAGGCGTGTTGCACGCTGCACACTGTAAACCGCCAAGCAACATCCCCCAGTTTGTGACATGTTTGATGTCTCGAGTATTTTGTAGAAAAATATGCAGCACGCTGCTGAGTGAGTCTTGCCTGCGAGACCTAATTATTCTGACCAATCACACGCAAGCTAGGTGGCGGGAGATCATTTGTTACAAGTCAAGCCATGAGACTTGTGGACGGCCATCTTAGATCAGCTGCCAGGAGCTATCCATGTACATAAAAGATGTGGGTCGGTCCCTATAGGATAATGATGGATGGTAGCCATTTTGACATCCTATTGATTGGCCCAGATTAGATCTAGGCTGGTTAAATTGGCTAGCCAAGTTGAGTGGCTGGGGTGATTTGCGGCAGTTAATGGCTGCCGTTGAATCTATTAAAATTCCTGTAGGCAGCGCAACTAGCCACCTTTGTGCAGCCGTTTGGGAGCCATATAGGCAAGTCGCAGCTTGGACGATCGTTCCTCATGGAAGAGGGATGGCCGGTGATCACGGCGACATCTTATTGGTCGTCTAAAATTAGATCTAGGCTGGTCAATTAAGCTAGCAAAGTTCAACGGCCGAGATGATTTGCGGCAGTTGCATACTGTCGTTGATTCAATTTAGGGTTTTTTTAAAGCCGTGTGGCCAACCTACTTTTGGCTAATCGATTTGAGGCGCTAGTTGCTGGCTTGAGCAAGTCGATTGGCAGAGGCCGCCGGCGAGCATGCTGGTACTTCATTGGCCGGACGAAACAAAATCTAAGCCATCCAACTAGGCTGGCTAAATTGGGTAGCCGTGATGAATTTGAGACTGTCACGACCGGACTTAGCTTGCTAAACCCTTTTCTCAATGACGCAACTAGACTTCTTCTGGCTAGCGATTGGGGATGCCACCTGCGGGCTAAATGAGTTCTGATTGGCTGGGAAGGAAGTGGGCCCACCGGTAGACATTGTGAAGCTCGTTTGGCCACGCCAGGAGGTGGCTAAGTGTAATTAATCAGCCGGCAAAATTGTGCGGCTGTGATCGTTTTGAGACTGGCGTGGGTAGCCTATATTCGATTCCTTAAGGAATTAGGTTTGTCGACCAACAAACTTCCAACTTTAATTAAAAGTGTAGGATGCGCATTTAGAGCGATTTGATTGGTCGATGGAAAAGAGGGGCCAGCAGGCAATTATATGGGCATGGCATGCCGATGGTACGGCGGCGCAAGCTTGGGCGAACCGTCCGGTGAAGTGGCGCAGACGCGTCCCTCTTGCTGCTGCCTTTATGTGTCGCAATTTCTCTTTATTTCTTGTTTTTTCGACTTTTGGTAGGATTTTGCTCCTACTAGTCCATGGTGAATTAATTTCCTAGATTGTCTCGGTTTGGTCTTGACCAATAGGGTTCGAGATATTGCGCAGGCCGCAAAAACCTAACTTTTGCTAATTAGGTTAAAATTTTGAATTTTGCGAGCTATCACAAAGTTAATCAAATTGATGAATTCTGTGTGCTGACACAAAATTACCAATTTTATTCTCAGAGAGCAGCACAACGTGCCTCTGATTAAGTACTTTCATGTAGATCTCAATCCTGGCACTTCGGGGGATTCATGCTACTCGGCTGCGAGTGAACATTAATCGTCATGTCATGTCAATATTAAGAGTTCAACTTAGGAACATAGCATAGGAAAATTACTCAGCAAGCCATACATTAGTGAATAATGCAGGCGAGAGATTAAATACTCATTAGGCTCTATACTAGTGAACAATTCACCTAGGAGCTTGAGTTTTAATACAATACGAAGAGCGGCATAGGCACTCATCAGATTTTAATATATTCTTCAGACTCCTTGCGGAATATGGACATATCAAGGTCTACTATTTCTGACACCGGGTCAGCTAGACAGATTTTTACAGTTTTCGCCCTAAACTAAAAACTACCATTAATATTAAGTCCCCTGCTTAGCACGTAATAGTGACATTGTTGCGGGGTAAGCATTAGATGGTGACATACGAAAACAAAATTAATAAGATGAAGTAGGTAGATGTTACCGGAGAGATATCAGTTGGTTTGAACTTCCTTGGCAGTCGTACTGGTGAAGCAGGTATGAATCAGGGGCTGCTAACAAATTACCATTCATCGAACATCAATGGTAGGAAAAGAAAGCGAGCATGTCCGGTCAAGGCCTATGAGCTCAACCAGGTTCTCCCCCATCTTCATGTACGCCAACCAGCAGCAAGGTAAGTTCATATCGTCTTCGTATTTTGGTTGTGAGTGTAATATCCACGAGTAGTTGATCAAACTTGAACATTTAGCTCAGTGTGAATTTCTTTCTTTATTAGCGGCGGTAGAGCGAGCGCCAACGACAACAAAGCAATCTCCAATAATTATGATCAGCAGCAATGCGAGCAAGGAGAACTCACGGTAGGTGCTCTTTTTTATTTTGCACATGTAGCCACCCATAGTAACTAGGAGCGTTATTTTTTATTTTATTTTTATAAGATGTCACCTGGAGATATTCCCACTGCTAAGCCAGGAGGCATTGATGATTCCAAAGACACGCCAAATATAGATGATGACTTCTTCGAAGTGTCCTATATGACTATTAGGACTCATCTTGATCATGTGACGGTTCTTCTTCCTGGACCAGAGGGTATAGAAGTTGTACCATCGATCTTCTACGGAATGTGTAATGAGGTTCTGTCTCCAGAAGAGTGAATGTCTAGCCTCTCCAGTGGATTTCAAGATTTGCCAAACTCCATTGCGCTCAATCGCAAGAGGCCTTGACTTTAAGTTTTTTTGTGTCTGGACTGCTGAGTCGCAATTAAAATGTTCTTTAAACTCCTGAGCATTGACTGGAATGGAATTGTATTTATTTTGACTTTTTAGCTCATAGGCTTACTCTTTCCCTTCTGATTGCGATGATGATATGCTTGGAATGCTTGTATGGGCAAAATCTTCCTGAGCCGTTGAGTGAAGTAGACAAGCTGAGAGGCATTCCGTTGCCGACGTGCTGGTATCAAGTCTTCAAGAACTTCATTCCAAGCGACATCCTTTGAACCATCTTCTGAATCTTGGATTGTTGTATGGAATGGGATGCGATGAGCAGTCCCCAGTTACACTTCCGTTTGGTTGCTAGAGCTGTATTTTTGAGTCGGCTTGGGAATACTATGTGGTCTTGTAAGGAGGTGTGGATGCGTACCAGGTCCGATGGCGTGGCAAGATGTGTGAAAGTATCTCTGTGGCGTACCTTTGGATCCTTTGATGCATGTGTACAGCTTCATGTTGTTGCATCTCGTAAAGCTTTGACAGCGATAATGTTGGTATCAGAAATAATCTGGTTGAGGGACGTGAAGGCATCCGGTACTGGCAGTCCCCAGGTATAATTATCTTGAGCCTATTTTCTCTTGAAAGATGTACTTCCATTGCATTTGCTGTTAAGGTGGTTGACGAATTGACAAAAGCGGCAATTTTTTGGATCCGTCATTTGTTAATCAATGGGAGGGAGTCGCACTTGATAGACCTGTATCGTATCCAAACTTCTGGCAGCCCATACACCCCTTCCATAGGAAATTGGAAATCTAGAAACCCCGAATCTGACTTTGTCGACTGATGTGGTTGTTGATGCGCAGCTTCCTGCAGAACTTGGGTAGGCAGTACTGAGTTCTGAGTAGGTGATGTGGCAGACATGATTCAATTGGTCTGGCTTGCTGAGGCGCGACTTTTATCTTTGATTCTTCATTGATAATAGTTTTTATGCATGGTTGAACCAAATACTGCTTGTCGGTCAGGCGCCTACCAGACAGGAAGGTGATGATATCTTTACGCTGCATCTCTGAAAAATGGTGACCTTGTCACGGTTATGGCTTCTTGGTTGACTGTCTCTTCTGAGTTGAAAAGGTTCTTGACAGTGAAGGGATTCCGTGTTGAGCCTTAGTCCCCAGGTGTGATTTACGTGGTTCTATCTTGTATGGTCGATGGGTTGACCATGATAAAGATATCACCATCTTGTATCCGTACTAGTGACTCTATTACTTCCTCCATGGGAAACTAAAATATGTACAAGTTCGGATTACCTTTGTCCATAGTGGTTGTTGCTATGATGAAGCTCTGGCTGGTATCAACAAACGAGCAGCAACGGTTCTTGGCAGAAACTATGATCAGAAGAGTCTGCATTTTCGTGGGAAAAAAATAGGTTGGCTGGAGCTTGGAGGGCTACGGTCACGAACCTTGACAGGGAGGGGTGGGGACTACAGGCACAAAACTTGGAAGGGACGAGTGGTGGCTACGTCCATGGATCTTGGCAGGGAGGAGTGATGGTAGCTACGGCTATGGATCTCAGAAGGAAGGAGCGGCAGCTACGAGCACGAACCTTGGACGACCACGGCCATGAGCATTGACAGGCTTTGATCGATCGTTATGGGCCAAACGAAGTGTTTCTTCTTTTCATATAACTCACGTATGTGAGTTTACTCCTTCTTTTCTTTCCCCTCTTTATTTTCAGTGAAGAAGCTCCTCCCTGATTCCATGCATGCGTAAGCTCTCCTATTGTTGCTTGCGTGATTCTATGTGCGACCTTGGTGTATTGACTTGATCAAAATTTCAGATTCGTATCTTCTTGCCAGAACGGCCACAAAATCTTCATCCGATGTAGATTTTCAGCTTTCACGTAGTCGAGAGTTTCGGCTGACATTTATAGCTCATTCATTGGAATAACGTGCCCTCTTAGTATGTTGTATAAGACTTCCATGCAAATCGTTCGGTATATAGATCACCCCCTGATTCTTCACCAATTAGTGCCAGCTTCAGTTCTTCCATAGGGCAGTGTAAAAACATTTTGTGGGTGACGCTGCTGATAAGGTGTCTCTCTTTGTGAGTTAACTCTTGATGTGTTAGCACCAGAAGTATACTTGGAAATCGAGGACTTTAATTACGGATCTCTTGACGTAGTCATTGAGATGCTTGTTATTTTGCTGGAACATCCTGTCCAAGTCTTGAAGGTAATCGGCTCGGGAATGAAGAGATATTTATGGTAGGGAACATCACCATCTGGAACCGATCAGAGTTTTTGTTCGACGCGTTGTTGCTGTACCCGGTGTAGGCTTTTATGGCAGGCGATTTGGAGAACTCTTCGATTCATAACATCTGGTGATACTCGTATTTCTCCTAAGTATTCCAAAGATGGGAGATATGTTCTTCAGCATTACCCGTTTCCCTGGGAAAAGGAAATATGGGAAGTGTGGGTCCTTTTGGTGCAGCAACTTCTCGGATCACCTCTGCGTGAGGTTATCTCGGCTGCGGATTCTTTCCTGACATGATGAGGCGGGAATTGTTATCTTATTGAGGCTGCTCTCTTGACGTGTCGGCTCCAATATATCTGAAGATTTCCTGGGATTGCTCTTGCTTGGGTTGGCCTAATAGGCGAACCCCTTTATGATGATTTGGAGATGCGTCAAGCCTCCTTTGTTATTGTAGATGTACAAATTCCCAGAATTACGCCATGGTCTGGATCTACACGTTTTGCTGATGAAGTGATAGCGGATACTCCTGACCATAAAATGGTAGCAGTGGTGGAATAGACCTTTGCTTTCGTGATCTCTGCAGGTGCCTTTCTAGGACTCCACTGGTGTTGAGATTTGTTGTCGACTATCTCTATATTGGAACAACGGCTATGCGAATCTTCCATTTATCTCTCTGGGTGTGGACCCTGGCGACATTAATATCAGTGATAACTTTGAGGCGTTTCCGGCTTGCTCCATATAACACTTATGGTG
The DNA here is from genome assembly GCA_023531105.1 of Papaver atlanticum. Lineage (NCBI taxonomy): Eukaryota > Viridiplantae > Streptophyta > Magnoliopsida > Ranunculales > Papaveraceae > Papaver > Papaver atlanticum. The sequence continues at coordinate 179,179 of JAJJMB010010713.1, forward strand.
TTGCATAAAAGGCGGTTGCTCCATCCGGATCTCGAGAGAAGCCATTGTGCCCTTCTAAGTAGTAGTCACGTCTTCTTGTGTCTCCATGCGGCTTTGTGGTCCTTTCATCTGGGAGATTTACTGGTGCTCATCTATCCAAGGCATTCCTAGTAGCATTTCTTGAAAAAACATTTTTATGGAGTTTCTTAACGAACGGAACACCTGAATTGAAATTGGTTGTTGAACCTAAATTGAGTTTAATGATTGAATTAGATCTAAGATCCACCCTTTTGAAATTGAGAAAACTGGAATGAAAATTGAGAAACTGATTTTGCAACCGAGAGATTAATCTCCCACTGTGGTCGCCAGTTGTTTTGGGGTAAAAACTGATTCTGCTGGAAAAGGTAAATTTGGGTGTGCCACCGAGAAACAAATCTAAACCTTAAAAAAATGCACTGCACGGGAGTACTTTAGATTCTAGAGATCAATATGTATAATCCTGGCCTAAACCAAGAAATTGCCATTCCAGTCTTGCTTCGGTCACAAAATGAAGGAGAAGGGTTGATCTTAGGGAGGGAAGCGAAGAAGGTGTTGAGATCAGAATGGTTAACTCGGAAGGTGTGGCTGTTTATGACTTGTATCAGAATGTGGAACTTGCTTGCGGAAGGTAAGTTATAAGTTCTTGGTGTTTTCTGGATACTTGTGTTGATAACCCCTTGTTAGTTAAAATAGGTTGAAAACCTATTTATACAAGTCATAGTTGAACGCACCCTGATATCATAGGAAGTTGAACTAGTTGAGTGGTGGAGAAGTGGGGATCGTGTAAAATGTTGAAAACCACGTCCCTATTATGAGGGGAAGAACGGTCCGTTACACCCACTACTTCTCTGCTGCCACTAACTGTTCGCCTTTCCTGACACTTTCTCATAATGGGCGTGTTGCACGCCGCATGCTGTAAACCACCTGACCAATACCCTGATGAGCATCTCCCAGTTTATGACATGTTTGATGTCTCGAGTATTTTATAGAAAAATATGCAGCACATTGCTGAGTGGGTCTTGCCTGCGAGACCTAATTATTCTGACCAATCACGCGCAAGCTAAACGGCGGCAGGTCATTTTGGATCAGCTGCCAGGAGCTATCCATGTACATAAAAGATGTGGGGTCGGTACCTATAGGAGAATAATGGCTGGTAGCAATTTTTACATCCTATTGGTTGGCCCAGATTAGATCTAGTCCGGTTAAATTGGCTAGCCAAGTTGAGTGGCTGAGGTGATTTGCGACAGTTAATGGCTTTCGTTGAATCTATCAAAATTCATGTAGGCAGCGCAACTAGCCACCTTTGTGCAACCGTTTTGGAGCCATATAGGGAGGTCGCGGCTTGGCCGATCGTTCCTCATGGAAGAGGGATGGCCGGTGATCACGGCGACATCTTATTGGTCGTCTAAAATTAAATATAGGCCGGTCAATTCGGCTAGCGAAGTTGGACGACCGAGATGATTTGTGAAAGTTGCATACTGCCATTGATTCAATTTAGGTTTTTTTTAAAGCCGTGTGGCCAACCTACTTTGGGACAATCGATTTGAGGCGCTAGTTGCTGGCTTGAGCAAGTCGATTGGCCAGGGTTGTAGGCAGGCCGCCGGCGAGCATGCTGGCACTTCATTGGCCGGCCAAAAAAAATCTAAGCCATCCAACTATGCTGGCTAAGTTGGACAGCCGTGATGAATTTGAGACTGTCTCGGACGGTCTTAGCTTGCTAAACCCTTTTCTCAATGGCGCGACTAGACTTCTTCTGGCTAGCGATCGGGGATGCCACCTGCGGGCTAAATGAGTTCCGATTGGCTGGGAAGGAAGTGTGCCCACCGGTAGACGTTGTGAAGCTCGTTTGGCCACGCCAGGAGATGGCTAAGTGTAATTAATCAGCCGACGAAATTGTGCGGCTGTGATCGTTTTGAGACTGGCGTGGGCAGCCTATATTCGATTCCTTAAGGAATTAAGTGTGTCGACCAACCAACATCCAACTTTAATTAAAAGTATAGGATGCGCATATAGAGCGATTTGATTGGTCGATGGAAAAGAGGGGCCGGCAGGCAATAATATGGGCATGGCCGGCCGATGGTACGGCGGCGCAAGCTTGGGCGAACCGGCCGGTGAAGTGGCGCAGACGCGTCCCTCTTGCTGCTGCCTTTATGTGCCGTAATTCCTCTTTATTTCTTGTTTTTTCGACTTTTGGTAGGATTTTTCTCATACTAGTCCATGGTGGATTAATTTCCTAGCTTGTCTAGGTTTGGTCTCGACCAATAGGGTTTGAGATATTGCGTAGGCCGCAAAAACCTAATTTTTGCTAATTATGTTAAAAAATTGAATTTTGCGAGCTATCACAAAATTAATCAAATTTGATGAATTTTGTGCGCTGACACAAAATTACTAATTTTATTCTAAGAGAGCAGCGCAGGGTGCCTCTGATTAAGTACTTTCATGCAGATCTCAATCCTGGCACTTCGGGAGATTCATGCTACTCGGCTGCGAGCGAACATTAATCGTCATGTCATGTCAATATTAAGAGTTCAACTGAGGAACATAGCATAGGAAAATTACTCAGCAAGCCATACATTAGTGAATAATGCAGGCGAGAGATTAAATACTCATTAGGCTCTATACTAGTGAACAATTCACCTAGGAGCTTGAGTTTCAATACAATATAAAGAGCGGCATAGGCACTCATCAGATTTTAATATATTCTTTAGACTCCTTGCGGAATATGGACATATCAAGGTCTACTATTTCTGACACCGGGTCAGCTAGACAGATTTTTACAATTTCCGCCCTGAACTAAAAACCACCATCAACAACAGTTGAATACTAAAAAAGAACATTAAGAAGAATCTTATGCAAGTTTATGGAATTACTTCAGATGATGAGGATAAGGATGATGATGAGTGGGAATATGAACTTGTGGATGAGAAATCTTGTAGTATGCGTGATTGCCATCAAAACAGGTTGGAACCTTGTAACCTTCTTGTAATCATTAAGTTTTCTTTCAATCTGCGAGCATGATGTATCTTTACTATCTGGGAACATATTTGCGTAATTCTTCATCCGTGAGCATGACGTGTGTAATTGGATGAGTATGATGTGTGATACACGTTGTATGACTTTCTTACTGTCTGTGGTTCCCCACATCTTTTTGCTAAGTTGAGTAGATTTCTAGCATCCCCCTAGTTGGATATTATTTAGTGCCCTGACATCCCCCAGTTGAATATTGTTTAATTTAGTAGGAAATACTGTATAGTCCTAGAAAAAATATAATTGAGTTAGTTTGGTCCTGTTGACCTAGTCAACTGTCTATTTGGTCCTTTTTTAAAGTATATATTATTATTTGGTCCTAAATATTATTGTTTGGTGGACAATACCCACGCGTGGTGACGTTATCAATGATGTCACAGTCTTTTTAATAGTGGCAGAAATACCAATTTTCTCTTTTTTCTCTCTCTTAATAAAAATTAATAAATAAAAACTTAAAACAGAAATATCTTTTGAACCACATGTCCACAAATGATAAACTTTATATCTTCGGAAAGCCCTCGACGAGAGCTTTCCAACGAGTACCATTGTCGCCATATTTCAGAGCTTTTAATTTTTACCTTATCCTTTAGAGAAAAATTAACCATAAAATGAACTATTATACGAGTTCATTCTACAAAATGAACAACTTTAATGAACTAACATACTAGCTAATTCATTCTAAAAAGTGAACTCTTAGGATAAAATAACATATGAGTTCATTCTACAAAATGAACTGGTATAATGAACTACTATTACGAGTTCAATCTACCATATGAAATACCATTAGGAGTTCATTCTACAAAATGAACTCCTATCATGGGTTCATTCTACAATATGAACTACCATTTACGAGTTCATTTTATAATATGAACCACTATAATGAACAACTATTACGAGTTCATTCTATAATATGAACTACCATACTTAATTATCATTACGAGTTCATTTTACAACATGAACTATAATAATAATGAATTACCATTGCGACTTCATTCTTCAAAATGAACTACTACTATGAGTTCATTCTACAAAATAAATTGCTAGTATATACAATGAACTACCATGTTCAAAAATAGTGTTCATTCTCGGATATGAACTACTATTATAGCGAAAAAAAATTAAAATTCTGAAACATAGTATCCTGGGTACTCATTGTGTAGATCTCGTCGAAACCTTTCCGAATATATAAAATTTATTAATTTTCGACTTATATTTTCAGAGATATTTAAGTTTTAAGTTTTTTTATTATTAAGAAGAGAGAGAAATTAGTAGAGAGAAAATAAAGAAGAAAAGAAACATCATTATGTATCACGTAAGAAAGAGAAAATAAGAGAGAGAAAGGTTATTTTATATATTTTAGTATTTTGGATAATTAACGACCAAACGGAACTCCCCTTTTGTTGATGGATCAAATTAACTTGGGACCATCTTAAATAGGACCAAACGATTATTTCCCCTTCTTTCAATCTGCGAGCATGATGTATCTTTACTATCTGGAAACATATTTGCGTAATTCTTCATCCATGAGCATGACGTGTGTAATTGGATGAGTATGATGTGTGATACACGTTGTATGACTTTCTTACTGTCGGTGGTTCCCCACATCTTTTTGCTAAGTTGAGTAGATTTCCAGCATCCCCCTAGTTGAATATTATTTAGTACTCTGACATCCCCCAGTTGAATATTGTTTAATTTAGTAGGTCGGCATCCCCCGGTTGAATATTATTTTTATATATTATTTTATTAGTAGGCTGGCATCCCCCAGTTGAATAGTATTCGTAGGCTGGAATCCCCCAATTGAATAATATTTAGTTGGACAACATCCCCTTTTTGATATTATGTGTATATATATATTTTGGGAAAATCACTCGTGTGCATAATATACTTGTTTGAATAACTATCTGATCTTGATGGTAATATTCTGAATTTTGATTTGGGTGGATACTTTATGTTGATGATGCTATTATTAGTGATTGGGGTTGTTCTTACGTCATCTTCTCCAATGAGTTTGGTTAGCTTCTTGATGCATAAACCTTTGGATGCTTTAATTTGTTATTATATTTTAGTTTACTGTTATTATATAATTGTGAAGCATGTTCGTGATTACTTGAGAGTTGCATGTTTCCATTAAGCACCCTTATAGGATGAAGTGCCCATTCGTTCCCACTTCAGTTTCAGTAATCAGAAGAAAAAAAATTGTGCGCACGAAAATATCTATTTTGGTGGCTTAGAGCTTTGTCGACTTTAGAGATATTGTGTATCTTTATTATATGTATTCTTTTCTTATTCCGTAAAACAACCCATTAATATATTTATACAGTATCAAAGAGTTTTGGATTTTGTTGTTAGTACTTATTTAATTATGGTTCTTAAAATCGATAATCTAGATGCTTTAATTAGTTTATAATCCTATTATTAACTAAGACAAATACTAATTTGCTCATCTTAATTTGATCCATTGGGCGTTTGGGCTCCGATGGCACTATATTTATGGATTTGCATCATAACCGAGGTTTTAAACATTTTCTTTGAGAATGTTTTTTTCTTTCTTTTCTTTTCCCTTTTGGTAATTAGAAACGCATAATACAAACTAAGTGGACTTTACAAATCTGGGAAAACCCATCCCATTCGATCCTCCTATAATATATCAGTGGTTCTCTATGAACCGAGAAAAAAACCCATGTTAAAACCGCCTCTCATAATTTTTATTTATTTATTTATTTGTGGGTCCCAATAGACCCAACCCCTCGGGAGACGTGCAGAGGTGCATTGTGTGTGACGGTTTTTTAGTGTAGTTTTTTTCTCATCTGTAAAGACTTTTTGATAATATATTAACCAAAAAAGGAGTGTACTGGTACTACTGTACATCTGATAGTCCCTCATTTGCTATTATTTGAAAATTATATTTGATCTAAAAGTTTCGATCTACCATCCTGCAAATAAATAAATAAAATAGTTTTATCATTCCAAAAATAGTTAATGATATAATAGAACTATTCGTCTCTAGCGTGGACTCAATAAAATAGAGTCTTGTCTATGGCCAGCACAAGCAAACAAAGCAGCAGGTAGATCCTTACAGATGCACACGTTATTTTACTGTTGCAAGTTGCACTCTAAAATTGAGGCAACTCTTATTCGTATCGGCTGGATATAATTGTTAAATGGATGAGTTCATCTGTATAAAGAGTTTAAGAATCTAAATATATCCATCCCATTGAACTTCTGAAGTAGGAAGTAAGAAATTAAAGGGCCAAGTAGTAATTAGATCCCGAGCAAGAAGAATCCAATATCATAGACTGTAATGGCTAAGTTGTTTTGGGCTGCACCCGTTTTCGTTGCTTGCTTTTTCTTGCTGTTGATTACTCTTTCCGTTTCTGCTGGTACGAATTCATTCACTATGTGCTACAAGTATTGCAGAAACTACCATTTTTGTCATCTTAATTTCTATTTATTTTATACTGGCATAATATCCTAGCTGTGATGATGCAGACCGGACTTGCAGATTTGATGGTGGAGCTTGGGGAACCATAACTGAAGGAAGAGGCCCGTCTTGCCGGAGCTGTATGTTAACTTGCTTCAAGAACTGTGGGGAGAGCAAGTACAGGCAAGTGTACCAGCCCACATGTGATATTATGCCCGGGAACGTAAACGCATGTCTATGCTGTTGTAGTTTGGCAAAGAAATTATTCAACATCATTGAAGCAGGCCAATAGATCATCCAAGAATCGTAGTAGTACGTACCACCGGGAGAAAGTGGATGAAGGGAAGGAGTATATGCATGGTCATGTTTTTACCCGGACGGAGGCTTGTTTGCTTTTCTTTTGTTTCTCGGATGTTTTGGCTTTGTTACTTATTTTGTTTTGCTTTTTTATTTCTGGTAATAAAGTCTCCCCAAGTACAGCAATATCTGGTGTGAACCCGCTGTTGTTCGTATTTCTTGTTTGCACACTAATTATCGTTTTATTTGAAAAACAGCCGAAATCATGATAACCAAAGGAATAATAAAAGAAGCTCTCAGAGCACAGAGCTAAAGCTGATCAACAAACATCAAAACTTAATAGCAAAATAGCCAAGTGAGAATGGAAAAAAAGACATTAAGCGACGGGAGTTGATTATCGGGAGGGAGTCCCTTTTATGACCAATTTTTTGTAAATTGAAACCTAACACAAATATGCAATTTGATAAAAAAGATTGGATTTGGTGTCCATGGTTAGTCTTTTTCACTTGACACAATTATCCCTCCATTTTAGTTCAATTATTATAACTCTTTATGTATCCTATTCTTTTAAGGGTATAAATGGAAAACAGATTTTAACATAACATATCTAAAAATCCGTACCTTGGAATTTTACAAATTTTATATCGTTGGAAAGCTTATGAAAAAATCTTCGCAATGAGTACAAACAACAATATCAAATTTTAAGTTTTTACGAAGAATTCGGAAATATTTATCATTTTAGGCACAATTTTAGAAAATTAAATGTATATTCATTATGCAAACCAATACAAATGGTACATATACTTTATGTAGCCATATTTTGGTTTATGCATCAACTAATTTTTCGTTGCAACTAATAAAACGATGTACTCCCTCCATTTCAAGAAAAGTGATACTTTCACTTTAGGCACAATTCTCAAAAATTGAATGCATAACCATTTCGCAAACCACCACAAATGAATCAGCAACCATATCTTGGTTTATGGATCACCTAATTTTTCGTTTCTGGAAAAGTGATACTTTCACATTCTGTTTCAGGAAAAGTGATACTTTCACCCCGTTTTAATAAAAATGATACTTTCAATCCGTTTTAGAAAAAGTGATACTTTCGCTCCGTTTCTGAGCGAAAGTATCACTTTTTCTGAAACGGGGTGAAAGTATTCGCAGACAAACCCCATCTTTAGATTCTTCTTCGGTCGGCCCTCCCACCGTGGCAACGGTTGTACTAGTTAAGAATAAACTCCTACAGCTTCAAACGTTAATTGGGCCGACCGATCGGAGGGACCGAAGGGTCGGAAGGGAGTGAGTCCCAATTAACGTTTAAAGTTGTAGGAGTTGATTTTATGGCCAATTTTTTGTAAAATGAAACCTCACAAAAATATGTAACTTCATAAAAAGAAATATGTAACTTCATAAAAAGATTTTGATACTGTGCACTTGATAATACCAATGTATCCCTCCCTTTTAGTCCAATTACTATAACTCCTTATGTATCTTTTTTAGGGGTATAATTGACAACCAAACTTTAATATAACATATCTAAAAATCCGTGCGTTGAAATAATACAAATTTTGTGTCGTTGGAAAGGTTTTAAAAAAATCTACGCAATGAGTACAAATAACAATATCGCTGTTAGAGTTTTTACGAAAAATTCAGAGGTGTTTATCATTTTAGGTACAATTTTAGAAAATTAAATTTATATCCATTATGTAAACCACCACAAAGGATACATAATACTTTATGTAGCCATATTTTGGTTTATGCATCGACTAATTTTTCGTTGCAACTAATAAAACGTTGTACTCCCTACGTTTCAAGAAAAAAGTGATACTTTCACTTTAGGCACAATTCTCGAAAATTGAATGGAAATAGCCATTATGCAAACCACCACAAAGGATGCATAACACATTATGCAACCATACTTTTGGTTTATGCATCGACTAATTTTTCGTTTCAGGAAAAGTGATACTTTCACATTCCGTTTCAGAAAAAGTGATACTTTCATTTTGTTTCAGGAAAAATGGTACTTTCACTTTTTCAATTTGGTCTATTTTTAAGCAAAAATAAAATTGTGAAAATATATCTTTTTCTGAAACGAAGGTAGTATGCGCTTAAAAATATCATTCAAAAAAAAAAGATGCATATCGAATTATGGAGCCATCACAAAGGATACATAACAGTTTATACAGTCGTATTTTGGTTCATGCATATGCAACCACTAAAACGATGTATATGTCTCAAGCATAACATTCCGACAAAAAAAAGATGTTTAACGCGCTATGCAATTAGGGGTGTTTCGTTTTTCTTCGGTCAGTCCTCCCCACCGTGGCAGCGGTGTTCTAGTTTACATCAAGGCCAAATCACAAACAAAATTCTCATAGATAAGAGATGTTAAAAGAGCCAACTCGGGACAGAGCCAAAATTTCGAAGGAGGTTCAAAAATTTGCTTTGAGTAGATAAAATTTTGTTAGAGGCAAAAAGTGAAATTAGGTTTACAAATAATCTTAGAAAATGTGCACAAAATTATGTTAAAAAAACGAGGATGTCGAATTAACAATAGTAAAAAAAAAAAGTGCACAATAATTTCCTTTTATTATTATTAAAAAAAAAGAATTAAAGGGAAGAATATACATGATAGCTGCTTACAAGGAGTAAGAAGCAGTACAGAAAAGAAAGAGAAACAAACTGGAGAAAGATTACATTCCAGTTGAACTCCCTCTGAGACTAGGGTTGAAAAGTGATGCCCACAAGAGTAATAAAGCTTTTGCATTCTGACAGAGTTGCTCCGAATTCTTTGACATTTCTTCAAACGTTCTATTATTCCTTTCAATCCAGGTAATCCATAGAGCAGCTGCAGGAATTAATGACCACATTTTTTTTACCATCTTCAGGAGCTTTGTAGGAGGACCAAGATTGCTTTAGATCGAGTATAGTAGAAGGCCACGGACCCGAAATGCCATGGGATGGAAGAAGTGAAGTCCAGATTCTTCTCAAAACAGAACATTCAAAGAATAAATTTTTGATAGATTCCTCAATATTGCCACATAACAAACACTCGTTAACATGATGGTAACCCCAAAGAAAGAACTTATCGATCGTAATAATTCTGTCATGAATGGCAGTCCAGATTGGATTACGACATTACTCATTATTCTTTTGTGCCTCTAACATAAATAAAATAAATAAATAAATAAAATTTCTTGGTAATAAGGTTGTTTTGGAAGGAATCTGTTGATTAGAATAAGCTTAGAGGTTCAAATGGTACCCGCTGCTCCGTCTGAATTTTGGTTACCAACAAGTCAAGAACTGCTAACAGGTCTTCAAGAATTTCTTATGGACTTTTTATGTTTAATAATTTGAGTGTCAGACAGTCCGAGTTTTTGCATTATAGATTATCTGCTTTGGATCCGGTGGTATTTATTTTTATGAAACAAGACCTCTTGATGTAACTTTTTAATTTTAATTTATCCTATTAAAAAATGGAACCGTTTGTTTCTAGCGTGGACTTCTTAAAATTGTCTTTTCTTAGGCTGGCACATCCACCATGACACCATGGATTTCTTTCCCCCTAAACCTGACAAAGTAGCAGGTGCCATTGGCTGCCTGTTACTGTCGTGCATAGCTAAGTGTCTTAATGACATTAAGAATATCATTTTTCTACACCAAATTTTAGCGGATAAATTTAGAGCAGTTCCTATGGAATGAACAAATTTCATTTTGCTCCCACTATGAACTCAACAAATATGAAAAATGGATATTCAAACCAACAAATTTGTTGGTTTGTTCATTGAGTTAAAATATGTAGCGCGCGCTTGATGAAAGGTCGGGCGTTGGAATAAAAAACTCGGAGTTGAAAGGAAGAACGCTGGAGTTGGAAGGAAAAACACCATCATTTGAAGCAAAAATGTCCCTTGCTTTTCTCTCTCCAAAACCCGGTTATTATATTTAGGGTTTATTTTTTATTATTTGATTTATTAGTTAAATAACCTGTGGGACCCAACCCTTATTACTTTATATTAATAAAATCACTAGTGAGATCCTGAAATATCAGATTTGTTCATTTTGCCTTGGTTTCCCATAGTGGAGAAACTTGTTTGTTCATCCACATGGCTCAACAATTTATTTATTTTTGTACATTGCCATAGGAACTGCCCTTAGTGATAACGAGCCAATTTAGAAAAATGACTCGAACCATTTGTCTCTGCCTTCGATTCAATAGCAGAACCCCTATTAGTCTCTCCGGTGAACTTGATCAATAAAACTGAACCATGTCATTGTCTCTCTGATCGACACTCTAGTGAATTATTCATACTTCTGGATGCACCTAAAATTTTAGATTTTTGTTTTGTTTGATAAAAAAATTAGATTAACCAAGTATATAGTAGATTACTGCGCACTATGGGGTTGATCGCAATCAAATTTTTTCTGATTCAATCTTTTACTAAATTTTCTTATTTTAGTTAAAATGTATTCCTTATAATTGGTCTTTAAACGCTAAGCTCTTTGAAGGTTATTTTTTATGTACCTTGATCCGTAACTGGGAGGCAGTAGTAGGAAATATCTAATTTTGCTTTCTCTTTATTACCATAAACTTCACATGTTTGATGAAGTTTATTTTTCATTAAAATTTATCCTTGCTCGTCAAAAAAAAAAAATCTTATTTGCAACGTGAAAATAAATTAGGAACATATATGCGTTGCCAATTGTTTTTATTATACATCATATTTTTTTACACTACACTTTCTCAACTTTTTGTTTTAATTTGAGGCAGTTGGAGGTAAAATTGATCGAATTCATTTGATTTGATATTGTTGGAATATAATTGGGGAACCCAAATCATTAATTATCAAACCAATTCTTGGAAACAACGATAAATTTCGATCCAAGTTGGTTGAAATTTTCTTCTTTTTTTCCGATGAAAATTTGCTTAAATTAAATTAAATTGAATGAAACTATGACAAATCAGATTTGGTCACGGTTTCTAGGTCGAAATAATTGACGACCCACTCAAGTTTATTCCGATTTGTTGGTGCTTATTATTAGTCGAAGAATATATCTCTTTGATTATCAAATCAATTTTGGAGAAAGAAACAACCAATTCATGTTAAATTGAATCAACCAAAAATAATTAAAAAAAAATTGGTACATCCAATTACATTTTTAGCCCGATTGTGGTGATCACATAGAAAGAGTCCTTTCCGTCGTCCAAAAATAGAAATGAAATGACATTATAATGTCGTTGTTTCCACAAGATTCTCATCAACATTGGATAGGGATTCCTAGTCACATAAAAATGTCCTATATGCTATTAAAATAGAACCATTTGTCCTGGAGCGTGGACTTGATAAAATAGAACCCTTGTCTCTGGCCAACCACCTGCTAAAAGTGGCAAGTGGTACTAGATGCTACCGAATACACGTTGTTTCACTGTTGCACCATAAAAATAAGCCAAGGGTGTACTTTCTTATTGATCGTTTGATGTGTGTTTTTCTCTATATAAAACTTGTTCTCTCAAGACTAGAAGCATATCCATCAATTCTTAAGATTAATCAGAAGAGAAATTAATAGCAGAATTTTGCATCAGTGTGACTGAGAAACTAGCTAATTAATACTACAATGGCTAAGCTCTTTTGCGCCTCACCTGTCTTCATTGCTGCTTTCCTCTTGTTGTTGATTACTGTATCTGTTTCTGCTGGTACGTATATAGTGTAATATGTAGTACATTTTTGTTCACTTGATTTCGAGATTGATTTTCGCCTAGCTAGGCACCCTTGCATATTATTTAATTGATTAGTATCCTTTGATGATGCAGACCGAACTTGCAAATTGGACGGTGGAGCTTGGGGAAGGATAAATGAGGCGAAAGGCAACTCTCCCCGGAGCGGTTTGTTAAATTGCTTCAAGGTTTGTGAAGACAGCAAATACAGGCAGGCGTATAGTACATGCATTTTGCAAACAGAAGGAGCAGATAAGGGAAAATACATATGCTACTGTTGTTGCAGTGACGTCAAGAAACCTACCTTCGATCAGTAGATTCTCCGGTATCACAACATGGTATTGGTACGTAGTAGTGGTACTACCAGGAAATGGATACTGGAATGAGGAGAGTACAACTTTGTGTAATTTGATTTTGCTTTCTTAGGAGCATTTGGCTTAGTCCCCCTCCTTAGCTTTGTATTTCCCTTTCATTTATAAATAAATATTCTCCTCCGGATGTTTGCTTAAAACAGAAAATTGCAGAAAATATAAGTGTCATCACATGCTCTAGTCAAATCATTTGCCTTACAAATTTATTTAGAGTATATAGAATGGTAATTCTTCGGAAATAATGTAGTGTTTTGAACATCACTACTTCAAATTTTCCTCATTTAATTGGATTTTTAGGTTACTTGTGTGATCTACTGGATGCTCTTGGATATTTATACAAGTATTCAAACAAAAAGAGGAGTCCAAATTTGTTCGCACTCCTCTAAATGGTGTATATTTCACATATTCTTCTAATTGGTTGATTATTTAACTGATGGCCCTATTACCCTCCATGTTTAGAATCACGACCCGCATTACATAACTCCCTAAATTAAATCAAGGGTAGAGATTGAAATGTTACGCGCACACTCGTTAAGGAGTGTGCACAAATTCGGACTCCAAAAAGAGCTTGTTTCAATGCACATAATGGAATCAATTGAAATTCCTTGTCTATATACTCATTCTCGAGCATACGGTACAGAACTCTCTGTCCGGAGCTGTTGTTTGCGCGTATACCATGCATCAAGTCCTACGTCTACTCAGATTTATTTTTGTGAGTTTTTCTTTAGGAAACAATTTCCAAATTAAGTTCTCTAAAGTGTTTTATTTATTGGAGAATTCCTCTTCCGATTTTAATTGTTTTACAAGAAAACCTAAACCTAATTTGATTTTCAAGCAATCGTCTCCTATAAATATAACTCGAAATTGTTTTACAAAACACACGGAAGCGACTACTTTCTAGTCTTCTTTTTATCTTCTTCTTGCTTTGTTTTTCGCGGCGTGTTCACTTCCAATCCTTGTTGCTAAGTTCAAGAGTGGGTAACTTGCGTTGTGTTAACTCAAGTTATATCGGGCGGTTTTATCCTGGACACATCTTCGATGTGAGGGGTTTAGCATTACTCATCTCGAGTATACACCCACAAATTAATGTGTTAAGGACAACTTACTGAACCTGTGATTCTGCCCTCGTCAAATTGTTTCGGTAGAGTTGTTTTGATTCAGTTCTTTACATATTATTTTGATACATCCAACGTGCTGTTAATTTTTGCAACATTCCAACAAGGTGAACTCAAAATGGAGATAGATAACAATATCACTCTTGCCCATGATTTGGACGTTCAAAAGGCGGCTAATCAAGCTCTTGAAGCAAAGAATGCACATCTCCAAGGTGAACTTCAGCGTGAGAAAGATGAGAATATCGCTAGCGTTAAGAAACTAAATGAAAAACTCTCCATTTCAGAAAACGAAAATGCTCTCCTTATTTAAATAAATATATATATATATATTATATTATGTTTGTATGTTCGGCTTCTAATAATTTCAAGTCTGTCTTTCTTGTCTTCTATGTGTAGTGTTTTCTCTTCTAGAAAATGCAATTTTATCAAAAGATAAGACCACCGGCATGGAAGAGGAGATATATCCATGTAAAAATGCAAAACAATGGATTTTCATCACCGAAATCGATTAAGTAATGACAAATAACGTCATTAGACTTCTTCTAGTAGAAGATGTTAATTCAACCAATGGGTGAGGGTTATACTTTTTTTTTAATAGGAATTGCATTACTGAAAAAAGCAAACTAAAACAGAAAAAGAGGGGCATGAACCAATGTTGAAATGCAGTTGAATGGGTGTTTATTTATCAAGGTCCGACTGTGCTTTGCGAACACTCACATAAGGATATCATCGACTGTGTTTTGCGAACACTTACACAAGGATGATATCGTATGAAATAAATTAATAAAGTAAAACATTGGAAAATTCGTTTCATGTTTCAGTAATTTTCTCCCTCCTCTCTCGATCCCCGCCCACCCCACCACTTCCTTCTCCGTCAAACCTTAGCGCCTCCATCCTTGACTGCTGAGATCCAGTCCCAAGGGACTAAATCTAAGCATGTATGTACATTTGATTTAGTGTAGATTTTCCTTTCCTTTGTTATTAGGTTTGATAAGGGTTTGTTTAGGTTTTCCATGGGGTTCTAATGTTGGGTTTAAAGATGTTACGATGTTATCTTTAATGGTTAGAAGTCATCATTGACAAGATCAGAGGAGAATTGATTAGATTAGATTTAATTTTTTTCTGTTTAGATTTGTTCTGTTCCTCTTCTTTTATGTGAACAAAAAGGTTTAGATTTGAGTCTTTCATAAACAAGGTCGATGATATCCTTTCTTTTGGTGGAAAAGAGTTGGTGATGATGCTTCTTCTGATTTTGGTTAACGGTTGGGAAGAGATCTGGCGTTTTGAATCTCTTGTTGTTGTTTTTTTTTTTTTTTGGTTTTGGGTTGACTCTTTTGCTACTAAAGCTTGAAGATGATGGGTGTTGACGTTTTTCAAAGGATCTTATCCTAGCTACCTGCGTAAGAAAATGTGATTATAGAAATCAAGATGAGTTATCCTAATGGACATACTCATGAAGAAGATTCGTAACTACCACCATGGTTAAATTTAAGTTATCAACGAGGATATTATCAGGGATATCCACCAAGGTTATACTTCAATATCAAGGTTATACTACAATATCCGTGGGAATATACTACCACAACAACAACCACAGTATCAGGGATAAGGTGTTGAAACTTTAGATCTCAACATGTTGATTGCTTGTGGAAAAGTAATTGATAAAGTTAGATTTCAACATGTTGTTTTCGAATGTTTGGAAAATATTAGTAGCTATTTTGTTGCAGATCTTTTTCCGTTTTTAGGGTGTATAGTCGATGTTCTCACTAAACAGCATTCAAAGCTAAAGAAGAATTTTCATGAACAGGATAATTTCTTACAACAGGTCATTGACTAGCTCGGGAGTCTGTTAACAATGGATTATCACAAGATGTCTTTAGATATAACAACAGTTCTAAAGATCTCGTCGATACTTCGATCTAGTTTGAGTGAATCTTAATTCAGAAGAGAAGATTCTCAAGCATAAACAAACTAGGTGCAATCAAATTTTCAACAACCGTTAGTCAATCAAATCAATCGAAAACTAATAACACTGCAATTATCTAGTTTCCCACCAACGGTACTCGTAGAGCTTCTTGATCCCACAGAAGTCTTTAAACGAGCGGTCGTAAGAGATTTCACCTAGTTAGGATACTTTCCTCTCCGAATAGAAGGATCCACCGGAAACAACAAACAATGAAGTTTGCCTGGCTCTTAGGATAGTTTGCTAGAAATGCAAACTTAGGTATTTATAGACCAAGGATGTTTGGACACCAAGGAATTTCCAAAACCGAAAGTATTCTCAAGATATCCAATGAATGCCCCATTCGGTTTTCCTAATTCCAATAAATACTTTTTCCAATATTTCAGAAATCTCTCAATAGAAAATCTCCAATTAGTAAATGCACATAACTAATTTTTATTCTCTAGAGATATGCATTAATTGCTGGTAATCAAAGCATATAAAACCAAAAACCTTAATTACAAGATTCATTATTTATTTCGGCACAGGATCACCTTAAGTACTAAGGAATATCTTTGAACAATAAATGTTTGTGTTCAAAGTATGTCGACATCTTTTCACTTCAAATCCTTATTTCATATTTACATGGATTTGCATTCTTGGAATCGGTTATACCAAACTTCCAAACAAGTTTAGAATTGGTTTACCTGATTTCCAAGACTACTATGTGATTGATCAAATACCAAATCACATACATGGGTTCAATCTGTTCTACCAATCACTAGGATCGGTTATATCTAAATATAGAAACACTTGTGATCGGTCACACCAGTCACTAGGATCGGTTACACCAGTTACAAGGATCGGTTCCATCTACACATGGTATTACTTGTGACCGGTCACACCAGTTACCAGGACCGGTTACACCAACAATGACCGGTCACACATATACTCATGATCGGTCACACTAATTACTAGGATCGATCACACCAATTACAAGGATCGATCATACCATCACATGGTGATTACTTAGGATCGGTTACACCAATTACAAAAACCAGTCACACCAAACCATAAGTCAGGCATTGTGATTAGTTATACCAAGATACATCACATAAGTTAAGATCAGTTATACCATCTCACACATATTGGTCATCCAAAGATTTGCAATAAATAGACGGACCAATAAGCCTATGATTTCCCTTTCGATTCACGAAACAAGTTCATGAATGTACTTCCTTTAAACAAATGTAAAACATTGTTTCCTAGGATGAAATATTCACAATAACCCATTCACATAATCATAACAATATATACAAGATTATGTCGATGTCATATCTACGAAGTTCAAAAGATAAGCGTTATACTTCGTAGTCTAATTCCCTAATACTATGATCATACTACAGTAAGAACTCCATATATTAATAAACTTTATATATTAATAAAAAATCATAGTCCCAACTTGGGCCAGTTATAAGTAGTAATAACCTCCACATTTTAATATTAATAGTTGTTTCTAGTCCCATCATAAGGAATTTACCTCTATACATTAATATAATCGTCACTGTTGATACATGAAAAATAATACCCCTTAATGGGTTCGGGATGCCCCCTAAAAGGGGAGGTAAGCCTAGTATGAGATGTGGGGACTTGGCCCAAGTCCAATGAGAAAATACCCATGAGATAAGAGGGACAAAGGAGGGATTAAGGGATAAGAAAAGGATTATATTAAGGAATGGCATTAGAAGTAATTAAGGAGGTTTAGGACATGTGTCATGATGTCATAAAAGGAATGACTTTTGGGAAAGTCTATATAAGGAAGGACAAGGTACAATGGAAAGGCAACTCTCTCTCTTACCATTCCTAGTAAAGTGAGGTCATTTGGTAGGGCTAGGACGGGTAGAACCAAAACTAAAATCACCTCACAACATTTGACGACCACGCCCGAAGGCTCGTGCCTAGCTCACCATGACACACCCAGAAGGCGCTAGCTCAGGCGCGATAGGAAACTAAGCGACCAATCAGCCTATCAACATCGATGAGGTAACAATGGAGGATGATGACAGCGAAGAAGAACCGCTTGCCCAGGATGCTGTCAAACAATCGACGGGACATGGATCCCAAAGCAGATAGATAGTAGCAACACAAGGAAAGAACACGCGAGTGATCCAGCTGCCGAAACCCACGTCGCCAGTTCTGCAAGACATGCAAAAAGAACTAGAAGAGCGCTTACGAAGAAGGCAGGAGCTTGAAGACTGGATAGCACAAGCGGTAATAGCGGGACAAAACGCTCCTGAAGAAATGAGGAAAGGTGAAGAACACAAAAACGACAAGACAACAGCAATGTCACAGGAAGAAATGGCAAAATACTTGGAGAAAAATTATCATGTGATAAAATAAGACAATCACTGCCTCGTAAGTAGTCCATACCCAGCGAACATCCGAGAATATCAATACCCCGAGGACTACACTTCTCCGAAATTCAAGACATACGATGGACAAGGGAACGCGCGAGAACATCTCAGCCGATTCCTATCAGCAATGAACGACAAAGCCTCCGATGAAAAATTGTGTCTAAGAGAATTCCCCAAATCACTCACAGGCACGATATTCACCTGGTATGACAACTTAAAATCGGAAAGCGTGGATTCTTGACCAACTATGTCCACACTCTTTCTCGGGAAATTCTATTCAGCCAAGAGGAAAATCACGGCAATATACTTGAGCAAGAGCGGACAGCGGATAGGAGAAGAATTAGGAAAGTACATCTTGCGGTTCCAGCGCTTGGCACTACATTGTCATGAAGACATCAGTGAAGGAACGCTTGTTGAAATTTGTGTGCGAGGAATGATCCCAGCTTTCAAGAGGAGTTTGATCAATTTCAGGTTCCAGACTTTCGTAGAGCTAGAAGAAGCAGCTGAGAGGATCATTGACTGCATTAAAGAAACACCCATAGACCCTGCTTGGCGCCACACAGTTAACACCATATCTGAGGCACCATGCAACGTAAGACCCAATACTAATAGGGATAGAAGGGACCAGTTCCAAACCGTCGGTGGGAACCAAGGAAGAAATGGATGGACTAGGCGCGATTCAAACCCACCACCCCCTTTGCCCTGCAGCAGGGAGGGTGCAGTCGAATTACTAAACGAGTGGGTCATCGTAAAGGAAATCCAGCTGCCCCCGACAGTGGTAGACGTCAATAAAATGGATAAGAACGCGGCCAAGTACTGCCACTACCATCGAAGGTTGGGACACCCGACGGAAGAATATTTCGCCATAAGGAGCATATTCGAACGCAAACGCGCCTCGGGGGAGGTTGAGGCAACTAAGCAGGCGATTGAGTATGATCCCTTTCCTCGCCACTAAACTAAAAAAAGGGGGGGGGGGGGGGAAGAATACGAAAGACGAGATTACAAATTGTAAACGGCCCTCTTTTATGGTAAGAATAATTTCTCTTTTTGGAATTTGTGAGAAGTATGATGTGAAAAGGTCACAGGAATTCCAAAGGCGCCTGGTTGGCTGACAAATTTACAAAAGGCTATGGGAATGCCAAAGGAACCCGGTCGGCTGAAAATTTTACAAAAGGCTACAGGAACGCCAAAGGCGCCCGGTCGGATGACAAATCTACAAAAGGCTACGGGAATGCCAAAGGCGCCCGATCGGCTGACAAATCTACAAAAGTCCATGGGAATGCTAAAGGCGCCCAGTCGGCTGACAAATCTACAAAAAGATACAGGAATGCCAAAGGCGCCTGGTTGGATGACGAATCTACAAAAGGCCATGGGAATGCCAAAGGAACCCAATCGGCTGACATATCTACAAAAGCTACAGGAATGCCAAAGGCGCCTGGTCGGCTAATATACAAAAGGCCACGGGAATGCCCAAGGGCGCCCAATCGGCTGACAAATCTACAAAAAACTATAAGAATGCCAAAGGCACCTAGTCGGCTAACAAATATACAAAAGTCCATGGCAATGCCAAAGGCACCCAATCGGATGAAAAATCCACAACGGGCTATGGGAACTCCAAAGGGGGAGCAGGCGCGTCCTACCAACGCTCTCCCAACCCACCGCTTCCTTCTGATAAAAAAGAAAAGGGGGGAGAAGGCGTGTTCCATCAACGCCCGATCATCCGCTGCATCCTTTTGATAAAAAACCAGGGGGGGGGGGGGGGGGTAGCGCGTTCTATTAAGGCTCGCCCTCCCACCGCATCCTCCTGATAAAAAGCAAGGGGGAGTAGTGTGATCTATCAAGTCTTATCCAACCCACCGCTCCCTTCTGATACAGAGAAAAGAGGGAGAAGGCACGTTCTATCAACGCCCGGTCATCCCACCAAACCCTCATAATAAAAATAAAAGGGAAGTAGGCGCGTCCTACCAATGCTCTCCCAACCCACCGCTTCCTTCTGATAAAAAGAAAAGGGGGAGAAGACGCGTTCTATCAACGCCCGGTCATCCCACCACACCCTCCTAATAAAAAAAGGTGGAGGGAGTAGTATGCGCGTTCTATCAACGCTCGCCCATCCCATCGCACCCTTCTGATAAAAAGAAAAGGGGGTAGTAGGCGCGTTATAAAAACGCTCACCCACCCCATACATCCTTCACACACTAAAAATAAGAGAACCACGAATAGTTGATGCTTTATGAAACCAAGAATAACAAGAAACACCAATAACGAACTAATAGTTAACTGAGCACCATATTAATATCCCACAAATAATTAAAAAAAAAAAAAAACACAACAAACAAATCATCCGAGAGACAAGGGTCCAACATAACCAAAGAAAAACGAAGGAAAAGACAACATAAAGAGGAAGCGCGTTAAGCAGACTGAAGCGTAGACAACTCCTGCCAAATCTCCTCAAGCTCCGCGCGAACCGCTGCTTCTGTGGTCTCAGCCCGTATCACCTCATCGTTAGCCACCCCAACATCAGCAACCAATTGATTCGGCACCTCTTTCTTTCTAGCGGTTGCCTCGGAGCGCTTCTCCAGCTCCTTCTCCATCTTAGAAATCTGACTCGTAAGCCGACCACGAGGGTCACTACGACTCTTCACCTTCGCCAACAATTCTTCTAACCACGGTATTGGAAACTTGATGTTAACTGCTGACTGCACGACAGTCTCCCATCCACGCATTGTCGCCGCGTCAACATGATCATCCCCTACCCGCGCGAGCTGGTCGGCGATTTCCAAGAGGTTTTTTGTCATGTAGCACAAAGTGCGAACATCCATAAGACCCGCCTTCGCCATGTGACCACCACCACGCTCCACAATATCCCTATAAGTAGCGGCAAAAGCAGTCGGAACCCAAAAGCCGTGAACAAGTGTATGAGTGTCAGGATCTACTTCAGCCTCGGCAGCACTCACCATTAAAGGGAAACGAAGCTGGGCGTTCTCGGGATTCGTTGGCACAATGGGGACGGCTGGTATGTCAGGAACACCAGTCTGCTTCTCCGAAGGAGTGGAAGAACCACTACCATCCATCCGAGCGCGTTTACCAGACCCGTCGCCACTAGCAACTACACGCCGCACACCGTCCGTATCGGGTTTAACAGTCTCTTTACGCTTTTTACCCATATCCTAGCGCCAACGATGAAATTTTAGCAAACAAACAAACGAAAGCACAACGCAAAAAAAAAAAAAAACGAGACTAACCTCAAGAATTGACGAATCAAACGGAATGTCAACGGGTTTAGGACGAGAAGCGGAAGAACTAGAAGACGACTCAGAATCACTAGTGGATCCTGAAAAATGAGATATGAACACCATTGCGAAGAACAACTTAGATTTAAAAAAAAAAAAAAAAAAAACGAAGACGCGTATTAAATAGGAGGTTACCTTCAGGATCACCAACGGGTGGTGCCACGTGGGATGAGTACCCACCAAAAACTGACCGGCTAGACCCAGTCGGGATCATTGATTGCAGAACGGAACTAGGAGACATCGGAGGTCCGCCTCTAGCACGAACAGTCTCAGCTCGAAGATGATAAACTGATGATATGTGAAGATGCGGGGATACCCAACCGGTCCCCTTGGAGAGATTGACCCCAAGATCCCTCAACTGGTCTACAAACGAGGGAGTCAGATAACTACTTACGCTCCCAGGAGGTTGTGACGTGCTTCTCCGACGAGCCTGCTGAGGTTGCAAGGATGAGATGTTAGCGGAAGAAGAAGGGCGCGGAGAAGACAACTTAGCTGCTTCTCTCCTAGATTTCTTTGCAAGGTTCTTCTCAGTCCAATCACACTCAGGCATATATAGGTACTCTTCTATTACATAAGAAGGAGGCTTCCACCCCACGGGATTGGAAAGAGGAGCTTCCTGAGAACGTAATCCATGCCACTCATTTATAAAAAAAAAAAGAGGCGACGATAAGTAATAGACGAATGGAAAGCAAAAGAGACAACAAGTACCTTGGTTGCCAGAGGATTAGCAGATGGTGTGACCACCTCTATCCGCAGCGGTTTACGATCGGAAAACGACTTCGACCCATTCTTTGGCCTTATGGTCTCATGACCTTCAGGAGGCGCCCAAGAAGTCACTAAAGGCTCCAAAGGGGGACCTTTGGTAGCTGGAACGAGACGATGCACAGCAGCTACGACATCATCAAGCTTAATCCGTCCAGATGCATGAAGCGCTCGAAGGTCCTCAGAAGATAAGTCACGGGGGGGGGGGGGGGGGGGGGCGACGATTCGCGCAAAAGGAAATTCAAAGCCCGACGACGCATGAAGAGATGGTACTCGTGGGCTCCCTCAGTAACTGCCAAAGGGCGCTCGGAGATAGGATGCTTGAACAAAAAGTTAATCCCTCGATCAAACAGGCGTACCGGTCCCTTGAAGACAAAACAATCAAAACTTGCGATGATGTCCCCAACATCAAAGCTTCCCCAAGGGGGGAACCTATGGGGAACCCCTTGGTCAAATCCGACTTGCCGAGATTGTAAGACATGGCAATGAACTTACCAGTATGGAAACTAAGAAGATAACCAGGCAACACGGCCATTACCAAATCAAAATCTGCCTCATCCAATAGCTTTGTCAAGTCCAACTCTGCGTCAAAAGGCGCAGTAAAGTCATAATGTGCTGGACCCGATCGACTGTCTTGATAAGGATACGGCACGAAGTCCTTAGCCACGTCCAGATATTTGGAAATATCTCCCTTGGGAAGTTTTCCCTTGAGATGCCAAAGAGCCATCCGCGGGTAGACGTAAACAACAGGAACCTTCTTAGCCGAGCCACATCTTGTTCAACATCTTCTACACGGTGAATCGCTAGTTCATTAGGATCAGGCGCGTATGTGGAAACATGCTCCCAAGACCATGCTTGCATAAAAGAAGCCGGGATGTAAGTCTCGATCTTATGGGATGAACCCACCATTTGAAGGTCGTGACAAAACAAATCTAGATGATGATACAAGCCACCCAAAAACATCGGCGCGAGCGGGAAGGAAATGTCGCGAGATAACAACACTGACATCGGCACAAGTTCACTCTTAATGGTATCTTGGGGACTATACTCAAGCATATCATGGCAAAGCCAAAACAAGATATAAGCGGCCAACTCCGCACGAGGGTTCTTCTCTTTTCATTTGGGGGGGAGAACTTTTCCATCTACTAACTGCGGAGCCCAATACTTAATCCAAAGAGGGAAGGAAGCGCGGCGGTTGGTCTTGGTAACCCACTCAGGACCGGCCTCTGCTGGAGGAGTTGACGAGCCGTGAATCGCTCTGTGTGCACGGATAGAGCTGGCAAGCAATCGCTCACCCGGTGGACGTACAGAAGGAGTCTTTTTCTTAATAACCCATTTGGCCTTCCCCTTTACGGAGGATGATGGCATCTCTTTCTTTCCCGCGCCAGCAACCTTCTTGTCCTCGCCTTGTTTTGAAGGCGTCTTGTCCTTCCTCACTAACTCATTCCGAGAATCATCTTTACAATCCAACAGATAAGTTCACAACACTTTGTCCTCGCCAGTCAGCGCTTTGTAAACAGCATCCTCATCATACGAATAACTACCATGGATAGGTAACCCTATAAGGGCGAATACATCCTCCAGAACTATGGTTGCTTCCCTCCATGCTGTAAAAAGAGTGTGAACAGGAGGAGACCAGCGACAAAAGAGCTGTGTTATGTCGCACCTACATCTCTTCACTTCCCGCTTGAGAGATGAATTTATAGCTTTGTCAATACCAGCTTCACGAAGAATGGCCGCGTGACTGGGATTGGAACGTTTATAAGATGTCCAGTGCGGCCATATCGGATGGGTTTTTTGTTTGAAGCGAATATCAATGGCGGGAAGATCGTAGTCACCGCGGTGGATAGCCATTCGCGGCACCGTCTTAAACGCGAAAGCATCCATGGTCTCCGATTCGGGTCGCATAAGCCACCCGGTGGCAGACGGATAAGGTAACACAGGAGGGTTTAAAAGGCGAGGAATAAGGAAGTCATCGAGAGGAATAACGCGCCTACCTCCGCGGAGCTCCCTCAGCTTTAGTGCGCGTTTTAGATCGGGTCCGCTCGTAAACTCTGCAATCGTATATGACTTGCCATCTGCCGGAGGAGGTAGAAGAATTTCGTCATGCTCCGAGTATTCGGTCCCCTCGGAACCCATGCTCATGGCTCCTTCAGATTCTTCAAATGAACTACTGGTGGAACTATTAGACATGGCGCGTGTGTGTGTATTTAGAAGGAAAGAAAGAGGAGAGCTAGGAGAAAAAGAATAAAGGGGAAAACAAACCTGTATGTCTATATATAGAGAGACTCAAGGCCTGAACGTGGCGGTTATGCAGAGGGAATGTTAACGGGCAAAAAACTGAAAAGAAGAGGGAAAGTTTGCACGATAAAAGAGGGTCAAACGTCTCTTAGGATCGTGGAGTCGATAAAGAGGGAGGAGATTTTCTTTCCCAACCTCTTACACAAAAAGAAGAAAGGCGTTCGGAAAAATCCTATGACTATCGGGTTATTTTACAAATACCCAATAGTCAGGGGATTAATGTTGATACATGAAAAATAATACCTCTTAATGGGTTCGTGATGCCCCCTAAAAGGGGAGGTAAGCCTAGTATGAGATGTGGGGACTTGGGGACTAGGCCCAAGTCCAATGAGAAAATACCCATGAGATAAGAGGGACAAAGGAGGAATTAAGGGATAAGAAAAGGATTATATTAAGGAATGACATTAGAAGTAATTAAGGAGGTTTAGGACATGTGTCATGATGCCATATAAGGAAGGACAAGGTACAATGGAAAGTCAACTCTCTCTCTTACCATTCCTAGTAAAGTGAGGTCATTTGGTGGGGCTAGGACGGGTAGAACCAAAACTAAAATCACCTCTCAACAGTCACTATTGGAAAATTAAAGATCTTGTTACATCAAAATTAAGATGAAACAAAATATTACCTATAGTTGTTTGAGAAAAGGATGTAACTTTTTGGTTGAGAAAATTAAAGACCTCATTACTATGAACATCCTCTTATTGAAGCCAAAATATTTACAACTTGTCGAGCATGTTTAAAGCTTTTTGGCATAAAACATTTGGTATCTATGTATTATCATCATCAGGATTATCTCCCTCCTCTTCTTGTCTAATTCCATCATTCTTCAATTAAAGCATATATGACTTGTTGCTCATTATGAAGATTAAGGATGACATCTATATCCATAACCATTTACATATTTTGAATTAAGAAAAAAAAAACATTTTTTTGGTATACTTCCCTATATTAATAATTTTGTGAAGCCCCAAGGATATTAATATATGGAGTTTTTACTGTATTATAATCATGTCACATCACTAGAGTATTATACAATATGTATAGTATATACAGCTTGGCAGTTATGTTTTTTAATATAGCACAACTTGAAAGATACATTGGGAATGAAACAGGTCAAGTCAATATTACTAACCTCAAGTGGAAGGATGATGTCGTCGTTGTAGTTCGTTACTTCTTCACATTCTTCAGGTCTTCGGAGTAATACTTGTATGTCTCTACATTCCTAGACTTTCTAGTCTAACCTAAACGAAGTTGACTCTAGTTTTTAATCAAGCGACTCTAGATGAGTTTTGTACTAAAATATGACAACCAAACTTGACGTACTAACGCTTGGTGAGTTCAACCGATCTATGCTGTAACATTTTGACCTTTCTTTTTATGGAGATTTCTACACTTGGTTAAATAAACAAGTGGTTTCTGCTAGAATCATGTCTAAAATCGATAGGGTCTAGGTTAATATTCAGTTGGTTTATGTTTTTACTCATTCTAAGGCTGATTTTTTATCCCCTGGTATTTCGGATCATTCTTCAATGGTGTTTCTGTTTTTGAAAAACATCAACATGGTCCTCCTGCTTTTCGTTTCTACAATTACCTAACTGATGAGCCTGATTTCTTGGAAAATGTTAGGGAGGTTTGGAGCCAGAAAATAAAAGGAAATCCAATGTTTGTCCTTGTTGCTAAACTGAAAAAGGTAAACCATAGGTTGGTTGATTTCAGAAAAGATAGATTTTTAAACTTGTCTGAATCTGTTGTTGAGGCTAAAAAGGTGATGGTTAATGCTCAAGCAGCTGTTCAAGTTAGTCCTCTTGAAAATCGTGGGTAGCAAATAGGTAGAACCTCAATATATGAAGGATTATATATCTTAATAATAGGTTAGAGATAAACAAAAATAAGAAAATGGGCTGGATATAAGTTTTCCGTTTTCCCTTATAGTCGTAATTGTTAAGCGCTGCACGTTTAACTGATTCGGTGTACTCCCCGTATTAAGTGCATCAAAATTACCATCTGAACATTCTCTTAATTCTCCAATTAGATAATTAAGTTTATCGTCTGTGTTAGCGTCACTTAGTACCAGCATTTGCATACACACTTGAATCGTAAGATTGGTTTCACGGTAACCGTGTAAGAATGTTGTTAATGGTATTGACGGGTAACCATATAAAAATATGTTTGGTGTTGAATTCGGAATTGCATATATGCGCTGTAATCTGGAAAGTTTATGATTAGGATAGTTTTTCCTAATTCCAACACCAAGTTTTCCTATTTCCGACAAGTTATATAAAAAATTATGCTTTCTAATTTTAGTTTTTCCTATTTACCACCTCTAAAATCCAAACTATGATTCGTACCATTTCTCTCCTTATCCCTTAACAAGTAAACGCTGAACTTAGACTTATATTCCTCAATATCACCCATATGCAGCAAATTCCAAACTGAATACGCACGGGCATCATACTTCCCGTAAAACGGGGAGAGGAATAGTTTTGTAAGTTTGGTGGGAGAATCGTAGATATAAAAAACTTCACCGTATAAGCTAAGGTTGTTCAGAACTGAACTACCAGTTTGTTGCAAAGGAAAAAAATAATACAGTTTATCAAAAAAGTACTTCGAAAGTTTTTGAAGTCGATCACGGAAGTTACAAGCAAAAAAAAAAATTGTGATTTTTTTGTTTTGTTTGCTTTTAATAACTTTTTTTTTTTTGTAAATGAGATATTGCATTAAAAGGCTAAGACTCAGAAATAGTCGAGGTTATAAAAGAAGTAAAGCCATCTAATCTGGGATTTAAAGGATTCCCAATATTAGATTTATCTACTAAGAGTTGCTGAATACTACAACCTGGAGGATAAGTTCTCCATTCAACAGGCGAATTCACATTTCTAATAAACTTAGCTAAAATATTTGCCACTTGGTTTCCTAATCTAGGAACAAAGACAAAACCCACAAAATTGGTGCTGAGATGAGCTAATCTATTTGCTTCCTTCATATAGGCTTTAGCACGCCAAGAGACATCTGCATTGTGTCCATGGATGTAGTTGAAGAGGCTTTCGCAGTCTCCCTCAATACTGAAATTTTGTATCTGTCTCTCCTTATCCCATACCACTGTTTGTAAGATTCCTATAGCCTCTGCCTCTTGTGGGTCAAGGCCTGCTGCATGTCCTTCTCTTCCTCCTTCACAATTTCATGTATCATTTCTCAAGATGAAAGCATAAGTAGAAGGTAAAGATTCTGATATCCAAGAAGCATCTACATTAAACTTTAGTGTACCAGGACTTGGAGCTTTCCATTTAGGATTGGGTTTCTTCTTTTGCTTGAGTTTAGTAGGTTTGCTTTTTTTTTGTGGACCAGAATTCAATATGTTTATGTATTTCCTGGCCTAAAACAATATGATCTTTAGTTTTGTTCTCAAAGATTCTATCACATCTTTCCTTCCAAATAAACAACATTTTAGTAAGTAACAGTTCTAAGGAAATGTCAGTCCTAGGAGTAGTCATCCAAACTTTACAGAGGTCAAGAATTGTACTTGAGATATCTAGGTTTAAAGATACAGGATTAGGAGAAGAATTCCAAATTGATTGAGCATAAGGGCAATGCAATAGAAGATGTTCTGTTGTTTCTATTTCACTCTTACACATTGTACAGAGAGGTGTTACATCCTTAACCTTACCATAAAGTTTAGCATTAGTAGGAAGTGCATTTTGTAAACACTTCCATAAGAAGAGTTTGATTCTTTCAGAGATATTCAATCTCCATAAGGATTTCCAGAAAGACTCTGGTAATGATAAACTGGCAATATCTAGGTTATCTTCATTCAATTTCTCATACATAGATTTTACAGTGAACTCTCCTGATTTGGTTAGGGTCCATCTCTGTTGGTCTTTCCTAAGGTTTTGGTTACTATCTTTAAAAAGATATATTTGACTAATTTTATTGGCAATGTCAGTTGGGAAAGCTGAGAACAGCAAGGAAGTATTCCATGTACCAATTCCTGTATTGATCAAAACTGAGACCCGAACTAAATTGTTATTGCCTGAGTGACTAAGGTGTTGAATGTTTTGTTTTAATCCAGGAATCCATATATCTTTCCAAATATTGATATCCTGACCATTTCCTACTTCCCATATACTATATTTTTGCACTAATTCTAGTCCCTGCCTTATGCACTTCCATGTCCAGGAACCCTTCACAGAAACTTTGGTTCTAAAAGGAGATTTGTTTATAAGTATTTTGAATCCATTGTTCTGACCCATAAAGCATTTGGTTCCTTTAACATTCTCTAAGCAACTTTGGCTAACATAGCAACTTGTGAGCTTCTCTAAAACCTAACCTCCTCTGAGAATAGGTATACAAAGATTTGGCCAGGCTTTAGGGTAAAAACCTCTACCTCCAGCATCTTTACCCCACCAAAAATCCTTTTGAATAGCATTTATCTTACTAGTAATTTTTTTAGGCAGAAGAAAGCATCCCATAAGATAGGTTGGGATACTAGAGAGAACAGCTCTGTTTAGAACAGATCTACAAGTTTGAGCAAGGACTAGGCTTTTCCATCTTTTAGATTTGGATTCCATTCTTTCCATGCTTTTAATAACTTTCAACACTTCATTTTGTCTACTTTAAAATCATATATTACCCGTAAACCCAATAGTTCACCAATAGTTCACCATTATAGATAAGCCCCTATATTTGACATATATTACCCGTAAACCCATGTGCAGACACCAAAAATTCACGGAGATCCAACGGCTGAATTTTACACCTATAAGATCTAACGAACATGATTACAAAAACACTTTGGTTTTCTATTAAAGAGGGGGGAGATTCTTGATCAGGGGACTCGGGATACACTTTCTGATGCACGGGAGATAGCTAAGATAGAAGCCTATTATACAAAAATGCAAAGGAAAAGCTATCCAAGTTTTTGAACTAAAGCACGTCCAAGTTAACAAAAAAAATTATTTATCAAGTGTTGTTTTTGCAAGATCATTAGAAATTTGCAACCAACCACCACATCCACTATGCTAAACAATAGATATTTCACATCACCTTGATGAGTTGCATTTCTAAAGTAAAAAAAGCGTCTAAGACCAGTATCTTCGATGAAGCTACAAATCCTCAGGTTGGTATACTCCCTCCCATTACGGAGGTAGCGGTTTGAACCTTGTAATTGTAAAAATCCAGGAGTTTAGGGACCACAAGTCTATGAAAAAAAAAAAAAAAAAAAAAAAAAAAAACTCCCTCCATTGGTCATAGATAATACCAAATCCTTTTCATTACAAAACTATTTACAGTATAAATATATTATATATAATGGTAATGATTCTTCTGCAAGTTTTCCTCATTTAATTGGATTTATAGGTTGCTTGTGTGACCTTCTCGGTGCCCCTGGGCTGGAATCGAGGTCTGGATTTTACAAATACTGTATATATTCAAACAAAAAGAACTTGTTTCTATGCACAATATATGGTACTAAATGTGAAATCGATTGAAACTCTTTTTCTATATACTTGTTCTCGGTCATATGGTACAGAACTCCCCGTCAGGAGCTGTTGTTCACGTGCTGTGAGCTAGAACGGAATCCATCCCTGTTAAAATTGTATAAATTGAAAGTTTTAATTAAGTTAAAGATAATAATATATGTCAGTAGATCAGTTAAGGATATGAGTTAAGTTTGATAGATATACTTGCCTTAATCAATCCGGTTTCTGTACCACATATAACAACGTCATTTGCTGTGAGTAGGCTCGTTATTCTGCTGCCTGCTGATAACCTTCCCACTTTTTGTTCTGTCCCTCTTAACCATATCTGCTTACAGGAACATTGAATTTGATAGACCGTTAGGAGCTGGGGAGTACTAAGTGCAGCCGGTCTAGTGTGGGTAAGACCATAATGCATTACCTGAAGGATGCTTGGAGATGAGCTGCAGGTCAAGTATATGAAGTCCTCTACTACTCCCATTATCTTCACATTTTCTCCTTTCCCGACTGCTATGGACATCTGGGGTTCAATTTGTCTTCTCCATTCCTGGAAAATTCAGAACCATCATGTAGACGTACAAAAATTGTGCGCAGTACAAGTAAAGATTATAGTCAGAATAGTTAAAACATAACACCTTGAAACTTTTTCTAATGGGAGGTTCATACATCATATGCGATCGAACCTAATATCTAAAATAAAGTCATGATGTTCTCATACTTAGCTCAAACTTTAGTGCATACCTTGAAGCTTGAACCTTCAACTATGGAACTTGCAACATAAAGCCAGTCTCGATAAACAACCACTGAATTTGCTGGCTTCTTTTGCTTGAGCCATCTCTTTGCCGGAGATTTAAGTTCTCGATGTTGATCATTTGGTACATCCACTTCCTAAACAGAAATGTTAAACATGAGGTTAACAACATTTATGTTCTGTAAGGTGCAAGTTTTCGTGAAGGAGCAGATTTGGAAACCAACCTGGATAGATGAATCTGTGCATCCCAGGTAAAGTTTTCTCTGAGTCACGGTTAAGCATTTCACTTGTTTATTCTTGCAAATAATTTTGGCAGTTCTGGACTCATCAAACACCTGAAACAAGGTTTTCACTCCTTCTCTTACATTTTAAATGATTGTCTCAAACTTATTGTGTTGATGTTGGCATTGCTATTGAGGATTACCTTTAGCCCACGACTCTCAGTAATTAGAAAGATCTGCTGACCGCATGTCTCGATTTTGTGGATTGGTTCTGTTGTACTTATTACTTCTATGCATTCCAGTTTCTGGTTGACCATCTTCCATACCTGTATATAGAAAGAACAAAAATACTTCAGACGCATCCTAAGAGATTCTTCTGATTCATGCCTTAACAAAGACAACAATCTTTTACCCTGATAGTTTTATCACTGGATCCACTTAAAAGACTGCCTTCAGGTTCAAAAAGCGCAAAGCATGTCACTTCTTTGTGGTGCTCTTTGACATCCCATACAAGTTTGGCCCGTTGTTTATTGATATCCCATACCTACATATTGTAATCCAAATTAGATGTTAAGATGATTCAGTATTTAACTCCCTAAGATCTTCCATCGTATATCTCTTTAGTGGTTTTGGGCAGTTCAGGTCCTGACAACCTTCTCATGCGTGTTAGGAATGAGTGATTGTGATTACAGCTTGTACTAGTATACCATACCTTTATTGAGCCATTTGAGTGTCCACTGTAAAGTTGTCCTTTGTAGTAGATGAGAGCGTTAACAGCTTCATTGCAGTTCTGACCCATCTCCAGAACTTGTGTGTGGACACAAGAAATGCGCTGCGCTTGTCATGCAATTCATTTGGAAGTCAATAAGGGAATAACTGTAATCATAAATTTTGGAGATGAGGAGTGCTAAAGGGAATCTAGTTAATCCAAAGGTGAAAAAAAAAATGAAGATAGTAGTATATAGACTTACCGATTTAGTTTGAAGGAAATAATCAGTTACATTTAATAATTCCTCTGCCATCCATGAAATGTTTGAAAGACGCCTTAGCGACTCTCTCACTCCCTCCGAAAACGGAATCAGTTTTTGCATGCCTACTCAATGTCCATACCTTAATGCATGAAATTGAGTAAAACGAATGAATAATCAGTTGTTTTAGAGTAAGCATGTTACCTTTGCCAGAAGCATAATTATAGACACATAAACATGCTAGTAATCTCTCTTCCAGATCTGAACCAGGATGCAGAAACTTCTCTATTCCACTTAGTAAAATTTCACAGGCAGTGTATCTGAGTTTTTGGGGAGTCTTCGCGGCAATTTCACAGCCAATCCATGCAATAGCTATGAGACAGTCTCTTGAGACACTCTTTATCTTGCTGCTTAGTCCCTTCTCCAATGCTCGGAATAAAGGTTCCCCTTTTGTAATGATACTTCTTGCAATCTTTCTGCTCCATTCATCTATGCTAGTGTCCTGCAAGATTATGAGGCCATTTACTTGCTCTGACATATAAACTATTATTTGCTCATAGTTTTACATCTGTATGCTCACCTCTAGGATTTGTTCTGACCAATCAAAGTTTCTTATCATATTCTTGTGATGGAATGATTTTAAACCTGCTTTTGTTACCAACCGTGCCACTGTATATGGTTCTCCTGTCCAAGCATAAGTCCCTCCAAGATTTGATAGTATATTAGCCGATAGTATTTGCGCGTTAGAGCTTTCTTCGGATGTAATCAACCCAAGGACAACCTCCATAGCCACTTCCCTGAATATGCTCTTGTCTGATGAGTCTTCCTACAAAATGTGAAATGTTAGTTTAATGCTAATTTGTTCTACGGATATAAACGATCATAATAGGTGAATATGATTTCTTATATCCACTTTCTACAAAAAAAAGAAAAAAAAGAATCATATTGATTATACCAGCATATGTAATTGAAGCAAGAGGTTTGCAGCCATGAGCCTGTACTCAGGTTCTGACTGTTGAATGCATGACATCAGTATGTTCATAGTGTTGATGCTGTCTGGTTGGCGTATCTGATTCAATAGACTTATCGCTGATGACCTGATACAATAGCATATCAGTTCACTTCACTGCATACTGGACACTTGCTTCCTACCTATTCCTTTAGGTGATTGTGTTTATGCTTTTTTATCTGTACCCATTTGTATTCAAGTACTAAGCAAATTATAAGAAAACAATGTGAAAGTACTTGACATACCTTGGCATGCAAAGGATCTCATGAAAAAATTGAAGTGCAGCGCACTCTGCTCGTTTGTCTCGGCTTCTAAGTAGATGTACAAATGGATCCATAGGAGTACAGTTTGATATTAAACTTCTACATTTTCCATCAAACTGCATGCATTTTACTAAAACAGCTGCCAAAGAACTGATCTCTTTGATATTACTATATCTTGCCACATGCGCAAGTTCAGAAAGAACCTGACTTGAACTGATTGCAGCCAAATGGATGTTATTTGTGGCACTATCAAAGGCAGTTACTAGCACTTCAATCATCAGTAATGCTGCTTCACGAGGTGTTAGTGCAGGTTGTATGAAGTCATCTTTATAGCTGCTCGAATTGCAAGCCACCTTCAGTAATTGGGGTAATAGCTCAAAACCTTTTATTTCTTTAGGCGATGGGCTTATCAAATAGATTAGAGTAGCTGCATCATGCACATTACATTTTAGGGCAGTTACCAAATTGCACAAACGTAATCCCTTTCTCTTGATATCCTCTATTACAGTTTTGTTCTCTGCTATCATAGTTAAGAGAACAGAAACTACGACCCGGATGACTCTTTCTTCTTTGGAAGTCGAAATGATATTCAACAATTGATCAAGAGTTGCATTCCTCAGCTGTTCAAATTTCACTTCAGCTTCCTGCATGGTTGTAAGTTCTACACTGTCATCATCTTCTTCACATTTTTCAATTTTATCTGACAGGCATAATGTGGAAACTCTCTTCTCAGATATCCACTGTATTTCCATCTGCACTTCCTTTCCAGGATGTAAACTTACTGCATCAATACTTTCCCTGGTGTTTGACTCTTGCTTGTGCCTTGCAGAATTCTTCAGGTCACCCACATGTGTAAGTGTCTTGCCCTTGAGTGCTTTAGATTGTAAGTGATCGAAGAGTCTAAAACTATGATGTTCTGATATCTTTAGAGTTTCTCTTCCTTCACCATGCAAATTGTAAAAGGAATTGGAATCCATCTTTTTCAGTTCTGATATAGATAAGTTTATATCGCTGACAGAACTAAGACTTGTGCTAGAAAACATATAACTTGAATACCCTTCACAGGCATCTTCATGCATTGAACACCGGGAAGCTTCCTCTGAAGCTTTACCAGTACACGCTGGGCTTGAAACTGAGCAAGTTGCTTGCACCTCCCTGTGTAGGTTAACTCAATTTAACTAACAAATGATACAGATACACATTTGAAACACTACTTTTATGTAGGAAAAGATGTTAGACTCAGATTTTGATTAGGAATGGTAGTACGACATTACCAATCAGTGGTTTCTGATTGTGTGTCATCCTCCTCTTCTTTTATAATCCTTAGTGAACTTTGAATATCATCCAACTCTGCCTGGAACAGTAAGAATGGCCAGGAATTAGTGAGAAAGTCAGTTTGTTTCACTACATGTCTACTCTGTCATTCTTTAGAAGTTCGAACCTTACCTCTGATGCATCTCCTTCTTCGGGAAAATCATTAAGTGAATGAATGGAGCTTGATGACTGAGACTCCTCCAACATATCCTGAATGTTTTTTATTTGTAAGCTCCTTTCTGTGTCTCTATTGTAAATTTCATCCCAATTTACAGAAATAGTCCTCGCAGAATCTTCGTGTGGAGGGCTTGTTTGCTTTGCAGTCAGTGTTGAAGCTCTGGCCATATCTGCCGTTTCATCAATTATGTGTTCGTGGTAATGAGGTGGATGAAGCTGTGTCCCCTGCACCATTTTTTGATCTAAATAAGCTTTAAGACATAGAACTCGTTGTCACATAAAAAGTGCAATTCTACTAGACTGAGTGGGCAGGCTGCTTTCTAACAACCCTCTAACCTCTTGTTGGCATTAACTACAACACCGGATTTGAGGGTGTATTACCAATAGAAGCCAAGAATATGTATCTTGAAGTTATGTCTGATTTTGGTTTTACATCAGCACATTATTTTTGAGAACAGAAATACACATGTTGGCATGTTACTTACATTGTGAAACTTCGTCCAGCAATTTCCATCTTCAGCCAAGTTGGAATGTTTAGAGCTGGTGCTGTTGATAGGCATGCTAGAACTTTCCTTGCACGGTGATCGGTGGTGACCTCCTGCAGGACTGTCAGAATACAACTCGAATTCTCAATTAAGCAGAAACACTGTTTGGATACTAGTTCTGTTACTGTTACATTGATACATGCTCAAGAGTATATCTAGATATCACAACTTAATTTCAAAACTGATGCGCAAAGAGAAGAGAAAATTTACTTGAAAGTTTGTGTTTCGTCTTCCTGGGAAGGAGCAAGTTGGTGGTTCCGGCGCAATTGAGTACTCTCTCCATATGACATGATCTGATAATACATCAACCAGCTTTTGTATCTTCTTGCCTGTTGTTTCATCATCTCATCACTAGAGAAGTTATCAAAAGACTCTAATTCTGCACCTCTCAGTTCACCTCTTGCTCGATTCTCACTCGTATATTGAGGAAGGAAGATACTTTCGCAAATTTCAGGGATAAATTCCATTCTAACAAGCCGTGGACAGACTAGCAGTGCTTGAAGAAAGTGCAATGTCGTCTGCCACTCATCCTTCTGGAGATTCCGAACTAGAGATAGATAAAAATAAGAACAGCAAATTAAAAAGCGATTTCGAATCCCAGCAGTTCTGCCACGCTCACTAAGCAGCGCTGGAACCTGAAGCATTTTCTCAGTACTCTTCAGCCTGGTAATACTCTCCTCTGAATTTTTGGACTGAATCGCAGACTCAAGATTCAGGATACCCCAGTAAAGATTTGACAAGACTGAATGTTCAGAGAACTCAAAGTACTCTTGCTTTTTAATCTTCAATTTCGAGGTACATCTCAGCTGCAGACGCTTCCTTGCTTGTGGGTCTTCAATAAATCCCACAACATGTTGATTGATTGTATCGACAAGTGTCCGTATTGTTTCAAAATTCAATCTTTCGTGATTATGAGCAGTAGTACTAGCAGTTCCAGTACCAGAAGAGGATGATACTGTAGCCATTGAAGTATGAGACATTTTAGTTTCATCCGTCTGCAAGAGAGAATGAATGGTTGGAAAGGATATTAAGTGAGACTGGGTGTTGCAGTGATTGAAGATGGAATAGAACATGTTCTCGTGACTGCAGAGCCAAAAATCCAAACAGGGTTTGTCTTTTCTATTGCTTCTGACAAAATAAGTTGACCATTACTTACGTACATTCCCATATCTTTCCTCAATGGAAAGGAATCGAAACATAATAATTATAACAGAAAAGGCAACTTTTTCCTTGACTGTTTCTGTCTCACCTTTTCATTTTTATGGCCCTGTAATAGTAACATTACTACATTGGTTTTATTACTATTTCCTACTCCCTATTATTTCCATTTCACAATCCTAAAATGTGGGGATGTCATCTTAGAAACACTAGCACTGTTTTCATTCAGCTCATACATCTGATCCAGAGCTATTTGAAACAGGCATCGTTTGGCGCATGCATCCGATCCGGAGCTATTTGAAACAAGTATCGTTTTATACCGACTCATAGGGTACATATGTGACTGAAATTAAAAATAAAATAAAATCAGCACATACATCTGACTCGGACTTATATGAAACAAGTGCCGTTTCATAATTGCATAAACTTGTGACTGGAATTAAAAAATTTATGCAACTCTTTATATGAAACAAGTGTCGTTGCATAATTGCATAAACTTGTAACTGGAATTAAAAATTTCATGCAACTCTACCGACACCAATATAACTGTCAGACTATGATTTTGAATTTCAGTGAAAACTTTTAAGCTTTTACAGACCCTCAATGTTTTAATTTTAGGAGTCACAAATGAATATCTAATTTGCTTCTTATTTAACTTTTTCAATTTTGGTATGAATAAAAATGAAGGAAAGAACAAAATAACCTGTGGGAAAAGGTGGCATGAAAGGGACACAACTAAAATCCTCCTCTATCAATAATAAGAACCTGGACCATCAATCCATATGACAATGTTTCTACCGCAATAACTGTGATTAAATTTTTTACAAGAATCCAACGTTCTAAATTTATCCCTTTTCATTTTCTTAGGAAGAACAAGACATCTTAAAAAGAATCTAAAGGGAACCCCACTGTTCTACATCTATCTGTGACCTTCAAACACGGCAATCAAAGATTGAGATGCAAGGATTGAGATCTTAAGCACACAAGTGCAACCAACAGTCTGTTCGACTACTAGGACTAGGTTGCAGTTAAGATATAGGATGAAAATCACCTTCAGAAAAAATGGATAGTTAACATCAAACCTGTGCACCAAATTGATGGGCCGGGCTTAACATATATACTACCTCTTGAAGGTTTTAGTTTAAGAATCAAACATTACATCCTCCCAGTTTTCAGCATAACCTGATCTTCACGAGCACTCTTAAAGACTAAAACTAAAAGCATTAACTGTACAAAAACGCATCAGCACTGTACTCCTTGAGACGAGGTTGATGGAAGAAAGGAACAAAAACTGCACACTAGAAACGATTTCTAGTTACCAATGAATAAGGAAACCCCAACACCAATGCGTGCACAAACACATATATATACCATGTCCTAATTATAAACCAAAAAAACCCAGAAGAGAACTTGTGGGAGCCTAGTCTTCTTATGCTGTTTTTTCTTCGAAACAAACTAACATATAAACAAGTTAACCCATTTCCAGCTATAGAAGTAGATATCCCTAGCTATATTTACATATATGTATAACCATAAGTTTTCCAAACTATTTTATACTAACCTTCCCACGCGCACATATACTAGTAATTCACTATTTACCACCATATAGGCATTTCTTGAGAGCAGCAGTGTAATTTCCATACTGGATATCTGTAGGTGGGCAAATATAGAAAACATACGAAATGGGTCGTGAAACCATCATCGGCTTTGACATAGGAACTACATCTGAAAATGCCCCAAAGCTTGATTCGTCAAAGGGGAATGATTCTCGCAGAAAAAAGAAGGAATCCCTAGCCAATTTTTCAACCTGCAACAAAAATAACAGACATGAACTCATCATTATAAATATAAACTGGAGCCTTCCATTCACACACTGTAAATACTAGGTGGGAACTGCAATACAGAGAAACTAAAGATATTATCATCCACTGTTAACAAGGGTGAAAAGATCCCACACTTTAAATTGGTAATTAGTTAACAGCATGAGTCGAATACCAAATCTGAGGTCCAGAGTTTTGATGACCACATTTCAGTTTCAAAGGAATACCACAAGGTATAGAGGCTGATTGTTACCTGAAGCTGTGAAAATCGAACATTATTCATTGTAAGCACCACAGGCATGTCATACAGAAAGTCTGCTAAAGTCCTGATAGCAAGATACTCAAAAAACTGCTTTAAGAGAATTCGCTGTTCTTCCAGGCTTTCAATATTGGTTTTGTCGAGTTGGAAACTGGCAAACCATAATACACAGTGTACTTCTTTCCATGGAATGCTGTTTTCCCCAGCACCAGCGATGACTGTGCCGTATGGATGACTCAAGCCATGAAGTACTTTCACACCGCTTAATGAGTTATCAGTTGTGGAGTCATCAGATACACTTGTTGTAGTGATTATCTTAGCTGGGACCCCATGATTAGAGAGAGAGGAAGAAAAATGCAGATCATTGTCATCCAAAACAAGAATGCATCCATCGGGAGTTGAGGGTAATAACCGCAGGAAAGAAGCTGCATCAGGTTGTTCACTCTCCGGCATACAGAAATTTGGACTAATAGTAGATGACATGGTTGGATCGACATCGTGAGAAAAGAAACAAGAAGCACCATA
The DNA here is from genome assembly GCA_023531105.1 of Papaver atlanticum. Taxonomy (NCBI): domain Eukaryota; kingdom Viridiplantae; phylum Streptophyta; class Magnoliopsida; order Ranunculales; family Papaveraceae; genus Papaver; species Papaver atlanticum. The sequence goes on from JAJJMB010010713.1 coordinate 218,334, forward strand.
GCGACATCCCTGCACACCAACATCCATCAGTGTTAAAAGAAAGAAATTTGATGTTTATGTTCTTTTAGCACTATTATACTAGACCAATAAGAAGAAGTATCTGTAAAAGATGATACATACTAATAAATATAAACTGATACAAAGATAATATAAACTCAAACATAAAGTACCAAACAGCTGGAAAAAATGAAGATAAAAGGAAACAAACTGAGCCACAAAGTGAGATATATACCTGGAGAGAAAAGAAAAATTTGCAGATAGGTTTTGGAGCCTGAAGGGAATGAGAAAAAGGACACTCGCTGCCCCTGTTGCATAAACCATTTACAAAGTATCTACAGAGCGGACGTTCGCCCATATTGGGCGACACCATGGCAATTATTGGTTTCTGCTCATTCTCGGCATGGTCTTGTGTATGCTCAACTCTCATCTGTTTGGTGACAGCAAACATAGAAATGAACAACCAACAAGGACGACAACATAAATGCACAAGAAGCATATAGTACAACAACAAACCTCTTTCAAAACAGTTGCAAACTTCTCAGCAACAAAGTTGGCTTTAAAATCACTGGGAGTAACATATGGCAAAGTGAGGCAGGTTTTTTCCTCGATATCTAGATTCAGATTAATGTGCTCATCCTCCTTCTCACTGCCAACATCCTCATCTCTATATTGAAGATATCCAAGGGAACATGTGTGCTCAAACTCGTAAGGATTATAGTAAGAGGGAAGTCCATAAGCTTTAACCATAAATTTGGGACGGAATCGGTGCATTGAATTTATAATATCATCATCTGCAGGTACACAAAAAACTGAACATTAGAAGATCAAAAACCATGAGTAAGAGTTTGACATGAGGAATGGTTAAAAGACCCGTACATATATCTGAAACCTGATGCAGAGATGGCTGCAAAAGATTGTGGAAAGAACACCACTCTTCTTCAAGTTTAGGGAAGAGTATTTCAGTAGTATTTGGTTCATCAAACTTGAGAAGGTGCTTCAGCCGCTCCACACGATGCTTGTCCTTCAAAGACAGATCAGTGTAAAGAATCAGAGAAGCTACTAGAAAATAAACATTTGCATGTAAGAAACATTAATAACTCGGGGCAACAACTTACCTTAAAAGCACGCTGCCAGAACTGATATGCACAAAGGTTACCCATGGATATTATTTCCTTCTTGCCAGTTAGCACACTGCTCTCATCATCCCCCCCAAAATAGCTGGCTACATACTCTGCAAACTGAGGATGAAAATAATATATTAAAGACAAATTATAACTTCAACTTTCATCCATGTCCAAGCAAAACTGTCATAAACAAAAAAATAAGACATACCAACTGATCCTGTCCAAATGGACGACGAACTGGCAGAGGATTTGTATCCATCAGTATACCCATCAGAATGCCTTCACGGAGCAATCCAATATCTCCAAATTTGAGTATCATCACAGAAGCATCAAAGGACAATGTCATACTGGCAAGCAGACGTCCATAAAATGTTGGCTCATATCGCCGCCTATAAGATACGTTTTTCTTCATAGCCTTAATGTGAACAAGCAAGTTTAGGGCATCTTCTACCACTTCAGGTTCTGGTGGATCAAGGGCCTTCTGCAACAATACTTCAACAAACAAAGAAAATCCAGAACTTAGCACCAAGAGATTAGTACAATTCTACACACAGTTGAACAGCCATCAGTCATGCTAAAGCAAGAGGACGTTTGAAACTGAGAAAGACTGCAAACCCCTAGGCAGAAGTTGTAAATAATAATAACATCACCACCGTAAACCCAAACATGAAAAGTACTTGAACCAAACTTAAAATTGTCATCAGTGGTTGTTTTTATGGTTTCACAACAAACCATCATTACCTAAATTAATCTTAGGCTTAAGTTAAAATGGATTATTACTACTCCAGATTAATGTACGGTCAAGGCTCTTAATCATGCGCTTAGGATTAATCTACACAAAGTAATGTAGCTTAAGAATCGTGATTATGTCCAAAGTAAGGTGACTAGAAAGCTGAAACTCGCCCAGTCAAATCCTGAGACAAGATGAGAACCTTAAAAGGAAATCAGAAGGAGAATTAGGAAACATATTCCATACCCTTGGGATCATTGATGGCCTTAGAGTCCGCGCAGCAAACAAGAAGCACTTGCTGTCTTAAAGATAATCGCAATATAGATGGACGCTCATGATCCGACAACTGATTGAAAAAAGACCTAGTAACCATTCGATAAATTTTCCCATCACAAGTTCGACCTGTCCTGCCTTTACGCTGCTCAGCCTATATTCAATTAAAACATAAAAGGTCATTAGGTTCGGTAGCAACCTATCAAATATGGTACAGTAAAGCTGCTTATTACCTGAGACTTCGATACCCATAAAAGTTCTGCTGCATCCTTTTTCCTGTTATTATCCCAAAAGACTTGTAAAGATCGACAAGAATCAATGACAAATGCCACTCCAGGAATGGTAACTGATGATTCTGCAATGTTGGTGGCTAAAATAACCTGAAGTGCAGAATCAAACATTTCAAATTCAGAGAAGCCTCAAATTATAAAGATTTGACACATGCATGTGGAATGAATAATTTCATATATGTTTTGATACTGTTTACGGAGTAGGACACTAGGACTGAGTAGGTGGAACAAAAAAACAGATGAAAAGGAGTAACAAATGCCTGGGATGTGTGCAACTCAAGCGATATCGCTTCAGGTATTATGGAAGCTAACTTAGGTCTGAGATGTGAACTCTATGTGTATATGTGATAGTAACATACGAAGAGGTAGATATTGATACAGTACAGTACGAACCTTACGATGTGACTTCAAAATTTTCATGGTCTTTAAAGCTTGTTCAGTATCAATGCTGCTATGCAGAATGTGCACTTTGAAAATAGAACTCAAAGGGCTTAAAAGGAAAAACTGCTGCTCCAGTGAATAGTATGTTGGAAGGAAAACCAGAATACTCTTCTCGATATCAGGTTCATTTTCATGAATATGCAACACCAGATCATGAATGAGTTTGTGCACTTCAGGTTTGATGTCAGCATCAGACGAGTCGGGGCTTGGGCCGGAACAGTATGTACTAGACAAGGACTCTGAGTTTAGCCCAAGAAGTTCAGAAACCTGGTTAACAATCAGATACAATCACTGTCATAGAATTACCAAGAGATTAAGAAGTGTGACATGAATATTTGCTTCAACAAACTATAACACAGCAAAAGACTCAATGAACACAGGCAAATATCCCAATTGAGAATATTAAAACAATTTGCATGAGCTGAACGATTCCTGCCATATCTTGACAGGAGTTCCAAAAATTGTAAAAATAACTAGTTCACGCATGTGAAAGCATTATTAACAAATCAAGAAGAAATAGATTTAATTGCCTGTTCAAGATATAGAACTTTTTTTTGGAAAATTGTTTGCTGGCCGGAACTTGGAATTGCAAGAACTTCAACCCTTTCATCCCTACCAAGGTCCTTGAAGTAATCTCTGTATCTCGCAGTCTCTGCGGTAGCAGACATCAAAACCAACCTTGCAGAAGGTGAAAACTATTAGACAACAAAATATTACCCCAACATACTTCATAATAGAGTTAAAGATCTGAAGTAAATCAAAATCGAGGGTCAAAAACAAAACTATAATTCAACAGATTCAACCAAAGATAAGCAAGTATAAAGGACTCGAACAGCAAAACATTTCATTATCGGAAATCAATTTAATTAAAACATTAACACGTGCAGGGAAAAAAAAAACGCCAACCTCAAATCTTTGTCTTTGAGCATAAACTGCTTCACACATGTAAGAACAAGATCGGATTCCACAGATCTTTCGTGAACTTCATCAAGAATGATAACCTTATATCTGAGAGCTGCGATTCCCTTGTCCCTCATTTCATCTAACAAGACACCAGCAGTTTTGAAAACAAGTCTTGACCTGCGTACGATATCACCCAAAAATGAATAAACAAATATAAAAGATCAGACTGTATTTCTAAGACAGTCACAAATGCAGATAGTGACAAAGAAGGTGAAACAAGTGTCGATATTATTATAAATATGGTATGTCCATTAGTTAACGTACCCTGGGGACATGACCTTTTTATGTCCAATATGATATCCAACCTCGCCCCCTACGTCGCATCTACGAGATTTTGCCACCATTCTAGCAACAGCTACAACTGCAAACCTTCTAGGTTGTGTACATAATATGGGTTCCATTCCTTCTTCTAGAAGAAACTGTGGGACTTGAGAGCTCTTGCCTTCAATAACATAAGAGAAGATAAAAAGCCATAACAAGTTAAAAGATGAATCAAATCTGACAGAATGCAGGGCAAACATAAAAAAATATCTAAATGCACAACAGTACTCAACATGAAGAAAAGTAAAAGAAACAGATGTAAACACATGCATGTAAACAAATATTCATTTAATGACAATTGAGATAATAAGAAATATTAACGACAAAAGAAACCGTTAGCACACACTCAATATCTGGAAATTTATCTTTATAATTACATGGGACATTATACTCACTCACTTAACAGCTCCTCCTACCATAGGTCCATAGCAATATTTCAGCATTCTTTAGATTACACTTCAATGCAAGTACAAAATCGAAGCTGATTTTCAATCAAACAATCAATCCTGCTCTCCCAATCATATCCTAATCCACACAACAACCCAATTGCATCATCTAAACTCCTTACCTAGGACCCCCAAAAAAAAAAAAATTCTTAAACCCTAACTACCTCATAAACCCAAACAATAATCATTAACTCATCAAAATAGAAGTAATGCATGAAAACTTCAACAAGAATCTGCAAAATCACTCTATGAAACATCAATGCAACTAAAAAACAAAAAAATCAAAATCAAAATCTTCCAACTACTGTATTGAAATCCACGGTACCATCCAAAACCTAAGTAGTCAAATCCTTCAAAATCATTCATAATACCTTAAATCAACACCAGAATAACAAAATGAAGCAAATTAAATAACACAAAACTCGCTAAACAAAAAAAAGCGTTGCATGAATCATCTACTTGCACATGAATCAACACCAACAAACAATAATTGAATAGAAACCTAGACGAAGACACACAAATAGAGAGCGAGTATATAGAAGTTATAAAAAGAAAAAGGAGGAGTACCGCAGCCAGTTTCGCCGACGATGAGTGTAACACGGTTTTCTTGAACTTTTTCGATGATTTTTTGTTTTAATCCCATTACCGGAAGGTAATTAAACTTTGCATCAGTTGAGAAAGTTGGTGCTGATGAAGCTGATGACGATGATCTCGGTGACGTCGCCATTCTTTCTTCTACTCCGTCGTCACTGTCTTTTTATTTTACAAACAGAGAGAGAGAGAGAGTTGAGAAAGGGGAGAAAAACCCTTCCTTTCTCTTTTTATTTTCCCGCTTTTAAGTGATTTTATTCTTTTTTATTAATATTTTGGTTAAATAATTGACGGTGATGCTGCTAAAGTGGTACTTGGTAGCTCGCGTCGTTTTAGTTATTTTATTTTATTTTTACTTTTTTTCTTTTTGTTTCCTCGATACCCACGTAAATAAAATTCGTCTAGTTTGTTAGGTGAATTTCTAGAGAGGGTAGACGATACGGCCGTGTTCGATTTGTTTGTGTTTTTACGGGGACGGGATGTATTGTACACACTGGTTAAAACTGGTGTGCACGCTGGTTCGAGATAATTTTCTGCTGACGACAAGACAGGACGACCCGGAAGGATAGACGAAACAACTCAAATGTCCATATTTACCCCCAGTTCAAATGGGAAATGTTATTCGGCGCCCCTATGCACCGCCCAACCGGAAAAGTTAAAGGTGGACTGATGAAATTCAGTCATTCGAACTCTTTCAATGATCTGGGGATTGAATCATACTTGGACCATGTTTTTGGTCCACTCCTACACACGTTGCCACCCTATCCCTCCGTCATAATGCCTATGCGGTTGTCCTTCCTAAGTTGATTTACTTCATGTTTGCATCCTTTTGAAGCTAGAAAGAAAAATGGGATGTTTGCATACTTCATGATTCTGTTACCTTTGTGATTCTTGAGAGATTCTGATTCTTGTTCTTGAGGATTCGTACCTGCATGATTCTGCTACCTTTGTGATTCTGTTATTTTTGTGATTCTGATTAGTTAAGCTAAGCTAGCTCTTGTTTGTTCGTGCAAAAGTTTTTTTTAAACGAACCAGTAGACATAGTTTGCTCCGAGGTTTGTGTAAAAATTAGTTTAAGTTTGTTCGATAGTTGGTTCCGGTAGCTTCCCGGGATACAATCACCATGATAAGTAAAGTCCTTAACGGAAACAAAAGAAAGAAAAGAGACCACACAACAAGTACAGCTCCGGTCTGGTACAAGAAAAGTTTAAAAAAAAAAAAGGAAACTGAGAGGTTCACAAGCAATCTAGAAATATCAAGCATCTTCATCACTAGACGTCATCACCACTACATCAACTTCCTTTGGATCTGGATTAGGTTCAAAAACTCGTCCACCATCACCAACATCATCATGTCCTCCCCCATCAACCACTGTGCAGCTTTCATCATCGGCAACATGAGCAGATTGACAGACGGGAAACTCTTGAGAGGAATCAGAAGCGGTAGGCCCAAAAGCAACATCAGTCACAGCATCGGGGAATGAGGAGTAAGCACTTCATGAGCATAGTCATCTAGGTAGTAATCATTATCATCATCATCGAAAAAATTACCATAGATTTGATGCACATTGTGGACTGCATTCAAATAAGCGGCATGAGCAGGGTCTCTACCTGGTGGATGAATATTAAGTGTGGCAGGGTTATTGAGATAAAAATGCTCTTTATCAATGAGGAAGTCCTCTCTCATATGATTAGTTACAAGAACACCATGAGTATATCGTCTTATTATAACAGAGGAAGAAAGTTAGACCACAGGAAAAGATACAGAGGGGTAAATCAAGTAAGGGAATTAAGAATTTATAGGAGGTAGAGAGAAGGATACAAGACTTCAATGAGATATGGGAAGGAACTGTTCCATGAAATATTGGATGCTGCAATGTTTATCTCAGCCAAAAAAAAGATGTTTTTCTCTTCAAACTCTGGAAGATGCTCCTGCAAACATAACTCTAAAAGCTTTCCATTGTCTTTTCTGGTCACAGTCATAAAAAATGAATCTCACCTTTTCAGTTTATCTATTTTCAGGTACAGGGAGGTCCATCTGGTTGGAGTGATTATCCCGAACGTCAACATTTTTCTAGCTTGTGGTTTCGGTATACGGACCAAGTTGCTATCTCGGGGCAGTGCCATGCTGCTGGATGTGGGTCTCTGGTGATAGAAGCTAGTTTCTGTAGAACCTTAGAGCAACTACAATTACGCGAGCAAAACCAAAGACCAAAAACCAAAAAAAAAATAAAAAAAAATTGGATTAGTCCGTGATGTTACACTAGGGTGGAAGAGTAAATTTGGTCAAGCACACTTATAATGTTCGCTTGGGAAAAAGTATACATCAGGATCACTTTATACATCCGCCCCATCAGCCATCAGGATCACATATAATGTTCGCTTGGGAAAAAGTATACATCAGGATCACATATAATGTTCGCTCCACCATCGCACGTACATTTAATCTCCGTCCCACTCCAAACGGTTATTATACCAACGCCCCACTCTAGACGAGCTTTTAGTCTCCGCTCGACCAAATATAGTTTTGGTCCGAGTTTCAGACCAAATATAGTCTAACATTTGGTTATACTCTAGGTTTTAATCTTTACTTCGTCCCATTGTGTCTGCTTTTTGGACCAGATTTATGGTTTTACTCGTCCACTCTCTTAACACCCATAACCTACTCTCAAATACCATTTTTCAAAATCATTTGGGTTCCCAATGCTGGAATAAAAATTTCGAAAGATGTCTGGTCTTTTCAACCCTCCAGTGGAAGTAGCCACCTAAAAACCAACACGCCACCCCTAACCCACGAGGAGATTGTAGTCAAGTACAATCTCCTCGTGCTTGTAAAAAAGAAAAAATGAGGAGCCAACTCAGCCTCAGAGAGACACATCAACTCTTTCCCAGCCAAAGAACCAATAAAACAAAATGTAACCATAACCCAAAAACAACCTCAAAAACAGAAGGTAACCATAACCGCCTGTGTTTCTCAATTATAAGAATTTCAAAGATTAGGGATAAATCTCTCAGAAGTATTACCCAAAATCAAAATAAGAAAGAGTGGTGGGTGTTTTTGTGGATGCTTGGTATGATGAGTAAACAAGGAGAGGAGATGATTGTGCTAACAAACCAAATGGAAGAGCAACTTAATTTACCAGATGATGAATCGGAGGTGGTGATTATGAACAAGGAAATCCTAGCAAAGGATAAAATAGATTGGAATTTGACGATGCTCAGTATAATTTGTGTGAATAGGGTCATATTGCAGTGGGAGTACATCAATTTCGCCAGAGCAAATTGGAGATTAACTAGATCAATGACGATATCCCCTTTCAAACACAAGATATACAAAAATGTTTTCATACTCAAATGCAAAAATGAGTCTGACTTCCATAAAATCAAAGAATTCAAACCATGGTATTTTAAGGGAGATCTAGTTGTAATAGCTGAGATACCAGCAACTGGAATACCTACAGATGGAAGTCTGGATTTGGAATATGAATTATTCTGGCTAAAAGCAATTGAAGTACCAATAGCATATACTTCGGAAGAGGCTTTGAAAAAAGTGGTCAAAAATGCAGGTGTATACCAGAAGCATGATATCCTAGACGGTACAAATATGTTAGAAAAGGATGTTATAATCCAAGTCAGGGTGGAGGTGAAGAAGAATGTGAAGTACAAGATGGTAGTTGCTAATGAAGAGGGGGAGAAAACAATTATCATCTTTGAGTACGATTGTCTGCCACCAAACCTATGCACAAAATGTAAAATTATGGACCATCCTGAGGTGAAATGTGAAGGCAACAGACAATGGATCAATCTGATTCTACATAATAAAAAGGATGGGAGTGAGGGGTCTAGCTCAAGAACCACAAGGAGTAAGGAAGATTGTGTACATGTAGAGAAGGAAAAATAGAACTTTTCTCTACGGGAATGAGGAAAGATCACATATACAAGCTTACAAATCAAAGACACAAATATGCCTGATAAAAAGGAGAAGGAAGTGGAGAATGAAGCAGGGAAACAATATGGGAAGAATAGCAAACAATGTGGGGGAGGAGGAAAAAAATGATTGGCAGTGGAGAGTAATAGTATAGATGAAATGGTTTCAAGGAAGCACGGAACTGAAATACTTGAAACAACTTCTAAAGGCAAACAAACTTATGTGGAGAAGGACAAGGAGGAACTGTTGACATGACCAAAATGGGATCTGATGAAGATATAAAGAGGGATAGTAATAAAAAAAAGAGCCAAACTTCAGCTCAAGATGGCAAAGCAATATCAAACAACTTTAGAGACCATAATTCAACCCGACAGAACCAATAAATAAGAAAACTCAGAACCAAAACCTCTCAGTAACAAACCAATAGGAAAAAATGTTTTCAGCTACTCAAATCCCATATAAAGTCCTTAGAAAACAGAGAGCTAGAGTTGTTAATGAAACAAGTCACGTTTCTCCTCTAGCAAAGAGGAAGCTCAACATAAGTGAAGAAGAGGGAATAGCTGAAGGTAATAAGAAGCCAATGTCTGAAAACATGATGGTGTAGGAGATCTGCTACATGATGGGTATGATTTCCAAATGGGAATGGGAGACACTGGTAAATACACCAAGAAAACCAAACACTCTGACAAACCAACCATAACCAAAATAGATTCAACAGAAAAGAGCTCTAAAGTCACCAGCCAGCACTCAGATCAGCATGATGGACCGGCTCATGAGGATGCAGCTAGGGGGATACATAACACCATGCAGGCAAACCTGGATACGCACTCCACCCTTGGACACCATGTACACCATAATTTCAACAATTTTTCCCACATCAATAGAGTAGGCTTATTATACTGCAAAGTTAGAAAGTCTAAAACAAGTTCATGCATGTGTATATGGGCTAATTTGATTGAAACCTTTAAATTTCATATCTTTAATAATCACTATATGTACCATGCGAACTACCTCATGGACATGATAAAAGAGAAAAACCCAGATATCTTATTTTTGTGTGAAACCACGAATATCATAAATGTTGTGAACCCGATAATCACAAAGTTAGGTTACAAAAATTGTTTCATGGTTGATCCAATTGGTGCAGCAGGGGGCCTGGTGGTGGCATGGAAAATCGATACAAACCTGAGGGTAGGAAGGTTTTCCAAAAATCTAATAAACTACCACATTAAAGATATGGTGACTGGCACTGAAAGCACATTGTCTTGTGTGTATGGGCTGTCAGAATAGAATGAGAAGTATAAACTTTGGAACTTTATTTTGCAAATGGCTGTGACAGCAAACCAAAAGTGGCTAATTCTATGGGATCTAAACCTTACCTTGAAAGAGCAAGACAAAAAAAAGGTATAGGAATCTTCAACAAGACTGAAGCAGACAATATATTATACTGCCTGGAGTCGGCAGACATGAATAACCTGGGCTTTGTAGGATATTCCTATACATGGAACAATAGAAGACAAGATGTGGCACTAACAGAAGCTAGGTTAGATAAGGCAATGGCAAATGGAAACTAGTCCCCGGGGGGGGGGGGGGAATAGCGAGGCAACTTTCACTCACCTGATGGGGGTAGGTTCTGACCATATCCCAATAATGCTCAATTCCAGACATGGCAACAAAGGAAGAAGCAAACCTTTCAGGGTATTGGGTACTTGGATGAAAGAGCTAGAATGTAAGAAACTGATTAAAGAGAACTGGAAGAAAAAAGTTAAAGGAAGCAAAGCAAAAAACTTGGTAGGTCTAGAAAGAGTACCTACAATGATAACTGCAAGTGCACAATGTCGATATGCAACACAGGGGAAGCACAGGTCGATCCACAGGGACAAGGTAGGTGTAAGATGAAGCGATGGTCTTTCTATACTGATTCAAACTGAGAGTAACAACAAGGGGGATTTTTGCGTCGATACGAAAAAGATGTTGGTTGAAATTACAACAGTAAAATAAAGAGGACTCTAAACAAGCAGATAACTAAGGTGTTAGGGCAATCGAATCCACCGCTTAACCCATACTAAGTCAATTCAGTCTCAATGCTATTCTTGTCTCTTGTAATGGACACCGGTGGTCTTCCGCCTATCCAGGGTAGTTTCAGGACTATGGGGCCAATGACGTTTGATACCACAATAGAAGTTAACGAAGCACAAAATACCATAACTTAACATAATAGCATTCCATTTTATTGTTTGACTAACTCTCCCCCAACAAAACATAGATTACCTAACATATCATCGAACTTGGGGTCGCACATTTTGATATGGGATCTGGTGCATGATTGATTTGGATGTTTGATCGATAAATTAGATGGTTGTTGTAATGAAAGAGTATTGATTTGGTCGGTAAGTTTGTGATTCAGGGTTACCAGTAAAAGAGTTTTAATTAGGTTTTCAGTAAAAGAGTTTTAATTAGACTCGTGATGGAAAATCCTGATGGTCCTTTAAGGTTCTGATCAGAATTTACATCTTTTCTGTGGGTTCGTTTGTTGAATGGCTACTTAGGATTCCCATTCATGGTGGATCAGCAGAAGTAAGTTTGTGTTGCAGCCGATTAACTGTATGGTATAAGAAAGTTTAAAATTGATTAGTTATGATGATTCATGTCAATCTAAAAAAATAGTATCTTGTGTAACTGATTTTAAATCTTTATTCTTGAGACTTCAATAGGATGTTGTTTCAATTAGTTTTACTTCTTCTTCAAACAGTAGAATCACTAATGCGAACAAGAAACAGTTACCATTAGCTATTAATTTTCCTTAATCTGGCCATTAAAATTCATCGCAGATATGTCATACACCCATCACTAGGGTAACGCAAATATGGTGCTATTAAGTTAAGAGCCTGCCGGTGTTTACTCCGCTTAAATGGCTTTGGGCCCCACGTAATTCATGTGCCGCACATCCATCAAATAAGAACCGCAAAAACTGTGCTATTAAGTTAAGAGCCGTTCGGCTTGGGGTCGCACATTATTTTGAGTGTCGTAAATCAATCTCACCGGAGTCGCGTATTCAGTGCTACTTTTTGCTAGGAATATTACTGACATTTCGCAAATGAGTCGCACATGTGACGCGTATTCAGTGGTTTTTTGTAAGATAAAAGAGTAAATATGTGGGTGGACAAAACCTTCGATTTTGATTGGTTGACCGAAGAAAATTGTTTAATCGTTTTGCAGAAATTTTAAGAAGGGTAACTACCTTCAAACTATATTAAATCCTGAAAATTGTATGCATTTTCTGCATGTTATCCCAAGTTTTTTTCTCCTGCAATGCTACAACATCCTGCAAAATTAAATTCTCTCTTGATTGAATCTACCTTCAACACTATCTACAGTTTGATCTACAGAGATTAAGTTACCTTGTTAGCCTCATTAAACATCCATTTCAAAAAACTATATTCATTAAAAGTTCTCACAAAGCTAATATTACAGTTCGAACTGGATTTCTTACAAGAACACTAGTTGCGCAGAAAAGACTTAGTTCATTACAACCGAGATAAACATCTGCATTTACAGTACTCTCTGCAAAGAATCCCTAGTTACTAATTGCTAGCATTTACAGCATAGCATTCAAAATATCCATTCACACCCTTTGCAAACTGCTAAAAAGAAAAACACGCACACTTACTATACCTACACTAATATAGTTCATCAAGACAACAAAATGAAAACAACTACTTGGACCGGACGACTTACATCAACTTCCAAAACCTTCTTCCTCAATATCATCTTCTTCATCACTATTGCTGGATGCAGCAGGACCATACCCATTTGACACATCTTCATCCTCCTCAATTTCTTCCTCATCTGCTCCTTCGATCTCTGGATTTCCATCAACATCAATGCCCTCTATCTTCTCTCGATCCGAGTCGATATCTAAATGCTCTCGCATGGTCCTGACGAAGATTTGAGTATGTGCCTTCTCATACAGATAAAGCTCATACCAATCATCCGCATCTCTCTCAGCACGTCTCTTCCTCTTCCTTTAAGTCTCAGAATTACTCTCCACATCTTCCTCAAATTCTTCACCAGTTACCTCAACATCTTCTTGTTCAGAATCACTTTCTATTTCACTAGTTCGCTTATTTCAACAAATACTTCACCTAATGCTCTGGGATCAACAAATACTTCACCAGTCACCTAATGCTCTTCCTTTAAGTCTCGGAAATAATCCATAATCGAATCCAAGCTAAATGTTTCCGCGATTTCTTTTTCAATGTACACAAGTAAAGAGTCATTTAGAAAGTCATCATCCATTTTGTTGCGAAGCCGGGTCTTGACGATACGCATAGCAGAAAATGATCTTTCACGTTCCTACTTAGAAATATCAAAGTCATTAATTTGGACTCTAGGAGATTTTATTGAGTTAGAAATTGAGGCCTTTGGATCAACAGGTGGCGTTACTGGCGTATCATTGCCTGAGCTATTATCAGCGTTTTTCCTCTTAAAGAATCCAGATATTTTAGGTTGGTTCTTCATCTGCAAATAATCCCACATTCAGATATTTTAGGTTGATACGATTATGATCTGTGAAGAAATAATTCCCATATATTTATAGCTTTGGTTTAAGTATATTTTTTTTGGGATATTTTGACTTTGGTGCCCACAAAATGCTCAATCCTAGTATATTCCTTAATTAACTGAGGTAAGAATTTAAATTGAATTGAAAAAGGAAATAAGAAGATCAAAGATGACACATAACTAGATTTAAGGAAATTAAGGAATTTAAACGTGAAAAAATGTTTTGGCAAACATATATTCATCGAGAAAAGATTTTGGGGAGGCCACGTATGTTAAATTAGGAAATTTTGGATCTGATATCTAGACGGTAGTAATAGATTTTTGAAATCTTAGGGTGGCAATGGCCAGCCCAAAGCAATACGTGACTCCGCCACTGCTCTTTTATAATCCTTCTAAAACTGCCATTAATAGCTATTTATTACATTTGGTTAAACTGATAGACGCATTTATGTGTCTATTTTCATCTCTTTTATGTATAGTGTTAGTACCCATTTTTGTACTAATTTTGGTATTTTATCCTTTGTAGGTGTTTTTTGGAAAAATAGGCTTTTGCGGAAAAATTGGCTCGAAAAGTTGTTAAAGGCTCCTGGGAGGACATTTGCTATTCGGACTCTCACTTTGGATAAGGGGTAACCCATTTCCAAACAGCTTCTAAGTACAGACCGGGACTGGATAGGGGGAGGTCACATTTCTTCACATTTTCAAAAACAGAAATTTGGCGGGATTTTTTTTAGAAAACAGACGATTTTGTGGATGGATTTTTGATCGATTTTTAGGGAGATTAAAGGGCTGAATTTGATTGGGTTTGTACCTATGGACCTAACAGGCGAGGTAAGGGTGTTGGAATGGATCCAAAGTGGCTAGAACTCGAATTGGAGGTGAAAAAAGGTTAAAAATATCACGGTTTATTTTAGGCAAGTTTCTTGGTTTATTTTTGGAAACTTACGTGAAGAAGAGGAAGGAAACTCTTCTTAGAGATTTGTTTCTATCACGGGAGGAGTTTGGACGGCTGAGAACACGTGAAACAGAAGAAAAAAAAGAAATAACGTAACGTGCTGTGGAGGAAAAAACCAAAGTTATTCTCGAATTTTCTTTGCTCTACTATGTATAAAAGGGTTGGTTCGAGTCATAGGAAGGAACCAAGACCTTAGGGGAAAGTTTAGAGCCTTAGAGAAGCCAGAAAAATCGTTAGAAGAGATCGGGTTCTGCTGCTGCTGCTGTTGCCGGAGAAGACGAAGAACACAGAACAGCGGAAAAAGAAAGTTGCAGAGGCAGACTTATTTTCAGTGACAACGATTTACGGTCGCATCATCCTGCAGTCACCGAAGCTCTTCAGCAACGATTCCGTCCGCTGTATTAGACTTTCAGCGACTACAGTATACCCTTTTTCTCTCTTGTAATCAACTTTTGAACACCAAAGATGTATTTTGAGAACACGATTAATATGAGGAGCTAAACCCCTTAGCCGAGGCGACGGAGGAAGCCATTGTTCCATGAAAAGTGGTATAGTTCTATTTTAATTATTTATTGCAATTATTTTACATGATTATTTGCATAGAACTTAAAAGAAAAATTGATTTTTATTGAGTAGTTGTGAATTGTTTTGATGGAACATGCTAGGTTTTAACACTTTTGATGTTTCATGCTTTGTGATTACAACTTCTACTTCAAAAATCTATTAGAGGCAAATATTAGAATCACTTTAAAGAAGAATATTGCATGAATATTGATTAGAGTTTATCAATTAATTGGTCAATGGTGGATTCCAGAGTCTCGGTATTTTCTTATTATTATTGAAACAATTTTATTTAATTCTAAAAAAATCCTTCACAAGCCCGAGTTGAACGAACTTTACTCACCACTTTCACTACAACTAAAATTCACATCAGTCCCATCTCTTAGCTATTAACGACAATTCAAAGCCATGCGCACCTTCTCCAGAAACATCATTACTCCATGCAAGCATATTTTCAAAACCGAATTCTAGACGCTGCATTATTCAATAAACCTTCCAGAATTGCCATTAAGAGTTGCATTGGTAGATCACCTAATTGACTAATTATGATTAGTTCATGGTGCAGCAGAAGCAATTAATTTCGTGAAATAAAGTGCACAAGACAATTTTCACTTGAAAAAATACCACCAAAAAATGGTGCGGAAATAACAAATCACGTGAAATATAGTGCAAAAGCCAATTTACACTTCAAAACTTGGAGTCCTAGTTACTCTAGGTTTATATTTAAGCCCCTAGTTTTTCGAAGTCCTAGTTTTTTGTTCTAATTTTAGAAGTCCTAGTTTTTTGTTCTGAACTTGGAACAACTCAAATCAAAAAAACTTTGACTAGAGAGAAGAAATGTTAAAGGAATATAGAGAGAAGTATTTAAGAGTGTGTCTAGAAAGTTAAACTATACAGTTCTCCGTGTTAGGGCCTGATTCCAAGTGAGGGGTAGATTAGGATAAAAGGTGGAAAAATATGAAGTGTCGCAAATATTTCAGGACAAAATTATGATATTTACTGTTCAATCCTTTTTGCCAATACAAAATTACCTTTGAACTAACTCAATACAAGTATAAGACTAAACCATAAACCATCCTTGAGATTTTAAAGTTACAACAGTCCTGTTCAATAAAATTCCAATACTCATACATGAATTCAGCAATACTACATCTCTCATTCAATAGTACGTACCATATCCATGTGTTATACAAACAACATCCTGAACTAATCGTACAGTAGGAGAAAAACATATATAAAGAAGCAAACATATACATGTATTTTCCTACAAACTTCCTTGATTTCTAAATTCACTACCAACAAGCACAATTCTTTCAACATATCCAGTCTAGCTCCAATTCCATTATGCTTCCAAGTGCGCTAACTCTAGCGCCAATCCTATTCCTTACCAAACCAGCTCCACTCCCATTCCGAGTTGAGCATTCTTCAATTCAAGTCACTTCCCAAGGTCTCGATCGGCCAGATGCAAATTGGGTCGTGTATGCTAGTGAAAACCAATGGCAAAGCCACCATAGCGATTTTTGGTATCCAATGCAACAAACATCCTACCCACTTGGATATCACATTATAAATAGAAGGATATTTTCTTCCAGATGAGTCTGAAGACTCTGTTAGTGCCTGTCGTAACCAATCTACCCAAGAATTGTGCAAGAGACTCATACCACAACACCAACCATTTATCCCTCAATCACCCAACAAGGATTTTGGTCATGGACTACACCATCAACTCAACGAGTTTATTTTGTTCAACCACAAGAACAACATGATACTCCACGTTCTGATCGTGGTGGTGAGTAATTTACTGCACCCTATGCAACCTCAACAAAATGGTACTGCTGAAAGGAAAAATAGAACTTCAGCTAAGATGGTTAATTCTATGCTTATTAGTTCTAATTTGCACAAATTCATTGTTGGAGAAGGGTCATTCTATTGGCAAGAATGACCGAACGCCTAGTTTTTGAAAAAAATCGCCGTTCCTCAAAAAACCCAATGCATCAACTCAATGCCTCAAAAAACTCATTCCAATAACTCAATGAAGTCCCAGAATTATGGTCGGGAATCATGGAAAAACCTTGCCGAGTTATAATAGCCGGCTATGTTTTAGGGGAAATGGGGATGGGAATTAGATAAACCAATTAACATTCAAAATAACTAAGCAAATACTTCTATTCTTTCTGATTCCCAGTTTTTACAAAGTTTTGAAGCTCCTGATCCTACTAGATCTTAGTCACAAAAAGCAGTACTAAAGTGATTACCTACAACATCTTACTATTCACATCAATTTATCAAAGTTCAACAAAACACATCATATTAAATCGACCTAAAAAAGTTCCGACCTATTTCTAAGACAAAACACTTTCAACATTAACATCTCCAGCACTAGTACTACTATTAAGAAGAGAACGAGCAATTATCGAGAAAGCCAAACATGTAAAAACCTTCTAATCATCTTCAAACTCTTGACCAAGTCTGAAAATTCGGCTGCATTCGATAACCAGAAAGAGACCCCTAGAAGTCATCTTCATCATAACTTCAGTTCTCATCTTCTTCATACTGCGCACTGTACTCACTACCAGAGGATGCAGGAGATGTATCGTTAGACGAAGTTCCCTCAGCACTATCTCCAGTCTCATCCTCATCACTCTCATCTTCTAGCAATTCCTCATCCTCATCACTTGTTTCCCCTTCATGCATTGTTCTGGCAAAAATCTTTGGATTTGCCCTCTCATGTTCGAACCTTCTTCTCAACCTACTATCATGATTCCTATCCATCCTCTCATTCTCTTCTACATCATCAGAGTCTAGCTCACTGGTATCGACTTCTTCAACTGGATACTCAAACCCATCCTCCGATGCTTCAGAATAACTTTCAGTTGCACTACCATAAACCTTGCTCTTTTCTTGCTTCTATGATCTTTCCTCATCTTTTCTATCTCCTCTCTCAAAAAACTTTATCTTCCATGCAGCATATATATTCTCAGTATCCCCTGCTTCTGTAACGGACCGTAAAATTACGCCTTTGGCATGTCGCCCCGCAGGCCGTAACTCCCCCGGTGCGCCATGAAGAAGCTACGATCCGGGCCTTTAAGCTAGGCAAATGCACGTCCATTTGCCCTTGCAGGCATACTCGTGGAGCATGATGCGTCTAACTTTAGCTTCCACACCATTCCAACTTACCATTGTTCTGCGAAGGGTTTAAAGCCTTGAAGGCATAAGGCATGCCTTGCACTTAGGCATAGGCCGCTCCAATCCTATTGTAATTTCCTTACTCCGCTTATACTCTGATCCATGCCCCAATTCTGTAATTGGAGCATATACCAACTCTTTGTAGCTTGATAGGAAGTATGAGCATCCACCTGCTGGTATGCAACTAAGCCTCATCAAGCTTGACCCCAATCATCTCTTGCGTCGATCTACCGAGCTTAGATGATATGAGAGGCCAGAATGTCGCAATCATCTCCCAATTAGATGATATGAGCGACAAAGTGATGGACCGGCAATGCTGCAACTCATTGCGGCTGCCTACATACCCTTTCCTACTCTAAAGGTATCAAGCACAGACCGTAGTTCATCAACGAAGGGACCGCAACTTAAACCAACTCATTTGCAAGGCTGTGGCCTAGCAAAATGGTGATGCCCTAGTCCGTATAGGTCGTTTCATCAAAATGCACAAAGGTTGCGTATTATCGTGTCCGCAGTATGGCATAGTGATGCCTAAGCATCAAATGCCCTCTTCGCAAGGCTTCACAACTATAAATGAGGCTTACGCATCATTTATACTCTTCCGGCTAAGCTATGAAGCTTACTTGGCGCATAGTCCGCATATGCACCTTCAACCAACTACCCCTCCCTATATATGTCTTAATGACTTTTCAAGAACTTAGATTAGGGGAGCAAAAATCATTCACCAAGTCCCACTTTTGAGGTACTTGCTTCACCATTCATTCGCAAAGATTTTGCACAAACACAATGATTGCGTACAAACACAATGATTGCGTACCAACATAATGATTGCACCTTCTACCAAGTACCCCTCCCTATATATGTCTTAATGACATTTCTATAAGTATGGAAAGAGGACCAAAAATCATTCACCAAGTCCAACTTTTGAGGTGAAATGATTGCGTAACAACATAATGATTGCGTAAAAACATAATGATTGCGCCACATGCGTTCGGTCAGCCCTCTCTGGCCTGATACACAATGATTGTGCAACATTGGCTCTAAGCCAATAACCTTCATAATGCGTAATGATTACGCTACAAGCTCAAGGCCATCTACCCAACTGGCCTTATGCATCTTTTGATGCGAGATTTGTCCCTTAGTCAAATGCCAAACATAATGCGCTATTTTGGCGCGATATTGGCCTTAAGCCAATCTACCTCTTACCACGCAATGGAAAGCTTTGGACGAAGCTTCATCTCAGGCCATGGCGCATATTTTAGCATGCACCATGCTAAAAACACGGGGTGTTACATTATTCACCCCTTTAAAGAATTTCGTCCCCGATATTCAAAACAAAAACTATTGTGGACAATCTCTTCGGTTTGGATTCCTGAACAAAAGTCCCATACCAGATGGTCAGAAATCACGGGTTTTTTAAAGTTGTCATGAACAACAATTTAGACCTTCTAAGCAAACGTCCCATACCGCATGCCCAGGAATCCAAAAGTACCCACAACAATACCAAGAATCTCAATTGGCCAGTGCCAAAAGGATATCTCAACAAGGTATCCTAGATGGCGTCCCATACCACCACCCGAGAATCCCTAAGGTTCAAAAGGTTGAAGATGTCATCAGAATGACAAGATCTTAGCACAGTACTGTGTGGAACAGGATCTAGTTGCCCACCGTCCCTGACGGTCATCCAGGTTTCCACTCGTAAGTGGGATGCTAGCCGGGCCTGCCAACGCACACCCTTGGCCAGTTGCCAACGTGTGGGGATGATCAGTCCCTTTGTCTACCCACCGTCCCATACGGTCTTCCGGATATCCACTCTTAAGTGGGGTGCCACTTAGACCAGGCAAACTCACAATACTTAAACAAGCTCAACTCGATTCGCAAGGTAACTGGCATAACAGTTACAAACTCCTTCCGCGCAAAAGTTGGCCTACTCTCCAACTTTAAGTTTCCATTAAGGAAAGTACTCGCTTTGAAGAGTCCATTACTCACAATCCCTAGAGTTATCTCGGAACTTGCTCTGATACCAGCTGTGACGGACCGTAAAATTACGCCTTTGGCGCGTCGCCCCGCAGGCCGTAACTCCCCCGGTGCGCCATGAAGAAGTTACGATCCGGGCCTTTAAGCAAGGGAAAATGGACGTGCATTTTCCTAGGTTAAAGGCCCAGATCATAGCTTCATCATGGCGCATCGGGGGAGTTACGACCTGCGGTGCGACGCGCCAAAGGCGTAATTTTACGGTCCGTCACACACCAGGCCACAAACCGGTATCTCGCAACGGCCCTGCCCAAATGAAGCTTCATCGTGTCAGATAATGCAATATGGGTCTCCGGCATTGGCCTTACTCACATGGTTGTTAGCCAGTGATGCCAATAAATTCGATAAGTCGCATTTAACATGCATAATAGAAGGCCAAAGCATCGGCCCATTCACTTCCCATAGGAAATGCAAAGCAAAGTTGCATTTTATTCTCAACCAACGTCCCTTCCCTATATATGTCTTATTTGCATTTCTAAAATTAGAATTGGGGAGGTAATTACCATTCACCAGGTCACAAACCGGTATCTCGCAACGACCCTGCCCAAATGAAGCTTCATCGTGTCAGATAATGCAATATGGGTCTCCAACATTGGCCTTACTCGCTTGGTTGTTAGCC
>JAJJMB010010713.1:244354-250878 GCA_023531105.1 Papaver atlanticum
ATAACATCTCCGCGGGTATGACTACATCCCGGGATTGGGACGCCACCTCAATCCGCATGGGTCCGCACCCCAAGTCGATCGGCGGACCGGCTCATCACCGTTTCGTATCCGACCGGTGCACATCTCCGGCCCCCATACGCTTCCCTCCCGAAAATTTCAAGCACTCTTTGACTCTCTTTTCAAAGTCTTTTTCAACTTTCCCTCGCGGTACTTGTTCGTTATCGGTCTCTCGCAAGTATTTAGCTTTGGACGGAATTTACCGCCCGCTTTTGGCTGCATTCCCAAACAACTCGACTCGTCGACAACGCTTCATGGTGCGACAGGGTCCGAGCACGACGGGGCTCTCACCCTCTCAGACGCCCCTTTCCAGGACTTGATCCCGGTCCGTCGCTGATGACGCTTCTACAGACTACAATTCGGATAGCGAAGCCGTCCGATTCTCAAGCTGGGTTGTTCCCGGTTCGCTCGCCGTTACTAGGGGAATCCTTGTAACTTTATTCTCCTCCGCTTATTGATATGCTTAAATTCAGTCGGTAGTCTCGCTTGACCTGGGGTCGTAGAGTGGGTACCGTACTTACGGCCCGATGGGTTCCTTATGATCATTCACGGTAGGCACAACAAACACGGATTCAGGAATAAAGAGAGACAACAAGTGTCGACCACCACGAATCGTGACGCTGGCCTCCCAGGGCCTCTATTTAGACCGACCGCACTTTCAAGGCACGGGGGGTCAATATCCTCCCCATTCACTGCCCAATACCAATGTTGCCAGAAGGCGCCAAGGACATGAATTGGAGGGGGAGACTCGGTGCATGACACCCAGGCAAGCGTGCCCTCGACCCGAAGGCTTGGGGCGCAACTTGTGTTCAAAAACTCGATAGTTCACGGGATTCTACAATTCACACCAAGTATCGCATTTCGCTACGTTCTCCATCGATGCGAGAGCCGAGATATCCGTTGTCGAGAGTCGTTCGAAGATTGGATTTCGCGACACCTACCACTGCATTTCTCCCACCGAGGCAGGAGAAAGAGAATAGGCACACTAGTATCCATTTGTTTTTTCCTTGGCGTTTTCCGCGCTTTGGGTTCGTTTTTCGGCATGAAAAGACGGTGTTAACCGGCTCCCCGACCGAACGGTGGAGAAAGGGGGATAGAGATCTCCCCCCACTTGCACCACCACTGAACTTGGATTCACGTGTTCGCGGGTCATTCTGCTGGGAAGGTTTCGACAATGATCTTTCTACAGGTTCACCTACGGAAACCTTGTTACGACTTCTCTTTCCTCTAAATGATAAGGTTCAGTGGACTTCTCGCAACGTCACCAGCGGCGAACCACCCGCGTCGCTACGATCCGAACACTTCACTGGACCATTCAATCGGTAGGAGCGACGGGTGGTGTGTACAAAGGGCAGGGACATAGTCAACGCGAGATGATGACTCACGCTTACTAGGAATTCCTCGTTTAAGACCAACAATTGCAATGATCTATCCTCGAGAACCGAGAACCGAAGCCTTTTTCCAGTAAAAAGTACCAAGTAGGCTGAAGAGAGAATCTTCGAAAAGATTAGCAAAGTTTTTACGCCGGCTTCCCACGCCTTGCACAACCCATATTACGTAGGAAAAATCTTTAACACATTCTGTGCCGCAATGGTTAACCAGATAGGGGTTGGTACACCACTCTAGTTGGGTTTCCGTATTCACGACCGTTAGAATGGCATACCCACATGTTCCCTTCCCAGAGAGGCATAGTAAGAAAAACCTGCTAGCAGATGGTGTAACATGTTCGCATGTTAAGGGTATAGCTTATCGGAGAGTGTGACCCTGTGTGGTATCCGCATATACCTTAATATCCGAGGATAGTTCAGGTATACACCTCGCTCCATCAGATGCTCCATCGCGATAAAGCCTTAATGCTCAACCGTCGAAGGGACCGGTAGCTTGGATGCCGGCTTTAGGCCATTGCAATGATTTATCCCCAAATCCAAATCCAAATCCTTTTCTAGTAGCAAGTATCGGGTCGAATAGAGAATATCTCATAAAAGTATAACATAGTTTTTACGCCGGCCTGTCAGAGCCTTGCACAACTTGCACTACGGCAAGCAGAGTACTTGACGCTACCAGCGCCGCGTTTTTTTTTGTTTTTGGGCCAGATGGGAAGTAATCACTGTGTTTATGGGATTACGAATTCTCGACCATTAATGTGGATATGCTTACACCATATCCCTATTGCAGAAGCTATGAGGAGTTTCCCCTTCACATTCCTGCCAACTGCCGCACTACAGGGGGGATTCCCCCCTTTCAAAATCTGCAAGGTTGCCTTTACGTGTTCGATGAATGAGTGGCAAGGAAATTGATGAAAAATAAGGAAAAGGGGATTAGTTAGTCGTCATACCTGAAACCTACCTCTTCCACTCGTATCGCCGCCCTCCATGTCTGTCTGTCCAACGTCTGCTCTTGTGAAAG
This sequence comes from Papaver atlanticum, assembly GCA_023531105.1. Lineage (NCBI taxonomy): Eukaryota > Viridiplantae > Streptophyta > Magnoliopsida > Ranunculales > Papaveraceae > Papaver > Papaver atlanticum. The sequence continues at coordinate 246,818 of JAJJMB010010713.1, forward strand.
ATTTCGGTCGCTCATGTCCTTCTTTACGCATTCATCCCAAGTTAGCTTCGGTCGGCCTCTGCGTTGCATCTTTCCTTCAGCACGCCTAATGCGACCTACTCTCACTAGAGCATCAGGAGGTCTTCGCTAGAGGTGCCCAAACCAGCGCATGCGATGTTGGGCAAGCATCTCCTCGATTGGCGCTACCATGAGTTTCTTTCGTACGTACTCATTCCTGATACGATCATGCCTCGTATGTCCGCAAGCCCACCTCAGCATCCGCATCTCGGTACTCTTCAGCTTCAAAGTGTCCCGACTATTCGTCGCCCAACATTCCGCGTCATATAGCATGGTAGGCCTGATCGCTGATTTGTAAAACTTGCCTTTAAGCTTTAGCGGCACTTTACGGTCACAAAGGATGTTAGAAGCCAGACGCCATTTCCCCCATCCCGATTGAGTTCAGTGGCGAATATCCTCCTCGATTCCCCTATTACTTTGGAGCATCGATCCCAGGTAGCGAAAAGAGTCTTTCCTTGGTACAGGTTATCCATCCAGCAGAATGTCCCCCTCAACTGCCCCGGAGTCGCTGAGGTCGCACTTCAAATATTCGGTTTTGGTTTTACTAAGTTTGAAGCCCTTCGATTCTAGAACTTGGCGCCACAATTCAAGTTTTCCTTCTACATCTTCCTTTGATTCGCCGATAAGCGCCACATCGTCTCCAAAGAGCATGCACCAGGGGATCTCACCCTGAATGTCTCTAAAAACTTGATCTATCACTAAATCGAAAATATATGGGCTCAAGGCTGATCCCTGGTGTAGCCCTATCCTAATCGAGAAATCGCTTGAAACTCCACCGCTCGTTCGGACACCGGTAACTGCTCCCTCGTACATATCCTTGATTAAGTTTATGTACTTTGGTGATACCTTCTTCTGATCGAGAGCCCACCATATTACTTCACGTGGTATTTTGTCGCAAGCCTTCTCCAGGTCAATGAAGACCATGTGCAGGTCCTTCTTTTGCTCCCTGTATCTTTCCATAAGTTGTCTAACTAGGAAAATCACCTCCGTGGTCGATCTTCCCGGCATAAATCCAAATTGGTTTGGTGAGACACTGGTTTCTCTTCGTAATCGTCGATCGATGACGCGTTCCCACAGCTTGAGTTTATGACTCATCAGTTTGATTCCCCTATAGTTAGAGCAATTCTGAATGTCTCCCTTGTTTTTAAATATCGGGACGATCACGCTTCGACGCCACTCGTCCGACATTCGGTTTGACTGGAAGATGTTATTGAATAACTTGGTCAGCCAAGTTATCCCATCATCTCCCAGGCATTTCCACACCTCAATCGGGATGGCATCCGGGCCCAAGGCCTTCCCTAGTTTGGTCCTTTTCAAGGCCTTCTTGACTTCACTCTCGTGGATATTACAGACCGTAACATCCCTGAACGGTTCCACATGCTCGGCAACGCCCTCAAGGGTGGAGAGTGTTGTAACGCTTTCTGTATTGAAGAAGTTGTCGAAGTAGTCCTTCCAACGAGACTTTATTTCTATGTCCTCCACCAGTACTCAGTCGTCTGAGGCCTTGATACATTTGACTGTACAAGGTCACGAGTCTTCCGTTTGTGCAGCCGTGCAATCCTGTATATGTCTTGTTCTCCTTCTATAGTGTCTAGTTTACGGTAAAAATCCATAAAAGCCCAACCCTTTGCCACACTTACCGCTCGTTTCGCCCGAATTTTCGCCAACTTGAAATTCCGTTGATTTTCATCGCTTTCCAGTGCTCGGAGCTTCCGGAAGAAATCTTTCTTGTGTCTGATTGCTTGTTGTACTTCCTCTGACCATCACCAGGATTCTTTCGGGTCCCGCTTACCACTTCCTGTTTCTTGTCCCAACATCTCTACTGCTAGCTATCGAATCCGGCCAGCAATTTCTTTCCACATTTTATCTGGTTCACTGTCCTCACATAACACACCTTCCGATAGCACTTTTTCTTTGAATGTCCACACGGTATCTTCCTTGAGGTTCCACCACTTTTTTCTTGGTGGGTTAGCAGCTCTCTTCCGCTTCTAGCGAGTCTTGATGTAGAAGTCCGCTACTAAGAGTTTATGTTGGGTCACAACATCGTCTCCTAGTAAAACCTTGCAATCAAAGCATTCCGGCCTATCATCCTTCCTAGCTAGGATATATTCGGTTTGAGTATCGTGCTGAAGGCTTTTATAGGTGATCAAATGCGATTTTCTCTTCGGGAAGAAAGTGTTTGCGATGAAGAGATCGTATACCCCTAGAAAATCCTCCCCCCTTGGTTCAAGGTGCCGAATCCAAATCCACATGGACCCTAACGAATCCCCTACCGCTTGAGACAACGTGTCCATTGAAGTCTCCTCCAATGAGCAACTTTTAGTTTTGTGCGACGCCATTTACCATGCCGTCTAGGGAGTTCCAGAAGTTCTCCTTTTCATCCTTGGTAGAACATTCATGGGGTGCATACGCGCTGATAACGTTGATGGCCACTTTGCCTAAAAAGAGTTTTACGAGGATTACCCTATCGCCTTTCCGTTTCACTTCGACCACTTTCTCTGCCAAGTCCTTATGGATTAGGATTCCTACCACGTTTTTCTTCCGAGTTTCGCCCGATAAAAAAATGTCTGGCCACAGCGTCCAGCTCGGCCAGCTTCCCACATAACGATCCCACGTTCTAGCTTCCTAAGCAAATCCTAGTTGAATCGACTAGCGTCCTTACCCCTCGCACCCATCACGGTGCATGCAAGGACCCTTCTAACCTATTTGTCATCACTACATCGGGGCGTCGACGTAGCGGCTCTTGCTTATTTGGAACTAGACCCGGGCAGGCCAACGCGTCACAGTGAATTTCTGAAAATTGAGTACGGGGTGATGACCCAGCCCTAACTGTAAACTTATCACCTCACTCGGGATCCGGCTCAGCGCGTCTCTTTTGCCCGTATGCGCCCACGATGAATTCATTAATTGACGTATTCATAAAGGTTGACTGATTTCACAATGGCTTCGTCATTACCAAAAATCCGCTCATTTTATCCTAGCTTGGGTACAGGCTGTCCGGGGAGAAAACACAGGCGGAGCATATTTAACTGGCACTTCCGCGCCGAGATCGGATATTGCTTTCCAAGCCATGGTGGTGACAAGTCTCCCCTCTTATCACCTTACTGGGTTCGCCATAACCTGACATAGGGAAGGTGTTAGTCAGTTCCCTAGGGGATCTAGAATATCGTCATTTTGATCCTAGTCGAGTGTGGGGAGCACACCCAGAGCGAGGTGGAAGGTGTTGGTTCTCTTTGAACCGATATCTAGAAGTTACCTTCTCAATAGGTAGGCAACACAAGAACCAAACGAGTGTTTCCCGAATGGAAACATGGGACGGGTTGAGGAGGTAATAGGGCATGTCGTTCGCCGCGCAGAGCGGAGAGCCAACCAGCACACAAGGACCAAACACCACTCATACGCCAACACGTATTGTCATCAAGGAACAACCGCCTCAAGTAGAACTAGCAAGCCAAGCCAATCTTGCACGAGCACCGGGAAAAAGTTATTCCAAGCGGACACGCTATGCGTGCACAAACTTCCGTGTAGCGCGCATACGGCCCAGAATATCAAAGGGCATCACAGACCTGTTATTGCCTCAAACTTCCATGGCCTAAACGACCATAGTCCCTCTAAGAAGCTGGCCGCGGAGGGAATCCTCCACATAGCTAGTTAGCAGGCTGAGGTCTCGTTCGTTAACGAAATTAACCAGACAAATCGCTCCACCAACTAAGAACGGACATGCACCACCACCCATAGAATCAAGAAAGAGCTCTTAGTCTGTTAATCCTTACTATGTCTGGACCTGGTAAGTTTCCTCGTGTTGAGTCAAATTAAGCCGCAGGCTCCACTCCTGGTGGTGCCCTTCCGTCAATTCCTTTAAGTTTCATCCTTGCGACCATACTACCCCCGGAACCCAAAAACTTTGATTTCTCATAAGGTGCCAGCGGAGTCCTAAAAGCAACATCCGCCGATCCCTGGTCGGCATCGTTTATGGTTGAGACTAGGACGGTATCTGATCGTCT
>JAJJMB010010713.1:273565-289015 GCA_023531105.1 Papaver atlanticum
AGCCGAGAATTCCATGTTAGAAACTTGAAATTGTTTAGAAACAGGAAATCGTTCTTATGCTAATATAGTTAAGAGGCAATCACATGTGATGTCTAGTATTGATGCGGATTCTTTGTCACATCCTCCAGTTCGTTCCTCTATAGGTGAGATTGTGATTAAAATTCCAAAAGACGTTATTACTAGGTCCAAAGAAGTTTGGAAGTTCAATCTTGTTGGTCGTTTTGATTTCAAAACCCTAGGTTCGAAGTTTGATGAAGTTAAGCATATTTTGTGCAATCAATGGAAGTTAACCGGACATGTTCAATTTATTCCTTGGATTAAAGGTTATTTTGTTATTAAATTGTCCAATGAAGTTGATCGTAAGAGAGTTAGCTATGAAGGTCAGTGGAAAGTTAAGGAACAACAATTGAAAGTGATGCCATGGATGCCTATGTTTGATCCAGAATAGGAGAAGGTTACTAGAGCAGCTATGTGGGTGCGTTTTCCACATCTCCATCTTGAATATTGGGATGAGGAAATTTTATTTAGAATAGCCCGTGACCTTGGAAAACCGGTTGTTGTTGATCCAAGAACCCTAAGACACGAATATGGCTATTTTGCAGCGGTTCTCATTGATATTGACTTTTCTAAACCTCTTAGTAATCTTGTTATTGATGGCGAAGACCTCCAAGAAGGTTTTTATCTTAATTATGAAATTAATAATGAGCTTGAATTTTGTGAACATTGTAAATCAATCGGTCATGATGAGAATAATTGTAGAACAAAAAAATACAATGAATTAAAGAAGAAGAAACATGATGCTGAAAAGGATCCTGAGAAGCGTAAATTGATTAAAACAGAGATGGACGAATTAAATTTTTTTTGGAGGAAGAAGACATTCCATAAAATGAGTAATGATCCTCCAGAGAAGATGCCGGAAGTGGATGATGTGAATAACACCCAACAGGTAGTTGCAGAGAAGCCTATTGCTGGTGTTACTTTTACAGGAGTACATACTCTCATTCCTAGCCCAGCTACTAGTGTTACAGTTGATGATATAGTCCAAAGTAGAGAAGGTGCCCAATCTGGTATGGATTTGCCTGAGAAAAATTCTGAGCGTACGTTGTCTGCTAGCGCAGCTGAAACGTCGCAGATTTTACGCAAAGAAGAGGAAGATGTTGCTACGTCAGAGGCTATAAATCTTGATAAGGGGGAGGAAGAGCTTTTTGTTTATTATGATGAGCAAAAGAAGAGGGAAGATAATCTGGCTAAGGAAGCTGACTTAGCTAAACTGAACAAGATATGGCTCTAGCAAAATTGCAAAACACGAGAAGATTAATCATAGAGAGGAAAAATCAAGCTGAAAAACAACATGCCGTAACACAAGGTACAGTTACCCCAATTGTTGAGAGTGTAGCCACTGGAGATCCACCTATCATTATGGAGCCAGCAGGAGATGATGGTTTTAGTTTCCCTACTAGAATAGCAAGAAGAAATTCGCCAGCCAAAATTGTGGAGACTCTTAAGACTTCCAACATGTTTGAGATTGGCACTGAAGAGGATGATGAAGAAGTTAAAAATATTGCTATGGAAAACCCGCCAAGTACTTTGTCTATAAGTACTAATGATACTTTGGAGAAGGAAACTGATAATCTTGAGTGAAGTGCTACTAAGGATGAAGAAGACCGTTTAAAGAGAGAGCAATCTGAGAAGAGGAAGTTGGATATTTTAGCTAAGAAGACTGTTAAAATAGGGCCTAGGAAGAAAAATTCCAAAACACCTTCTAAACCAGGTGAGGAGGAAGATCAGATGGTAAGAAGAGGTCGTATTCAGACGTGAAAAGAGAATGAAAAGGGTTCGGCAAGCCCTTCTAGAGATTTGGTAAATTATTGCGTGTCGTCTACTGGAATGCTCAAGGCTTGGCTAAGGATGGTGTGAAGGCCAAGTTGAAGGAGCTTTATCATTTGCACAAGCCTGACATTATTTGTATTTGAGAGCCTAAAGTTTTTTGCACTACTCGTTTTGTTAGGTCGTTAAGATTGGACGATTTCTATGAAGATGTGATTACGAATGAGGGCGGCGGCGAAAAAGGTAATATTTGGGTTTTGTGGAGATTTTCTTTAACAAGACCAATTATTCTCTCTTCTTCTAAGCAGGCTATTACATTAGACGTGGATGGTAGTTTCATTACGGCTGTGCATGCTTCTTTTAATCCAATTACAAGAAGAAGTCTTTGGCGTCAGCTAGGTCTAGGTTTCATATCTATTCCTTGGCTGGTGTTGGGAGATTTTAATTTTGTTTTGCGTTTGAAAGAAAAGAAAGGTGGTAAACCAATTAAAGAAGTTTATATGACTGAGTTCTGAAGTTGGATCTCGGATAATGGTCTGGTAGAGGCGGATGCTATTGGGAAAAAATATACGTGGTCTAATTGTCGGAGTGGTAATCGAAGAATTGTCTCCAAGCATGATAGAGCGGTTGTGAATGATGCTTGGTTATTCAAGTATGAAAATTTGAGGTGTAAGGCTTTTGCTAGGCTTTGTTCAGATCATTCTCTGCTTATTGGGTTTGCTTTTGAAAATCCAAGACCAGCTAGAGATCCTTTTTGATTTCAGAAGATGTGGCTGTCTCATCCAAATTTTATGCAATGGGTGGAGGAAAATTGGAATTTGCGTCTTCTTGGTGCCCCTCCTTTTGTTTTTGTTAGAAAATTAAAAAGGTTGAAAGAGGCGTTGAAGGTTTGGAATAGAACCATTTTTGGGGACATTCAATTTAGGTTGAAGTAATCTGAATTAAATCTCGAAACTAAGAATGATCTTCTTGATTATGATCCGGCGGATGAGTTTCAATTTACAAAGGTGGCGGATGCTAGGAAAGCTGTTGATGATGTGAGAACAGAATTTGCCACTCTACTTAAGATGAAGTCGCGAGTTACTTGGTTGGAGGATGGCGATCAAAATACTCGTTTCTTTCACAATAGTATTCGCATGAGGAGAAGCCAAAACACTATCTCAGAACTTAAAATTTATACTAACGTTACTTAGTTTTTGCAAGATGAAATTAAAGACTTCATTGTTAATCATTACAAAGATAAATTTAATGGTGGTGATGTTATTATTGATCCAAAGTTGTTTGATATTGATCATGAAAGCATATCAGCTACTGAGAGCGCGTTTATGGATGCTATGCCAACCTTGGAGGAGATCAAAGAAGCTGTTTTTGACTTAGGGGCTGATTCTGCGCCTGGCCCTGACGGATTTACAGGTTCTTTCTATAGAAATTGCTGGGATATTATCTCAGGTGATAATTGTAATGCCATTGCTAGTTGTTGGTCGATGCCTAATGGCATAAATTCTAGTTTTATTGTGCTCATTCCAAAAAATAGCAAATCGGATGCTATAAAGGACTTTAGGCCAATTGGTTTAAGTAATTTTTTCTTCAAAATCATTACAAAGATAATGGCTACCAGGCTTGGTACGGTGCTAAACAAGTTGATTTCTGAAGAACAAGTGACGTTTATAAAGGGAAGGAACATTCATGAGAATATAGCTTTGGCGTCCAAGTTGATTAACGAGATCATTACGGAAAGGAAATATGGTAATGTGGGCCTTAAGCTGGATATTGCTCAAGCTTTTGATACGGTTAGTTGGGAGTTCATAGCTGAAGTTTTCCATCAGTATGGTTTTTCAGAGAACTGGTGTGCTTGGATTCTTAGTATTCTTAATTCAACTCGGATTTCTGTCATGGTTAATGGTAGTCCTGAAGGTTTCTTTAGTATCTCTAGGGGTTTGCGTCAAGGTGATCCTCTCTCACTTTTGATTTTTGTGCTTATTGAAGATGTTTTGAGTCACAATCTCTCTAAGCTTTTTGCAAGAAGAAGCATGCATACTGTGGTTGCCAAGAAAGGTGTGGCGCCTTCGCATCTTCTTTTCGCGGATGATATTCTTATTTTCTGCAAAGGTAATCTTCATAGTCTTCAAAATTTGGTCAATATGTTGGGTATGTATACAAGAGCTTCCGGTCAATGCGTAAATTGTGCCAAAAGTAAATTTTACTATGGAGGTGGCTCGAAATCTCGTGTTATTGCTATCTCAAATTTTTTGGGCATGGAAAGGGCTTTTTCCCGGATAAATATCTAGGCATTCAATTAAATCTTGGTATTGTTCGGCATATTCATGTTCGTCAAGTGGTGGAGAAGATTATGGACAAGTTAGCTGGTGGGAAGGGTAAGCTTCTTTCATTTCAAGCTAGGCTTGTGCTTATTAAATCGGTGATTTCTAGTTATATTATTCACTCCATGGCTGTGTACAAGTTGCCATGTACGATTATTAAGCAGGTGGAGAGGGCCATTAGAATTTTTTTTTGGTATGGAGATGCTGAGAAATGTAAATATTTTACGGTTCTTTATGACAGCCTTTGTTGTTCAAAACGTGGAGGTGGCTTAGGAATTACGAAATTATTGGATGTTAATAAAGCCATGCTTATGAAGTTGTGGATTTCTATTAGGGACTCGGATAAGACTTGGGCCAGATTTTTGAGGGAAAAGTATTTCAAAGCTAATGGCAACTTGATTGATTATAAGCTAGGTTCTTCGGTTTTTCCAGGAATCAGACTTGTTTACAACTACGTGCAGAAACACACTAGATCTATTATAGGTAATGGCGCTAATACTTCCTTATTTTTTGATAGTTGGTGTGGTGATTTTTTGATTACGAAGAGGCTTGGGATCACTTCAAAAGGTCCTAATGACTTTAAGTCAAAGGTCAGTGATATTATTGTTGACGGTGTTTGGGTTATTCCTCAAAGAACGAGAGATTTGATCTTACGTTGCAACATTGATGTTGAGAATCTGCCTCTTATTGCTGGTGGTGAAGATTATAAAATTTGGGATTTGGATAACAAGGGCGTTTTTTCAGTCAAGTCTACAAAGTGCGGCTTTGTTCACTAGGAAGGTTGTGCACCCTACTCTGAGTGTACAATAATGGAAGATTTGGGTAAAAAAATGTTTTGCTAGTGAAGATAACATTATTAAGAAGACTGGTAGGAGTATGCCTACTATGTGTCGCCTGTGCAGGAAGAGTTGCGGGATAATTAGCCATATCACTTTGCATTGCAGAGTCGCTAGGAGGATTTGGACTTGGGTGGCTAGAATTTTTAATTTGCTCCCAAAGGAATATCTGGTGGCCTCTTACAAGGCTGCAAAGGGTCGTAGCAGGATGGTAAAGGACTTATGGCTTGTGGCATATCTGGCGATTGTCACAAAACTTTGGAGGTTGCGTAACAAAGCTTATTTTGAAGATATGGCAGTTCAATGGCTCGGTTTTAAGGGCAAGGTCTATCAGGTAATTCGTGATAACTCAATAAGAATGAAGGGTCATATGTATAATAATATGGAGGAGTTGCGCATTTTAAATTATTTTAAAGTGCGTCATAGATCTTGCAAAATTTCTACCCCAGTTGAGCATGCATAATAGAAGGCAAAAGCATCGCGCCATTCGCTTCCCATAGGAAATGCAAAGAAAAGTTGCATTTTGATCTCAACCAACGTCCCTTCCCTATATATGTCTTATTTGCATTTCTACAAATTAGGGCAAAACGTTTATTCAACAAGAACCCCTAGAGGTCCGGTTTTTTCGGTTCTAGGGTTTTAGGGTTTGGAGAATTTTCGTTGGTTTCATCGTCTCTGGGCGATCAGAGATGGTGAATCCGGCCACCGATCCTCCTGATAAACACAATACTATTCCTGATTTCGTTGGAAATCGACAGTTGATCATGGCGTCTGTTTATAGATTAGGGTTTTGGCAGAATTCTATTTCTCCTATAACGTTCGCTGGTTTTGAAGCTATTCTTTGCGATTTCAAAGATGGTTTTGTTGCTGCTGATGCGTTCTCTGGGTTTTTCGAACCTGTTGAGAATCAAACTTCGTTGATGGCATTAAGTTTGGCGTTGTTTATACAGCCATCTGGGCTGGTTGGTGATCAATCTTTATACCAGCAATCATTGAGGTTAATTAACTTGGCTTTTATTCATGGATTAGGGTTTGTTCGTTCATCCCCTAAGACTTTTACTGGATTTAAAGATGGATTGTTGCTGTTTTACAAGCTTTATTGGTGCGACATGTTGTGGATGATTACAGCTGATGGTGATATCAATTTTTACCCTGAAGGATCGAAGCTATATACGCACATGGTTGCCTGTCTGAAGGTTTTTTCTGAGTTTATGCATAACAAGTTCGTGATCAGGGTTCATGGCCAGATCATGTCCGAAGCTGGCGATTTGATGCTTGTCCAGATTAGGGTTTTTGCCCGTGGTTCGAATTTTGAAGTTAGGGTTTCATCCTTGATGGCGGACAACAATGAGGAGTTTAAAGGAGAACTTTTTTATCTTGCGATCAATTCGTACCAAGGGTTTGCTGCTGATTACAGCAATCTGGGGAGCAAGGATTATTTTTATTATGTTCCTCTTGAAGCTTATGACAGTATTATGATCAAAGGTACGTTGGCAGTTGGTTCCTCTCAAGCTACGGGAATCAAAGTTTTTGTTGATGAGATTATGCAGGTGATTGAACTTTTTGTTTCTCATGTTTGTCAAGCGTATACTATTATCTATAATCTGGTGATCGTGGATGTTTTCAGATACCATAATCTGGTAATGATAGCCATTGAAGGTGCTGTCCATGGATTTTATGGTATTTTCGTCATGGTTTCTCATCACAAGACGGTTATTTTGAAGATTATTCTTGCTGTAGCTATTGGCTACCATTCTTTGGTGATTACAATCTTTGCCGAAGACTTTTTGAAGATGTATCTATTTTTGATTAGGAAGGTTACTATCCATAGAATCTGTGGTTATTCCTTGCTATTCTTTGTGGTTGGCAAGTTTTTCTTTCTTTTCCACTCTATCAGTGGGGTTCTTTCCTTACTGATTGTGCTTATTGGAGTTTTTGCAAGCAATGGAACTTTGGTGTTTCGCTTCTTCTCAACTCTGAGCACACCCTGCAAGCAGCAGAACTTTTTGGCCAAAGCCTGGCAGCATAGTGAAGGTGCTGCATGTGGACACTTTGGTGTTCTGTTGCTTCTCGCCCCTGAGAACAATGGGCTTTGCTTATTGTTGGGCTTTGTTGAAAATTTTGGGGCTTTTATACTTGTGGCTATTAGCGATTTTGCTGTATGGCCTGGCTTGATGTTTACTTGGGCTTGTGTCAGCTTATGCTTTCCAGCCCATTACGATGTTTATGATATGAGCTCTTTGGGGCTTACCAGTTGGTTGCAGGCGCGTTGAGCATCTAGCTAGCCTTGTCTTTCAAGGCCTTTTTGCACTTTTTGAAGAATCGAAGTTATTTTGAAGATTGGAAGCTTTGGAATTGAAGACTAAAGCATCTTGGTTTTTGGCAGCATTCTTGAGGCAGATAGTGCGTCTTATGTAATGCGATCTTCTTTTGAAGCCCCTGTTTGGGACCTTTTTGTTTTATTTTTCTAGTTTTCTAGCTTTTTGGGCTTGTTCCCGCTTTTTTGAAGTTTTTACTTTTCACCCCTTTGGTCTATGGGGGTTTGGGGCCTTTGGGCCCCGCTTGTAATCTTGTTGGTTACGTTTTTTGCTCTTAATAGACCGATTATTGACCGAGTAAAAAAATTTTCATTTCTACAAATTAGAATTAGGGAGGTAATTACCATTCACCAGGTCACAAAGCCGAATCTTGCAGGGGCCCTTCCCAAATGAAGCTTCATCACGTCAAATGATGCAATATGGGTCTCCGACATTGGCCTTAATTACGTGGTTGATAGCCAGTGATGCCAATAAATTCGATAAGTCGCATTTATCATGCATAATAAAAGGCCAAAGCATCACACCATTCGCTTCCCATAGGAAATGCAAAGCAAAGTTGCATTTTGTTCTCAACCAATGTCCCTTCCCTATATATGTCTTATTTGCATTTCTATAAATTAGAATTATGGAACGAATTACCATTCACCAGGTCACAAATCTGTATAGCGCAGCGGCCCTTCCCAAATGAAGCTTCATAGCGTCAAATGATGCAATATGGGTCTCCGGCATTGGCCTTACTCACGTGGTTGTTATCCAATGATGCCAATAAATTCGATAAGTCGCGTTTAGCATGCATAATAGAAGGCATAAGCATCACGCCATTCGCTTCCCGTAGGAAATGCAAAGAAAAGTTGCATTTTGTTCTCCACCAACGTCCATTCCCTATATATGTCTTATTTGCATTTCTACAAATTAGAATTAGGGACCGAATTACCATTCATAAGGTCACAAATCCGTATCGCGCAGCGTCCCTGCCCAAATGAAGTTTATCGCATCAAATGATACAGTATGGGTCTCCGGCATTGGCCTTACTCACGTGGTTGTTAGCCAGTGATGCCAATAAATTCGATAAGTCGCATTTAGCATGCATAATAGAAGGCCAAAGCATAGCGCCATTCGTTTCCCATAGAAAATGTAAAGAAAAGTTGCATTTTGTTCTCAACCAACGTCCCTTCCCTATATATGTCTTATTTGCATTTCTATAAATTATAATTAGGGATAGAATTACATTTCACCAGGTCACAAATCCATATCTCGCAGCGGCCCTTCCCAAATGAAGCTTCATCGCGTCAAATGATACAATATGGGTCTCCGGCATTTGCCTTACTCACGTGGTTGTTAGCCAATGATGACAATAAATTCGATAAGTCGCATTTAGCATGCATAATAGAAGGACAAAGCATCACGCCATTAGCTTCCAATAGGAAATGCAAAGAAAAGTTGCATTTTGTTCTCCACCAACGTCCCTTCCCTATATATGTCTTATTTGCATTTCACGATCAATTTTCTTCTTCCGTTTGTGCCAAATCATGGCACAAACTCAATCAAAACCCCCTGATATTCATGGTGGATCACGTTCTGATGCTAGGTATAATCGTTCCAGAAGTCGTTCAAGATCAAAATCACGTCAGACTTATGTTCCAAAATCAGGAAACCCTAGTTTCCTTCATGGTACTGAAACTGGCAACCGAACAGGATTAGGAAAAAATTCGTATTCTAATATAGTGAGGAAGAGATCTCACGTTCTGTCAAGCATTGATGCTGATTCATTGTCTCATCCTCCAATTTGCTCATCAACTGGTGAGGTTGTGATCAAAATACCAAAGGATGTCATTGTTAGATCGAAAGAGGGTTGGAAGTTCAGCCTTGTAGGCCGTCTGGATTTTAAAACCCTAGGGTTGAAGTTTGAAGAGGTTAAGCAACTGTTGGCGTCTCAATGGAATCTGGCTGAGAATGCACAGTTTATTCCTTGGATTAGGGGTTATTTCATCATCAAGCTTCACAATGAAGCTGATCGGAAGAGGGTTAGCTATGAAGGTCCGTGGAAAGTGAAGAATCAGCAATTGAAGGTGTTGCTATGGACACCTATGTTCGATCCAGACTCTGAAAAGGTTACAAGGGCTGCTGTCTGGGTGCGATTTCCACATCTTCACTTGGAGTATTGGGATGAAGAAATCTTGTTTCGCATAGCTCGTGGCCTGGGTAAGCCAGTTGCTGTTGATCCGAGAACTTTGAAGCATGAGTTCGGTTATTTTGCTGCTGTGCTGATTGATATTGACTTCTCAAAGCCTCTTGTTAGTCTTGTTGTTGATGATGAGGACCTACCTGAAGATTTCTACCTGGATTATGAGATATATAACAAGCCAGATTTTTGTGATTATTGTAAGTCGATTGGCCATGTTGAGGAGAAGTGTAGAACTAGGAAGTTTGCTGAGTTGAGGCGAAGTTATGAGGCTGAAAAAGATCATGACAGGCGTGTTTTGTTGAAAACGGAGATGGATGAGCTGAGGAACTTTTGGAAGAAGAAGACGTTCCATAGGGAGAAGGGACCAGGTCCAGATGGGGAGAAGATAACCGAAACTCAACAGGATAAGCCGATTGCTGGGGTTACTTTCGCTGGAGTGCATACTCACTTTCATAGTTCAGATGCTACTTCTACAGCTGAGAATTTAGATCAAACCGGAGTTGATTTGGAGGAGATTGCTGCTGCGAACGAACAAGGGCAGGAGCTGGATGGTCAGGACGATGTGCTGAATCTGACTGAAGGTGAAGAAGAGGTTGTTACGTCCAAGATGACTGATCTGGATAGAGAAGAGGAACAGCTCTTTATTCATTATGATGAGCAAAAGAGGAGGGCGGATGATTTGGCAAAGGACGCAGATTTAGCTAAAATTGAACAGGAGATGGCCCTTGCTAAGCTGCAGAATGCAAGGAAACTGATAATGAGAGGAGTAATAGAGTTGTTTCTGGACAGACACCTCCTCAACCTGTTGAGAATGTTGTCACGGATGTTCCTCCTCTTATGGAGCAAGATGGAGAGGACGGTTTTAGTTCTCCAACTAGAACTGCTAGAAGTGTTTCGCCAGCCAAACCTTTGGAGCCTCTTGAGACTTCGAATATGTTTGAGCTAGGTACGGAAGTGGATGACGATGAAGTTGATACTAATATTGAGGTTCAGCCAAGTACTTTCTCTGAAAGTACTAGTGATACGGTGGAGAAGGAGACTGAAAAATTGGATTGGAATGCTGCTATGGATGAGGAGGAGTGTTTAAGGAAGGAACATGGCCATAAGAAGAAGTTGGAAGTTGCTAAGAAGGGTGTCAAGATAGCTTCTAAGAAGAAAATATCTAACCAGTCTTCAAAGCCAGCTGAGTAAGCTGAACAAGTGGGCAGGAGAGGTCGTAGTCTATCTCGTAGAAACAATCAAAAGGGTTCAGCAATCCCTTCTGAAGAGAGGGGTGTTTAATGCGTGTTTTCTATTGGAATGCTCAAGGCTTGGCTAAGGATGGTGCAAGGGCCAAGTTGAAGGAGTTATATCACTTGCACAAGCCTGACATTATTTGTATTGCTGAGCCTATGGTTCGTTGCACTACTCGTTTTGTTGGGTATTTACGTTTGGATAATTTTTGTGAAGATGTGATTACGAATGAGGGAAGTGGTGATAGGGGTAATATTTGGGTTCTGTGGAGATCCTCTCTTACAAAACCATCGGTTTGTTCTTCTTCTAGACAAGCTATCACTTTGGAGGTGGAGGGTAATTTGATTACTGCTGTTCATGCGTCTTTTGATTCGGTTGCTAGGAGGGTCCTTTGGAATCAGTTGGGGTTAGGATCTATTTCCATTCCTTGGTTAGTTTTGGGTGACTTCAAATGTGTCTTGCGTCTTGAGGAGAAAAAAGGAGGCAAGCCAACTAAGGAGATTTATATGACGGAGTTCGGGAATTGGAAATCTGATAATGGTCTTGTGGAGGCTGATGCCGTTGGTAAAAAGTATACCTGGTCTAATTGTCGTAGTAGTTTGGGGAGAATTGTTTCTAAACATGATAGAGCCTTGGTGAATGATGCGTGGATGTTCAAATATGAGAATTGGAGGTGCAAAGCTTTGGCTAGACTTTGCTCGGATCGTTCTCCTCTCTTTGGTTTTGCTGTTGAAAACTCTAGACCGCCTAGAGCTCCTTTTAGATTTCAAAAGATGTGGATGGCTCACCCTGGTTTTATGAAGTTGGTGGAAGAGAATTGGAAGTTGGATCTGGTTGGTACTCCCCCTTTTGTTTTTGCTAGTAAGCTGAAAAGGTTGAAGGATGTTTTGAAAGTTTTGAATAGAACTGTGTATGGTGAGGTTCAGTTTAGGTTGAAGCAGGCTGAACTAAGGCTTGATTCTGAGAATGATCTTCTTGACTTTGATCCAGCGGATGAGGTTAAGTTTGCTAGAGTGGCGGAGGCCAGGAAGGCTGTTGATGATGTGCGGAAGAATTTTGCCACTATGCTTCGGATGAAGTCTCGTGTTACTTGGTTGGAGGATGGTGACCAGAATACTCGCTTTTTTCATAATAGCATTCGCATGAGGAGGAGCCAAAACACAATCTCGGAGCTAAAGGTTTCTACTAACACTACTTTGTTTTTGCAGGATGATATTAAAGACTTTCTTGTCAACCATTACAAGGACAAGTTCAATGGTGGCGAGGTTGATATTGATCCAAAGCTTTTTGATATTGAACATGAAAGCATCTCGGCCTCTGAGAGTGCTTTTATGGATGCTGTGCCAACTTTGGAGGAGATCAAGGTAGCTGTTTTTGACTTGGGGGAGGACTCTGCGCCTGGTCCTGATGGTTTCTCTGGCCACTTTTACAGAAGTTGCTGGGATATTGTTGCGGGAGATCTTTTTAGTGCAATTGTCAATTGTTGGAAGATGCAAAGGATTCCTAATGGTATTAATTCAAGTTTCATTGTGCTCATTCCTAAGAATGGCAAGTCTGATGCTATAAAGGACTTCAGGCCAATTGGTCTGAGTAATTTTTTCTTCAAAATCATTACAAAGATAATGGCTACCAGGCTTGGTACGGTGCTAAACAAGTTGATTTCTGAAGAACAAGTGACGTTTATAAAGGGAAGGAACATTCATGAGAATATAGCTTTGGCGTCCAAGTTGATTAACGAGATCATTACGGAAAGGAAATATGGTAATGTGGGCCTTAAGCTGGATGTTGCTCAAGCTTTTGATACGGTTGAGCAAACTTTCTGGGGATGGAGAGGGATTTTTTCCCTGATAAGTATCTTGGAATTCAATTGAAGCCTGGCATTGTGCAGCATATTCATGTTCGGCAAGTTGTTGAGAAAATAATGGATAAGCTTGCTAGTTGGAAGGGGAAGCTTCTTTCTTTTCAGGCAAGGTTGGTGCTTATCAAATCTGTGATTTCTAGCTATGTTATTCATTCAATGGCTGTGTATAAATGGCCTTGCTCAGTTATTAAGAAGGTGGAAAGGGCCATTCGCAATTTTATTTGGTCTGGTGATGCGGAAAAGCGTAAGCACTTTACAGTTCTTTATGAAATCCTTTGCTGTCCGAGGCGAGAAGGAGGCCTTGGTATTCCAAAGCTGTTGGATGTTAACAAAGCTATGCTGATGAAGTTGTGGGTTTCAATCAGAGACTCGGACAAGATATGGGCAAGATTCTTGAGAGCGAAGTATTTCAAAGCGAATGGCAATCTGATTGACTACAAGCTTGGTTCGTCGGTGTTTCCAGGAGTGAGACTTGTCTACGATTTCGTGCAGAAGCATACTAGAGCTATCACAGGTGATGGTGCCTCTACCTCTCTTTTCTTTGACAATTGGTGTGGGGATTTTTCAATTGCGAAGAGACTTGGTATTAGTTCCAAGGGTCCGAATGATTACTCCTCGAGGGTTAGCGATATTATTGTTGATGGTGTTTGGTGCATTCCTCATAGTACTAGAAATTTGATGCTTCGGTGCAACATTGATGTTGATAATTTTCCAGTCATTGCGGCGGTGCTGACTACAAAATATGGGACTTGGATAGTAAGGGAGTTTTTTCAGTCAAGTCTGCCAAGGCGGCTATTAAAACTGAGGCTGATATTCAACCAACGGCTGCATTGTTCTCTAGGAAAGTTGTTCATCCTACTTTGAGTGTTCAATATTGGAAGATATGGGTTGAACACTGCTGTGCAAGTGAGGATAATATTATTAGGAAGACTGATAGGAGCATGCCAACGATGTGTCGTCTGTGTAGAAGGAGTTGTGAGTCTTTGAGCCATATCACTTGGCATTGCAGATTTGCCAGGAGGATTTGGGCTTGGGCATCCAGGATCTTTGGTTTGAAGCCTTCTGAGGAGCTGCTTGTCTCTTACAAGGCTGCTAAGGGTCGTAGCAGAATAGTGAAGGATTTGTGGCTTGTGGCAAATCTTGCTATTGCAACCGAGCTTTGGAAGTTGCGTAACAAAATTTATTTTGAGGATGCGGAGGTTAACTGGATTGGTTTTAAAGGACGAGTCTATCAGGTAATTCGTGATAACTCAATCAGAATGAAGGGCCATATGTATAACACGGTGGATGACTTGCGTATTTTAAATTTCTTCAAAGTGCAACATCGTTCTTGCAAAGTTTCTCGTCCAATTGAGGTTAGTTGGTCTCCTCCTTTGCCGGATAAGATTATGATTTGTTGTGACGGAGCGTCTCTTGGGAATCCCGGTCAGGCTGGGTCTGGAGTTTTGGTTCGTGATGCAAATTAAAAGGTGCTAGGAGCGTTGTGTGTTGGCCTTGGCTGGCAAACAAATTTTTATGCGGAGGTGTGTGCGGTTATTTATGGAATGATGCTGGCTCGGCGCTGGGGCATTAACAATATTTGTATTCGGTCTGATTCGATGAGTTGTCTTCAAGCTCTTCAAAAAGGAGAGTTGCCTTGGCAGCTGCAGCAGAAGTGGCGGATGGCAAGCGGTTTTTATGACAGTGTTCGTTATGTTCACTCGTTCAGAGAGGTTAATTTTTCAGCTGACGCTTTGGCCAAGCAAGCTTGCTTGCTAGATGAGGACACTTATGAGTTTTTTGAGGGAAGGCCAGGCTTCATTCTGTCTGTAGAGTGGCCTGGAGTTGTTTATTTTTGGTTTAATTAGGTGCTTCTTGGGGGTGGCCTTGCGGCTTCCTTCAAGTTAGCTCGCTCCCTTGTACAGTTTTTTCCTCCTTTTTGTTTTTTAATATATTTGACCGATTTAAAAAAATTGCATTTCTACAAATTAGAATTAGGGAGGTAATTACCATTCACCAGGTCACAAAGCCGAATCTTGCAGCGGCCCTGCCCAAATGAAGCTTCATCGCATCAAATGGTGCAATATGGGTCTCCGGCATTGGACTTACTCACGTGGTTGTAAGCCAGTGATGCCAATAAATTGGTAAGTCGCATTTAGCATGCATAATAGAAGGCCAAAGCATTGCGCCATTCGCTTCCACGTGGTTGTTAGCCAATGATGTCAATAAATTCGATAAGTCGCATTTAGCATGCATAATAGAAGGCCAAAGCATCGCGCCATTCGCTTCCCATAGGAAATGCAAAGCAAAGTTTCATTTTGTTCTCAACCAACGTCCCTTCCCTATATATATGTCTAATTTGCATTTCTACAAATTAGAATTAGGGACCGAATTACCATTCACCAAGTCACAAATTCGTAACACGCAGCGGCCCTGCCAAAATGAAGCTTCATCGCGTTAAATGATGCAGTATGGGTCTCCGACATTGGCCTTATTCACGTGGTTGTTATCCAGTGATGCCAATAAATTCGATAAGTCGCATTTAGCATGCATAATAGAAGGCCAAAGCATCGCCCCATTCGCTTCCCATATGAAATGCAAAGAAAATTTGCATTTTGTTCTCAACCAATGTCCCTTCCCTATATATGTCTTATTTGCATTTCTAAAAATTAGAATTAGGGACCGAATGACCATTCACCAGGTCACAAATCCGTATCTCGCAGCGGCCCTGCCCAAATAAAGCTTCAACGCGTCAAATGATGTAATATGGGTCTCCGACATTGGCCTTACTCATGTGGTTGTTAGCCAGTGATGCCAATAAATTCGATAAGTCGCATTTATCGTGCATAATAGAAGGCCAAAGCATCGCGCCATTCGCTTCCCATAGGAA
>JAJJMB010010713.1:311520-323713 GCA_023531105.1 Papaver atlanticum
TGCGTCGCCAGCACAAAGGCCGTGCGATCCGTCAAGTTATCATGAATTATCTGAGCAATGGGCAAAGCCCGCGTCGACCTTTTATCTAATAAATGCATCCCTTCCAGAAGTCGGGGTTTGTTGCACATATTACCTCTAGAATTACTACGGTTATCCGAGTAGCAAGTACCATCAAATAAACTATAACTGATTTAACGGGTCATTCACAGTTTCACAGTCTGAATTAGTTCATACTTACACATTCATGGCTTAATCTTTGAGACAATCATATGACTATTGGCAGGATCAACCAGGTAGAATTCTTCAATGACGCCATCTTCTGGCCCAGACCGTCGTCGGAATTTCACCGTACATCAGGCGGAAGAAGATAGTAGTCGATTTTGGAAATCGTTTTTCTGGGGATCGGAAAATACTCCAAGCTCCCAATCATCGGCATCCAAGGGAACAAAAATATATTATGATCCATGAGAACGGGATAATAATACCACCGAACAATGGGAACACGAGACCCTTGTCGAGTACCATCTCGCGCCACCCAAGAGCGGGCGAGAGGCAATAGAATCGAGGGAAAATATCGATACCTTCTCGATAGGTAGGAAACACAGGAACAAACGGGTATTTCCCGAAGCAAAACATGGGACGGGACTGAAGAGGTAATCGGACTTTCCGTTCGCCGCGCAGAGCGGAGAGCCAACCAGCACACAAGAACCAAACACCACTCATATTTCAACACGTATTGTCCATCAAGAAACAACCGTCTCCAGTAGAACTAGCAAGCCAAGCCATTTAAGGCAAGCCAATCTTGCACGAGCACCAGGGACAAATCATTCCAAGCGAACACGCTGTGCGTTAAAAATATAATTTGACCAACAATTTCCTTCTCGTCTTGCAAGGGAAAAACCTAAGCAACGCCGAATCTTATTCATCTTGGGGACTTACACAATTGGCGCGCATAAAGATGAGCCAACTGATGCCGCACCAACTAGTGCTCTTTTCTCAACCAACGTCCCTTCCCTATATATGTCTTATTTTCATTTCTACAAATTAGAATTAGGGAGGTAATTACCATTCACCAGGTCTCAAAGCCGCATCTTGCAGTGGCCCTGCCCAAATGAAGCTTCATCGCATCAAATGATGCAATATGGGTCTCCGGCATTGACCTTACTCACGTGGTTGTTAACCAGTGATTCCAATAAATTCGATAATTCGCATTTAGCATGCATAATAGAAGGCCAAAGTATCGCGCCATTCGCTTCCCATAGGAAATGCAAAGCAAAGTTGCATTTTGTTCTCAACCAACGTCCCTTCCCTATATATGTCTTATTTGCATTACTACAAATTAGAATTAGGGACCGAATTACCATTCACAAGGTCACAAATCCATATCGCGCAGCGGCCCTGCCCAAATAAAGCTTCATCGCGTCAAATGATGCAATATGGGTATCCGGCAATGTCCTTACTCATGTGGTTGTTAGCCAGGAAGAATTGAAGGTGGAATTGAATTCTATTCGATTAGAGAAGAGAACGGGGAGGCTAGGGTGTTGAGCAGTTTTTTCAGATATTGATGTCCTGAATAGATGATCTGTTGGATACTGAACAACTGAATCAAATCTGACGGCTCAGGTTAGGAACGGGTTTGGATATTGGGTTTGGGTTTGAGTTCTCCATCAAGCCCACTTCTGGCGTAGCTCTTGCAAGCAGATTGCGGGAGAGTTGCAAGCGGATTGTGGGAGAGTTGCAAGCGGATTGCAGCTGCTCTTTACGCGATATTCTTTCGCGCTTCACGGCTTTCTCGCGGGAGCCTTGTGCTATCTTTTTTCCGCTAGCCGCTATTCCTCTGCTCATTTGGCTTATCAATTCATCCAAGCTTTATTTAGTACCTAAAAACACAAAATTAATTAGTGCAAGTATTTATTCTTGAAAATAATGAAAATACAGAATTTGGGATAATATGGGGATTTAGAGCACAAAAGATGAGTTAAACGCCAATAATAAGATGTAGAAATATGCAATATTTGGCACTCATCAATTCTCCTTTAGCTATTAAGGAATATCTTTTAACAAGTAAAGATAAGAGTTACTGCACATTTCAAAGTATGTCGACATCTTTACTTTATAAGTCCTTTTTCATAGTTACAATCTTGGAACCGATTTACCACACTTCCAAACAAGTTTAGAATTGATTCATCGGACTTCCAAGAACTATGTGATTGATTATCCTATCAAATCACCAATCATGGGTTTAACGGTTCTACCAAAACAAGTTTCGGTTCTACCTCCATGTGAGTACTGTGCATATTCACGCTAGTTACCAAAACTTGGTTGACTAGGTACTAGGATCGGTTCCCCACATACTTATGGTAACAACCTGTATTCGGTTGCACATGTTCATAGGATCGGTTCCCCCAATACTAAAAACTTGTTGCACGTGTTCATAGGATCGGTTCCCCCAATAACTAAAAATGTGTTGCACCTCTTACAAGGATCGATTCCCCTTTTGTGATTGGTTGCACCTCTTACTAGGATCGGTTCCCCAATTTCTAGATTAAAGTTGCACCAATTGCAATGTATCGATCATACCATCTTGAATGATTAATTAAGATCGGTTTCACTAATAAAAGTCATACCAATACATAAGTCAGGCCTTGTGAATAGTTTTACCAAGATACATAAATAAGTTTATGAGCGGTTATACTTAACACACATATTGGTAATTCAAAATAGATTTGCAATGAATAACAATACCAATAAGACTAGCGATTTCCCTTTCGATTCACAAAACGAGTTTATGAATTTACTTCATTTAAACAAATGTAAAAACATTATTTCATAGGATGAAATCTTTACTCATACCCATACATAATCACAATAGCATTCATACGATTATGTTGATGTCTTATATACGAAGTTCAAAAGAAAAGCGTTATACTTCGTATTGTATTCCTTAATACTATGTATAACTAGAGTATCATACACAGCTTCGCAGTTATGTTTTCAATATGCACGACTTGAAAGATACGTAAGGGAATGAAACAGTTCAAGTCAAATATTACTAACCTCAAGAGGAAGGATGATGTCGTCGTCGTAGATCCTTACTTCTTCACATTCTTCAAGTCTTCATGTAATACTTGTATGTCTCATATCCTAATACTTTCAAGCTAACCTTTACGAAGTTGACTCTAGCATATAATCAAGCGACTCTTTAAATGTGTTTTGGTTCACTAAAATATGACAACCAAACTTGACATACCAACGCTTGGTGGGTTCAACCGAGCTATGCTCTAACAAACATTAAGATTAGATTAATAGTGTGTTCGTATATTAGTTTCATCAGTTTCCATAGGCATTTGCTATTTCCATGGGAAAAAAACATGATCCAATGTTCATCGAGTCTTAAGTCTTTTTTATGATTCTTCTACACATCTTTCCCATTAAATATGATTTTTTTATTTAATTAAAAGTTAATATATATTAACTATGGAGGCATAAAATAGTGTATGTATGTCGATGCTGTAAGGATTTTAAGACTAATGCTCTAATTAGTCAAAGGGGATTACATTTTTTTCGTGTCTTTTGAATGGAGGAATAATATAACTCCTAGTGTAGGAGTCGGTTACCCAAAATTTGATCGTATACCTGTAAATATGAAGGGAATGTTCTTTTATACTTAAATATAAAGAACCATATTGATAAGAACGTAAGTGCAACGCTTTTTCACCCATAATTACATTAGCTATGACTCATTTTATTGCGAATAATTTTTTTTAAAGTTTTTTCAAGGAAATAAGTTCTTATGGAGAAATCAGATCGAAAAGTGGTTTCTGAATCTCAAAAAGTACTAAAGGCACCCCAACTTTGGATAAGGGCACACCCAGAAATGTGTTAAAGGCACCCAGAGGAGTTGATAAACGCACACATGAGTTTTCACTACTTACAGCCCGGAATTACTCTTTATACCCCACGAATTGCTATTTATACCCCAAATTGCTATAGGGAAATCGGAACTTGATAAGGGGAGGTCATCTTCAACCTTTTTGAATTTTTAATTTGGCGGGAAAAATTGGTTTTCAAGGAACAAAATTAGGGTTGGTGATTTGGTTGTGTTAAAATGATATTCAATCGCTGAAACTTCTTGGATGAGTCTTTTAAGGCTTAACGGGGTTGATATCATCGATGGAATTGATCAAACTGGGATCGATTGCACTGGATTTTCGATTTGAAGCATAACTGTTTTGGCGGGAAAATGGGTTGTTAATGGCAGAAATTAGGGTTCGATATTTGGTTGGGTTTTCCTGAGACTAAATGGCTGAAGCTTGTTGGGGTTGTACGGTTGATCTTAACAGGCCGGGTAATGGATTTTGTTTCAGTAAAAATTTGCTAGAACCCGAGTTGGAGCGAAACAGAAAGGTGCGGACTTAGGTTTGGATTCTCAGGCGTGTTCGACAGAGATTCAATCACTGGATTTGGCTTTGTTGGACCTGTTTAGGCTTAACATGATTGATATGGTGGTTCGAATCAATTAAAATTGGCTCGATGACGGAGTTTGATCAAAACAGAGAAATAGGATTTTCCGTGTCAAATGGAGGCTGACATGTGTTTAGAAAAGGGTTGACGCAATCTCTGTTGTGTTGCCAACCTGTTTCGAGCGTGAAGGAGTTAAAGAAGTAAAGTTAATCAACAGAAGACGCGTACAGAAGTAAAGAAAGAAATAAAATCTCGAGATATTGCAGAGCAGTAAAGGCATGATTATTTGCATTAAACAGTGAGATTTGAATGCCTTGTGGTGTATAAATAGGGTGCCAAGGATCTGTAAAACAGACGGAGAGTTTTGGGGAGAATAGATATAGCTAGAATTCGAGAAATCACAAGTTCCAGAAAGTTTATCTGCTGCTGCAAGAAGAAGAACACGAAGAACAAAGCCTGCAAGAAACAGTAGCAGAATCTTGTCGTTTTATAACCACACAAGTGCTTTATCGTTTACAGTTTAGTTGCATTAGGTCTTTTGCTGCTAAACAATTGCAAAATTGTAGTGGCTGAACATCTTTAGCGACTGGAAATCATTGTTAGCTATTTTAATTACTTTTTGAATACAATGAAAAATCAATATTTCTCCATTTTTCGATTCATGAGTAGCTAAGTTTCTTTTCTAGGGTTGGGATGAAACTATTTTCTGATGAGTTTATTTAAATAATTATTTTCTTTATCATATTTACTCCTCTTTTTTGCTAATAATTCCTTAAAAATTCTCTCTTCTTTGCATGCCTCATTTGAATTGTTTTAACTACTGATTTTTTATAGGCGAAGGAGAATTAGGCTTAAGATTAATGACAAAGTCATTAAAATAGAGTTTGTAACGTTTTATCCTCCAAGGCATGAGATTGAGTTCGAAAATGCCTTGAGTAATTTGGAGTATTGTATAGAAGTTATAATTAGTGAATTTGCAACATAAAAATAGTGGAATCCTAACCCTAGTTATCCATCTCCTTGATAAACCCAATATCAATTTTAATTTGTATTGTCTTAGTTGTTCTTAGTTGTTCTTTAGTTGTCTTGATAAACCCACTTGTTAAAACTACATCAGTTTTTGGCGCCGCTGCCAGGGACTTGCCTTTAGGTTAGGTTTAGATTTATTTATTTATTTATTAGTATTTTTTTTAATTATTTTATTTTTATTCTCTTTGATTTTACTTTGGTATATTCTTATTTTTGTTGTGCAGGTAATTTTCTACATTTATTTTTGAATTGCCTACCAAAAGAGGTAAGTAATAAAACCCAACTTTTATTTAGATTTTATTATTTTTGTAATTATATTTCCTTTATTTTCTTTTATTTAAAAAAAAAACACGTTGCACACACCAATTGCATCGTCAAATTACCGAATTTAGGAAATCGTCGGAAAAGTACGCTGAACCCGTGCCTTATGGGAGTTACGAGCCAAAATTCCACAAGCCTCAGCCTCGTACCTTTAGGTATATTTTTCTGAGGTAGCCCAAGCTTACCTAATTTAGTAAACTATGCATTTGCATGTGTACAATTTTCTTGCTTCAATAGTTTTATTGCTTGTGTATGCAACTTGAGGATAACGACCTTTTTGATTTGAGTCCTACCCGTTACGCAGATTTTGGCGGTACTTTTATTTTCACCGAAATGGTTAATGAAAATGATGAGGGTGAAGTTCCGCCAACTAAAACCCTTAGGGACCGTTTGAACCCGTCTAGAGTGATACGTGAACCTGGGTTTTTTTTACCGACCACTACCATTAAGTTTGATATTAAACCTAGGACATTTAGCATGCTTCGAAAATTTAGGGGAATAGAGAATGAAAACCCGTATACGCACGTAAGAGATTTTGAAATGATTTGTGATACGATGAGTTATCCAAATGTCTTTAAGGATGTGGTTAGGTTGCATTTGTTTCCTTTTTCCCTAGAAGAGAGAGCTGGTGAGTGGTATCATATCATTCCTTCTAAAACAATCACTACCTGGGATGGACTTATAGAGGTTTTCGTTAAGAAAATCTACCCACACCATAAGACTGCTTCTGTTCGACAGTCAATCCAAACTTTTAAGCATAAAATAGGTGAGAACCTGCACGATTATGTAGAAAGGTTTAATGAGTTGTTATACCAATACCCACATCATGGATTTGATAAAGGCCACATGGCCCAAATCTTATATGAGGGCTTTGATAGTGAAACCAGAATGCAGGTAGAAATAATGAGTGGTGGAGAATTTACCCATCAAGACCCAGATGAATATTTTGACGAGTTCATCGAGTTAGCTAAGAAGAATCGTCAATGGGCTTAATGAGGGAGCCAGAAATAACTAGGAACCCTATCCATAGGGTCAATAGAGTTGATAATGGGTCTAATATCCTTAGGCGTCTAGAGGCCTTAGAGATGAACCATGGGTCCAACCAGACTATGAGCTGTAACAGTGAGCCCAGAACTTATCCATGTAATATTTGTGGTGACCAAAATCATATTGTACCTCATTGTCCCCTATTTTACCCTAGTGAAAGTACCCGTGACTAGGTTAGTGTCCTACATGGTGGTATGAACTCTAAATATAAGGGTCGACCCAAGTTTGATCCATACTGTAATACCTATAACCCTGGTTGGAGACAAAACCCGAACTTATCGTGGTATAAAGGTAACCATCAAGGTAGTCCATCTAGCAACCCACAACCAGGTTTTCCTAGGAACCAACCTCAACCAAGTCCAGTTGACCAAATGGTGTCGTCTTTAGAGGAAACTCTAAGACTCTTTATTGAAGGTAGTGTCCGAAATAATGCCGAAACTAAGAAATTTTTTGACATTTTAGGTCAAAGGTTTGATGAAGTTCAACGTAACCAACAGAACAGTGACTGAGCTATTTCCAACATATAGACTCAAATAAGTCAATTGTCGAATCGGTTAAATGATAGGGAGGACGGGACATTTCCTAGCCAAACGAATCCAAACCCTAAAGGAGTTAACCATAGTAATAGATCAGGTAGTTCTAACCAAAATGAGCATATCAAAGCAGTTATCACCCTTAGGAGTGGTAAAACTCTAGAGAACTCGGTAGAACCACCCAAGGATAGTATTCCAGCTGAAAAAGAGACTGAGGTTGATCAAACTTCGTCTAAAGACCCTAATAGGCCTTAGAGTACTAAGAGTCCAAGTGAGGAAGATATCCTTGAGAGAGTGTACATACCACCTGCACCATTTCCTCAAAGACTTGCTAAGAAAAAGCCTAGTACATATGCTGAAATCCTAGACATCTTTAAGCAAGTTAAGGTCAACCTGCCCTTGTTAGATGCAATAAAAAATGTGCCATCTATGGCCAAGTTCCTAGAAGAGATATGCACCGTGAAGAGAGACGTGAGTGTCCATAAAAAGGTATTCTTGACCCAACAAGTTAGTTCCATAATCTCACAAAAGTACCCAGTCAAATTTAAAGATCCTGGTTGTCCTACTGTCACGCGTGTCATAGGTAAACAAACGATAGACAATGCTCTATTATATCTTGGGGCTAGTGTAAATATTTTACCTTTTTCGGTATATGAACAACTTGGACTAGGGGAGATGAAACCAACTAGGATAACACTACAGTTAGCCAATAGGTCGGTCAAAATCCCACGTGGAATTATTGAGGACGTTTTGGTTCAGGTAGAATACTTTATTTATCCTGTTGACTTTGTGATTTTAGACACTCAACCTGTCTCTTGTCAAGATATCAACACCCCAATCATCCTAGGTCGTCCTTTTCTAGCCACTGCAAATGCAGTCATACATTGTCAAACTGGCCTAGTAGAATTTTCCTTTGGGAATCAGAAAATCTCGGTGAACGTTTTTAAGGCGCTACAAGCCCCACCGGAACCTAAACACTATTAGTCTATATGCATGATTGATTCTCTAGTTGAGAATACCTTTACCACTAATAGTGTAAGCGATCCTTTAGAGACATGCTTGGACCACTTTGGAGCCTACTATGATGAGGATAGTCATATTGAAGAAGTTAATGCGTTGTTAGATTCTGCACAGGTAATGAATTATGGGAAATGGCAACGTAAACCATAACCTCTTCTGCCGACAATAGATAAACCCCTCCCATCATCAGTTAAGGCCCCCACCCTTGAATTAAATCCGCTACCAGATACACTGAAATATGTATTTCTTGGTAATGGGAATACTCTTCCTGCCATAATTGCCTCTGACTTAGAGCCCGATCAAGAAAGTAGACTAGTTAGTGTTTTCCGAGAGCACAAGACTGCAATAGGGTGGACTATAGAAGATTTGAAAGGAATTAGTCCTGCTGACTGTATGCACCACATCTACCTAGAAGAAGGTGCCAAAATCTCAATAGAAATGCAGAGACGTTCGAATCCTAATATGAAGGAAGTTGTTCGCACTGAGGTGCTCAAGTTATTAGATGCGGGTATCATATACCCCATATCTGATAGTTAATGGGTCAGTCCTATCCAAGTTGTCCCAAAAAAGTCTGGGATTACTGTAGTTGAAAATGATAATAATGAATTGATCCCTACCCGTGTTACTACCGGGTGGAGAGTTTGTATAGACTACCGTAAGCTGAACTCAACCTCTAGAAAAGACCACTTTCCTCTACCATTCATCGACCGGATGTTAGAAATATTAGCTGGCCATAGCCCTTATTGTTTCCTAGATGGATATTCTGGTTATAACCAAATCCCTATACCCCCGGAGGACCAATAGAAAACAACCATCACATGTCCATTTGGTACTTTTGCTTACATGCGTATGCCTTTTGGGTTGTGTAATGCACCCGCAACATTCCAACGTTGCATGATAAGTATCTTTTCGGACATGGTTGAGCGATTTCTCGAGGTCTTTATGGATGATTTTTTGGTTTTTGGTTCCTCGTTCGATGAATGCTTGCACCACCTTACACTAGTTCTAGAACGTTGTAAAGAAAAGAACTTAGTCCTTAATTGGGAAAAGTGTCATTTTATGGTTAAATCTGGAATAGTGTTAGGACATTTGGTGTCCTCTAAGGGAATAGAAGTAGATAAAGCCAAGGTTGACCTAATTTCAAAATTAAGACCACCTAAGAATGTAACAGATGTTAGATCTTTCCTTGGCCATGCTGGATTTTATCGTCGTTTCATCAAAGACTTTAGCAAGATTGCCTTACCTATGTCTAACCTACTTGCTAAAGATACTTCCTTTGTATTTGATGAAGCCTGTGTTGCAGGTTTTGAGAAGCTAAAATCATTGTTGACTTCTTCCCCTATCATCCAGCCACCCGATTGGAACCTCCCATTTGAACTCATGTGTGATGCGTCTGATTATGCGGTTGGTGCTGTCCTTGGCCAACGACGTGATAAAGCATCTAGTGTGATTTATTATGCTAGTAGGACCCTCAACGATGCCCAGTTAAACTACACAACCATAGAGAAAGAAATGTTAGCTATCGTTTTTGCTTTGGAGAAATTTACATCAAATCTCCTAGGGTCTAAGGTCATAGTCTATTCTGATCATGCCGCACTCAAATATCTCCTTTCAAAGAATGACTCAAAACCTCGACTGATCAGATGGGTATTATTGTTTCAAGAATTTACTCTAGACATTCGTGATAAGAAAGGGTCTGAAAATGTAGTAGCTGATCATTTATCCCGTATCCTTAATGAGACTAAAGATGAAGAGAAACCGATCCTTGACACGTTCCCCGACGAACAATTATTTTCCATCTCTTAGTTACCATGGTTTGCTGACATTGTGTGGTAACTGATCAAATGCCTGACCATTGGTCTAAACAGGATAGAGCTAAATTCTTGTCTGAGGTTAAATACTTTTTCTGGGATGATCCGTACTTATTCAAATATTGTCCTGATCAGATCATCCGTCGTTGTATTCTCGACAACGAAATCTCCAGTATTTTGACTTTTTGTCATTCTGGAGATTGTGGGGGTAACTTTAGTTTTAAGAAAACAGCTGCGAAAGTTTTGCAATCCGGCATTTATTGGCCAACTATGTTTAAGGACTCCCACCTATTTTGTCAAAGTTGTGAAAAGATGTCAGAAATTAGGAAAGTTGTTTCGGCGTAATATGATGCCACTTAGTCTCATACTAATAATAGAAATATTTGATGTCTGGGGTATAGACTTTATGGGTCCCCATTTTTGCAACCGGTCTTTTGAGACTCTCATGAAGAAATACTCCATTACCCATAAGGTTTCTACACCTTACCACCCACAAACTTGTGGCCAAGTAGAAGTGTCTAATAGGCAAATAAAACTGATTTTAGAGAAGACCGTAAACCCTAACCGAAAGGATTGGTCTTTGCGCTTGGTAGAAGCTTTGCGGGCTTACCGAACCGCTTTTAAGACTCTACTTGGGATGTCTTCGTATAAACTTGTCTTCGGTAAAGCCTGCCATTTTCCTGTAGAATTATAACACTGAGCTTATTGGGCCATTAAATGGATAAACTTTGACCTATCTACTGCTGGTAATAACCGTAGACTGCAACTCAATGAGTTAGAAGAAATTCGTAATGATTCTTACCAGAGTGCTAAAATTTACAAGGAGAAAAAGAAAATATTTCATGAAATCGATTATTCGAAAGACATTTGAACCAGGTCAAAAAGTTCTCCTTTACAATTCTCGTCTACATCTTTTCCCTGGTAAATTGAGGTCTCGATGGACAGGACCATATTTTGTCAAAATTGTTATTCCGCATGGTGCAGTCGAAGTTGAAAATCCGACAAATGGAGAGACTTTCAAGGTCAATGGTCAATGGTTGAAACCATTTTTGGAGTTACCCAATCATGCAATAGAAGAATCGGAACAGCAGGATCCTGTCTACCAGGATTAATAGGTAACGACGTCTGGATGAAGACACTAAACTTAGCGCTTAATGGGAGGCAACCCATACTCTTGTTGTACATTAGTGGAATTTCGTTCCCCATGGAAGGATTGTTACGCTTCATTCAAGTACTATCTGATGGTTTGTAGATAGTGATAAAAAGAGTTCGTTACTCGGACTTGTGAAAGTAGATTTTTTTTTTTTTAGATGCAAATTCCAATTTAAAACAACAAATAATATAAAGATTAATTCAAAGTGGAGAATTACTGAGGCTAAGATTCCACTTTTCTACCAATTCCAAAGTGATATTATTATTATGCAATTTTACCCATTTAAGTGATTCTAATTATTGCAAAAGTAGATTTTATAAAAGAACAATTGTAAATCGAGAGTATGGAATATCAAAAACTCAAGGTTAAGCATATACCATCAATTAAAATAACAATTGCTTAATAAAAATCATTAGATAATTTTTTTTCTAGGAAATAATCATAAAATAAATTGCATAAATTATTAAGACAAAAATTACCACTTTTTCATTGGAGGAATAGCTTCCTCTGTTGCCTCAGATTGAAGTTTAGCTCATCATATTGAAAATATGCTCAAAGTACATGTTTATAACTCAAAAATTGATTAAAAGGGAGAAAAGAGTATACTGTAGTCGCTGAAAGTCTAAAACAGAAGACTGAATCTTTGTTGAAAGGTTTCGGTGACTGCAGAAAGGAAACGATAGAAGTTTATTGTCACTTAAATAAGTCTGCTCCTGCGACAGGCTTGAGTGTCTTATGTTCTTCGTTTCTTCTTCTTCGCAGCAGCAGAACAGAATTTTTGTCTTTGATTTTCTTTGCTTCTCTAGTGCTCTAAA
>JAJJMB010010713.1:323723-335312 GCA_023531105.1 Papaver atlanticum
AAACCTCTCCAAACTCTCCCAAAGTGTACATATCCCTTTTTATGACTCGAATCAACCTATATATAGCCACCAGACCCGAAATCTCTCGAGTTAATCCACATATATTCTCGTTTCCCTTTTTTCAGCAAGTTACGGGATTATTTCTTTCTAACCTTCTTTGCACGCGTCTTCTGAGTTAAATCTGACGTCCCAGAATCTCCCAATGATGGTATCGAATAAACAGAGAATCTTATACTCTTATCTGCACGTAATCCCCATATATAGAACCAAGAAAATATCCCAATAATAAATCTCTCCCTGTTTTACAAGAACCGCGAATTGATGCTTATTATTTCGAATCTATTACGCATATCAATCATGTTTTGTCGCAACTGGTTGGTATAAATTCATTCCCATGAAAAACTCCGGAAAACTCTCTCTCGAATCCTTCCCAGAAAACCCGAGAAAACTATGCTCCTCTGTTCATTGTCAAACTCGATATCCAGCCCAAAACAGTCCATTCAATCACCCATACCGAGCCTGTTTGATCCAATCAAGTCCATCCAACAAAATATGGCGATTGAATCTCCTTCAAACTCGCATAAAACTCAAACCTAAATTCTGCCAGTGAGTGAACTTGTTTTCCCGTCAAAAAGAAATTTGAATTTGGGAAGAAGGAAGGTCGCCCCCTAACCAGAGTAGGGGTGCCTTTAGCAGCTGACTTGGGGGTGCCCATGAGGGTCCCCTTATCCAAACTATAGATGCCAAAAGCATTTCCTCCGGGTGCTTTAGACAACTTTTCGAGCCGATTTTTCCAAAAATGTTTATTGGCCAAAAATACCTACATACACATAAAACACCATAACAAGTACAAAAATGGGTACTAACAATATACATAATAGAGATAAAAATAAACACATAAATGCGTCTATCATTATCTTTCTGACTTCTCACTTTAATGATTCCTCATGATTTTTGGTACTGTGCTTTCATTAGAAACATTGAGGACAATGTTAAGATTTAAGCGTGGGGGAGCGGTTAACTTTTTGGTATTTCCTTGCATATTATGACCAGCTGTTGAGCGGGTCTATTGTATTTTCTTGCATTTTATGCCCAACCGTTGAGCGGGTCTATTGTAGGGATTTTTATTGCACCAAAAAAAGATTAAAAAAATAAAAAATGACCAGCTGTTTAGCGGGTCTTTCTGTCTAGCTGTTTAGCAGACATCTCTCGATCTAGTTGTTTAGCAGATCCGTCTCACTGTTTAGCAGATATATCTCGGTCTTGCTGTTTAGCGGATCTGTCTCGTTGTTTAGCAGACATATTTATACCACTGTTTAGTGGTTTCGTCTAGCTGTTTAGCAGACATCACCCTTTATCCAGCTGTTGAGCGGATATTTATTTTCTGTTTTGCTCGAGGACTAGCAAAATGTAAGTGTGGGGGAATTTGATAAGCACGTAAGTACAACGCTTTTTCACCCATAATTACATTAGCTGGGACTCATTTTATTGCTAATAAATTTGTTTTAAGTTTTTTCAAGGAAATAAGTTCTTATAGAGAAATCAAATCGAAAAGTGGTTTCTGGATCTCAAAAAGTACTAAAGGCACCCCAACTTTGGATAAGGGCACACCCACAAATGTGTTAAAGGCACTTAGAGGAGTTGATAAAGGCACCCAGGAGTTTTCACTACTTACAGCCTAAAATTACTCTTTATACCCCACAAATTGCTATTCACACCCCAAGAATTGCTATTTATACCCCAAATTGCTATAGAGAAACCGGAACTGGATAAGGGGAGGTCATCTTCAACCTTTTGAATTTTTGAAATTTGGCGGGAAAAATTGGTTTTCAAGGAACAAAAGTAGGGTTGGTGATTTGGTGTGTTAAAATGATATTCAATCGATGAAACTTCTTGGATGAGTCTGTTAAGGCTTAACAGGGTTGATATCATCGATGAAATTGATCAAACTAGGCTCAATTGCACTGGATTTTCGATTTGAAGCATAACTATTTTGGCGGGAAAGTGGGTTGTTAATGGCAGAAATTAGGGTTCGATATTTGGTTGGGTTTTCCTGAGACTAAATGGCTGAAGCTTGTTGGGGTTATACGGTTAATTTTAACAAGTCGGGTAATGGATTTTGTTTCAGTAAAAATTGGCCAGAACCCGAGTTGGAGCGAAACAGAAAAATTCGGACTTAGGTTTGGATTCTCAGGCGTGTTCGGCAGAGATTCAATCACTGGATTTGGATTTGTTGGACCTGTTTAGGCTTAACAGGATTGATATGGTGGTTCGAATCAATTGAAATTGTCTCGATGACGGAGTTTGATCAAAAGAGAGAAATAGGTTTTTCCGTGTCAAATGGATGCTGGCATGTGTTTAGAAAAGGGTTGACGCAATCTCTGTTGTGTTGGCAACCTTTTTAGAGCGTGAAGGAGTTAAAGAAGTAAAGTTAATCAACAGAAGACGCATACAGAAGTAAAGAAGGAAATAAAATCTCGAGATATTGCAGCATGATTATTTGCATTTAACAGTGAGATTCGAATGCCTTGTGGTGTATAAATAGGGTGCCAAGGATCTGTAAAACGGACTGAGAGTATTGGGAAGAATAGATATGGCTAGAATTCGATAAATCACAAGTTCCAGAAAGTTTATCTGCTGCTGCTAGAAGAAGAACACGAAGAAAAAACCCTGTAAGAAACAGTCGCAGAATCTTGTCGTTTTATAACCACACAAGTGCTTTATCGTTTACAGTTTAGTTGCATTAGGTCTTTTGCTGCTAAACAATTGCAACATTGTAGTGGCTGAACATCTTTAGCGACTGGAAATCATTGTAAGCTATTTTAATTACTTTTTGAATACAATGAAAAATCAATATTTCTCCATTTTCGATTCATGGGTAGCTAAGTTTCTTTTCTAGGGTTGGGATGAAGCTATTTTCTGATGAGTTTATTTAAATAATTATTTTCTTTATCATATTTACTCCTCTTTTGTGCTAATAATTCCTTAAAAATTCTCTCTTCTTTGCATGCCTCATTTGAATTGTTTTAACTA
This sequence comes from Papaver atlanticum, assembly GCA_023531105.1. Taxonomy (NCBI): domain Eukaryota; kingdom Viridiplantae; phylum Streptophyta; class Magnoliopsida; order Ranunculales; family Papaveraceae; genus Papaver; species Papaver atlanticum. The sequence goes on from JAJJMB010010713.1 coordinate 326,757, forward strand.
TTGATTTTTTTATAGGCGAAGGAGAATTAGGCCTAAGATTAATGACAAAGTCATTAAAATAGAGTTTGTAACGTTTTATCCTCCAAGGCATGAGATTGAGTTGGAAACTTCCTTGAGGAATTTGTAGTATTGTGTAGAAGTTATAATTAGTGAATTTGCAACATCAAAATAGTGGAATCCTAACCCTAGTTCTCCATCTCCTTGATAAACCCAAAATCAATTTTAACTAGTATTGTCTTAGTTGTTCTTTATTTTTCTTAAACCGAACCTTAGTAAATAGTCCGAGAATCGAATCCTTTATTTACCACTTGTTAAAACTACATCACATTTCCTGATTCAATAAAATTTGATTAGCACTAGTAGCCTAGAGTATCCATTTTCTTATTCTCTTTACCCTAATGCCAATATTGTTAGAGCATCGCTCGGTCGAACTCGCAAGTTTGTTGTCTCAAGATTGTTGTCAATGTAAGATGTACAAAATTATATCTTGATTTCTAGTTTACTAAAGTCAAGTAATGGACTAGGATTATAGTATGGTAGTTGAGCATCAGACATTACTGAATAACCCTCGAATATTGATGACTGAAGAACAAACATTGACATTTGCGATAACTTCATCAACAAATAGGTATGTGAAGACTGCGCTATGTCGTATGATTTTAGTAGATTTAATATTGCGAAGAAGAACTTTCGAGTTCAATTTTGATTATTTAAACTCTCGGAATATGATTCAAGAAATGAATATTCATAGATACTTTTACCTAAGAAAAAATGCATATTGTCTATGGTTATTGGGAATATTTTAGAACTGCTTTGCGCAAGGTACACATACTTGTATGTAATACCTAAGTTAGTATGAATTTCGCGGACTGTGGAGTTTTGACCCAGTTTGCGAACCCTTTACATATGAGTTCGAGAATGAGGTAGGTTTGCAAACCCCTACCATCTGACATCATGAACTAGCATAAAAATGCAAACCCGTTTTGCAAAACCCTTATGGCCTGATTTCGCAAACGGCCGATGGTTTACAAACCTATGTAGTTCCAGTTTAGCAAAAGGGTCATGAACTATTATATATGATTATTTTTTTTTCTACAACTTTCATAGATACTTCTAAGGCAACTTTATTCACAATATCAAGTCTCGGATTAGGATAAAAGTGTATAGTTGAATATCGGATATCACTACGTTCTACCGTTTGAAGGCGAAGATCAACATGAGCTCTGGAGAACTTATTCAAAAAATGTAAGTGAAGACTGAACCACCTATTTCTCAAGTTTTCATATTTTTATCTATGAGACATTGTCGCATGACTAAATTAGACAGTACACGCATAACAGAAATTTTGAGTCAAGTTTATCTTGAATATCGTTCTTGAAATATGCTAAGCTTAAGAACATTTTTTCATACTTGATGAATTTGGTTAAGAACAATTTATTGTTTATGACCTAAATTATGATTCAAGATTTAACCATTTGAAAATATACTGGAAGAAGTCATTGATGTTATTCGAGAATGTTTCAAATTGATTAATAGAGAAATATAAAAATAATGTAAATCTGGATACAGGAAAGTATGCATACCAGTTCACATACTGGGAGAAGTGTTACAAGTACGGAGCCGCAATACATGTACCCAGTATAAGTACCAGAGTAGTTATAGTTCGACAACGAATTTTTGGTATGCATACCTGGTATCCATACCATAAAAAGGTTGCTGACTAGTTAACCAGGAAGCTACGCATACCTAGTATGCAAAACAGAAAAGATGTGTTGGTTTCTAAACCTAAAAGGTGCGCATACCCAGTATGCAAAACATAAAAGATATGTGGATTCTTGAACCCATTTTTGTCTTAAGGGTACACATACCATCACAAAAATACTCACGAACAGGTACAATACACATACCAGGTACACGAACTTACCCAGTCGAATATTTTCAGATGCATCAGAATTATTTCTATGAGAAAATTTGCATTTGAATAACTATCTAAATACACATATAGACATGATTGGTCACAATTGTGACTCAAGAAAAGTCTTAAAGGTTATATGAAAATGGTTAAGCTTAATGTTCAATTGGCTAGTTTCGGCTAACCATTTATGAACCAAGCATTATACACGGTTCGGTTACAGTTCATCTTAACCAGAGTGTATATTCTGTTATGTTAATCTCAAGTCAATTTTCTCATCTAACGGTGATTATTGATTGCTTTATTCCAAAGCTACCTTAGCTTAAATCCAAAGTAACCTTGATCTTGAAAGTCTATATAAGGAGAACCTCAAACAACTGGGATTTTTGAATCCCTAACACTCTTCTTATGTGTCATAGTTGTAAACTATAGTTGTCCTCTCCTTTAAACCTTTTTAGGTTTAGCGACTAAAAAGACTTCACCTAGGGATTCGTGAAGCCATGTCTAGCTATCATCATCTTGATAGTTCGTGTATCCTGATCTTGTTTTGATTGTCGATCCTTGATCCAACAAACAAGATAAATATAAATCACACAGTTTCTTCGTCTCAGACTTTGTGATTCCACAAGTTTATACTTGTGATGTGAATAATAATCTAGGATGCTCTTCGGGAGTCATAATACCATATTTGAGGTTTACTAGACTTTGTCTATTGCAATCGATTTCCTACATCACCTTGATATTTGATCAGAATGAAAATCACATATAGGATTATCTGTGGGAGGAAAATTGGTTTACAGTCTTCAAATGAGTTGAAGCAACTCTTAGGCTATAAAGGACGTCGGCTAAGGGAATTAATTGCGCGGAGTCCTACTGGGATTCAAGAGGCGTAAGGAGCGCGACTGTAACTGAATTGCTGTGATGGTTGTTTCGGTCTCAACTACATTCCAGTGCGAAGTTCTAATAGTAAGCTAGAGTCTGTAGCGGCTTAACATAGTTTGGTGTTCAATCTGGATTAAATCTCGGGTTTTTCCTGCATTTACGTTGCCTTGTTAATAAATTTTTTTGGTGTCTGTGTCATTTATTTTTCTGCATTATATTGTTTATCTTTATAATTGAAATATCACAGGTTGTACGTAAATCAATCAAAGTAGATAAGTCTATCGCAATTGTTGGATACAAATTGATTGATACTTGTATATTGATATTTGGAATCGTCCAAGTACTCTCACGAAATAATCAGGTTCACAGACTAGTTTCTGTTTACATTTTTATTGTGAAAGAAAGAGATATAAAATCTAAGTATTATTTCTGATTGGGATTCCTTAAGTTGTAACTCTCAGAATTGTATTTAGGTTTAGTCCATAAAGGTTTCCTAAGAAAAAGTTGGTGGTGTATTTTGGTACCTCCGCGTTTTCAGTACGCGGTTTCAAAGTTCTGGACCATAGTGCATATTCGTTTGTATAATTTCAAGGCGGACTTTTTACATGCTTACATGGATTCCTAATAAGAATTTCATACAAACTGATAAAGTATTTTCTTGAATCTCAAGTTATCATAACTTAAATTCAGATCTAACGGTAGCCTTGAAAATTTATAAATAGAAAGACTCTTGCAACATGATTTATGAATCCATGGCACACTTGTGTTCGAGTTGAATTCATCTTCCAGACTATTTAATTCTTGAATCTTCCTTACATTCTCCTCAACCTCTAACCCCTTAACCATATACGCTCTTTTTTGGTTGATCTTAAACCCGATTCATATCCTATATTTTTATATCAAACAACAAAAATTTATCAAATCATGCCAAAACCATTAAAAAAACCATAATAGAGAAATAATATGCACAAAAATATCGAGATTTCTATCTCGATCCTTGATGAAGGATGTCTTGTATCTTCGTATAACACGAGTATGCAAAATATTGAGGTACCAAAGCATGTAATTCGAAAATGCATCATCATCCGTTTTCATATAGCAATCCAACCCATTGATGTGGTAACTATTAACCTCTCAATCATCAGATGTTGGTAAAGGTTTGTGAACAACCTTAATATCGTTATTGCTCTAATCGAAATTAAACATGGGGTGCTCAGATCTGGGATACCTTGTACACTGCCAGATTGTCTCACCACTCTTCTCAGGTTGTACATTACATATATTTTGGGGTGAAAAAGAGGTTAAATATAACATTGTTCCTCGTACCCAACAACCCTTCTTTCAGCAAATACTTTCTTGTAAAGATGAACGACAACATATTTCATTGTCAAGTTGTCCAATTGGCGTATCAACTCCAAAAATTCCTTATCTTGAGTCTTCGAATTACCGTTGAAGAAGTATTTCTATAAAAAGCACCGTCCCAAATCTCTGTCAAATTGCTCTTTTAACATCAAGCTCTAGAAAGTGCAAGTATATCCACACATGTATCAACATAAATTATAGGTAAGAAAATCAAAGAGTAACATAAAACATAATTTAATAATTTAACCACTTGGATTACCTGCAGAAGAGCCATATTCCCTCCAATTTAGTTCATGTAAGTCTTAGAAAACTTTCTAAACTCGTTCAATAAGTGTGCGAGGCACCTATATCCCAAAAAATAGTTGCGAACCTTGTGTTTTGGTTCCTGTATATTATCGATATTCACATGAGAACCGTGATGTTGTTTTTATAGTGGTAAATAAAGTTGTCATTCACTCAGACTTGTAAAGGTTTGATTTAAGAAAACACTAAAAAATAAAGATAATACTTACACAAGTTTTTCATGATAATGAGAGGTACTGGGACTCAGGATTTCACCAATTTTCATACTCATGTGGTTCAAAAATCAATTCTACACAATTATAGATCAATGATAAACATTAATCGACTCCAATTATTTGCCAAGGTAGATTCCAAAAGTAATGACTGTAAATCTAAAGCATGGGACATCAAAACACTTAAGCTAAGCATGAACCATCAATTGAAATCATAACCATTCAAGAGAAATCATAAATCAATTCAATTTTAGTGCAAATAGTCATATAAAGAATTAATAAAATTACCACATTGATAAAAAGGGGCTTCCTCCACCGTCCCAGTGTTGGGATTTAGCTCTTCATGGTAAGAACACGTTCAAAAGAATAATTCATGGCTCAATAGGTGTTTTTATTGAAGAAATCGTATAACATAGAGATTGCAACGCTGAAATAGTGTTACAGAAGTCGCCGTTACAATAGAATAGCTGCTAAATATAAATAAGTGGCTAAAATCCTTTATCAATCAGTACCGAGAAGAAAGGGTTTTTGCAACTGTGTTGCGACTGTTCAACTTCTTCTTCTTCTTCTCCGGCAGCAGCAGATAGCTTCTCTGCAACTCCTACTCTGGCCTGCCTAAGCCTCCGTATCGACCCCCAACTACTCGATAACCGATGTGTGACTCTCCTCTCGTGTATATATATACACAGCAGACCCTAAATGTCCCCAATAAATCCGAGAATAACTCAGTTTTCTTTTACCAAAAGTTTCAGTCTAATTCTTCTCCCTGACTCTTCTCCACGCGGTTTTGAGTTATCAAAACTTTCCAAACACGACAGAAAATCATCCTAAGAGAATATATCCTCCAAACTGCACGTACTTTCCAGAATTGCAACCCGTGAAAATCTTCTTGCTCTGTTTTGCCGTGAATATATTAAAACTCCTTTTTTATCGAGACCAACCCAACTACCTTCCCTGTTTAGATGAAACAGGCTTAAACCAATCCAAAATCCAGAAGAAATCCGATGGAAACTCATTTAAATCTTTTTCAGAAGTTCACGTATTCTCAACAGCATTTTTCTCTCTTTCCCTGTTTATAAAAATTGAGAATAATCTTAATTATTTTACGTGGAAACATCATTTTCCTCTCCTGTTTTGGTGCCACAGCTTAACCCCAAACAATTTCTGTGAAAAACTCCACTGAAATATCCACCATTTCTCGCCTGTAATTCATGCAGAGAAAGAAAAACTTTTCCCGCTAAAAACATTTTCAAATGTTGAAGAAGACCGGGCGCCCCTTATCCGACCTGGGGGTGCGATTATCATGTGGTTACCCCTTATCATCTAGGTGCCCTTTATCCATTTAAGAGGTGTGAATAACATATTTCTGGAGTGTAAAGAACCAAACATTGGGTGCCTTTATCAACTCCTCCGGGGTGCGTCCAACTACCATTTTCCGATCCAATTTCGCCGCAAGAGCGTATTTCTCCAAAAACACCTACAAAAACATAAAAAGCCAAAATAAGTACAAAATGAGTAATAACAAAATAGATAATTGAGATCAAAATAGACACATAAATGCGTCTATCAAATACACCCAAACTTATTATTTGCTAGTCCTCGAGCAAATCTAATCTAGAAAATAAAATCCTAACTCACTGTCGCAGGCATCACGATTGCATTTAGCGTATGCAACAAGCCTTTAAACCCCTAGGTTACCCTAGTGGCCGAGTTATAGTCTCGAGAGGGCTTACCAGAGATATACCCACAAAACCATTACTCCAGACCCTAGCTATCTACGCAAAACCTTGGAATACACTAAAGAACCTTCTTGGTTGGCATACTGTCATTGACTACAAGAGGAAGTACCCTGATGCGAAATTCCAATTGTTGAACACGAGTTTGCACTCAAGCATACTAAAATTCATATATAAGTGACAGACCTCTACTCAGATAGTCTCACTATGGACATCAATATAACGGAACCAAACAAATCACATGAATAGATTAAGAAGATGGAAATAGAAATAGATGGTTGCGAATGGACGTCAATGCCAAGATGAACCTATGACCTAATGGATTGAGATACTGGTCTAGACTAGTATCAATACAACTGGCATATACAAGGGAACCAGTTGTCGATAAACTAATTCTAGATCAACCAGCTGGCATATACGAGGGAACCAGCGGTCGATTTTATTGAATATCAATTTATTTTTATTTTTTTAACAGCATGGTTAGATCTTTTTGATCCAAGCGCATGCTTCTTGTCAGAGGATTACATGGTAATTCCGGTGGATCCTGCGTTCCACGCTTGTTTAGGCGACGGAGACAGGGATAACACACACATATTGCTATCCAAGTGTTAATATTTATTCAGATTGGTCTGATGGCCTGGGGTTTTTTTTTTTCCTTATTTATTTTAGTAACTCAATCAACTTAATTCAACCCAACAGACATCAACATAAAAGTTGTGCAAAAATAAAAACAGAAGTAATAAGATGATTCTGAGATACGTTGAAACTATCATGTTATTTCTAACACCTGAGCTCTGTGCTTTTATGAATAGACTCTATTTGGATGTTTCCATACAATCAGATTGGTTCCTCAACTCCTACAATCAAGATGCTTCCATCCACTTAGATTGGTGAGTGTCATCTTTAATAAGCATAAATTTCTAGACTCTAGAGTTTATTTATTTCACCTAAAAAGAAAAATCAAAAAATTTCTTCCCATACCCCAAACTTAAATCTAACATTTTCCTCAATGTTCTAAAGATGAAATTAAAAGCATGAACAAGGAAAAAATGTTACCATTTGAAGCAAAGGAGATAAGGAAAGATATTACCGAGTTGCATGAGTATGGGTTACCTCCCAAGAAGTGCTAAGTTTAAAGTCTTCAGCCATACTAAGAATGGATTAATCACCTCATATCATAAAGCAATAACCGGAACAACTGTGGATCGTCTGCATCAAAAAGTGTTATCACAGACAAAAGGAAACTGCAACAAACCAAGAATAAATATAGCACACCCTTGCCTAGTTTCCTGTTTAAGACAACTACATCTAGTTGTGGTTCGGGTTCAGGTTCTATAAAGGGGTCTAAATAAAATATCTTCATGGGATGCACCTCCTCATAAGTAAGATCCGATTCAGGTATAAGAGTCTGGAAAAACTCAGGTAAAAACTTAGAAGCACATAATAATAACCTAAATAACTGTGGATCCTAAAGTCAATCATATTTGACTTACACAGCTGACCACAATGAGAGTGGTGATCTTCCTTAAACAAATATGTTTAACTAATCTCCTAAAGTAATTAGGCTTAGTTTCAAAACTTAATAATTGACACATCTGAAACTTATACGTTCCCAGAATTGGTTGAAAAATATTTGGTGGGAAAACAAAATCAATCTGGGTATCATAGCCTAGGTAAACCAAATCAACCAGAGGATGGGTTTCTAACAAGTGGACTTTTTCCCTGACATCATTAGTGATAGACGCATTTATGTGTCTATTTTCATCTCTTTTATGTATAGTGTTAGTACCCATTTTTGTACTAATTTTGGTATTTTATCCCTTGTAGGTGTTTTTGGAAAAATAGGCTTTGCCGGAAAAATTGGCTCGAAAAGTTGTTAAAGGCTCCTGGGAGGACATTTGCTATTCGGACTCTCACTTTGGATAAGGGGTAACCCATTTCCAAGCAGCTGCTAAGCACAAACCGGGACTGGATAGGGGGAGGTCACATTTCTTCACATTTTCAAAAACATAAAATTGGCGGGAAAATTTTCAAAAAACAGACGGATTTTGGGTCGGATTGTTGATCGATTTTTAGGGAGATTAAAGGGCTGAATTTGATTGGGTTCGTTCCTATGGACCTAACAGGCGAGGTAAGGGTGTTGGAATGG
>JAJJMB010010713.1:335322-408903 GCA_023531105.1 Papaver atlanticum
GGATCCAAAGTGGCTAGAACTCGAATTGGAGGTGAAAAAAAGGTTAATAATATCATGGTTTATTTTGGGCAAGTTTCTTCGTTTATTTATGGAAATTTACGTGAAGAAGAGGAAGGAAACTCTTCTTAGAGATTTGGTTCTATCACAGGAAGAGTTTGGACAGCTTGGATTGATTGAGAAGACGTGCATGTGATGAGAAAAAAGAATTATCGTGATTTGATGTGGAGGAAAAAAAGAAGATTTTTGGACGGATTTAGAGAGCCTGTGGTGTATAAAAAGGTTGGGACGAGTCTTAGGAAGGTAACCAAGACCTTAGGGGAAAGTTTAGAGCCTTAGAGAAGCTAGAAAAATCATTAAAAGAAGATCGGGTTCTGCTGCTGCTGTTGTTGCCGGAGAAGACGAAGAACAGCAGAAAAAGTAAGTTGCAGAGGCAGACTTATTTTGAGTGACAATGAGTTACGGTCGCATCATCCTGTAGTCACCGAAACCCTTCAGCAACGATTCCGTCCTCTGTATTAGACTTTCAGCGACTACAGTATACCCTTTTCTCCCTTGTAATCAATTTTTGAGCCATAAACATGTATTTTGAGAACACGATTAATATGAGGAGCTAAACCCCTTAGCCGAGGCGACGGAGGAAGCCATTGTTCCATGAAAAGTGGTATAGTTCTATTTTAATTATTTATTGCAATTATTTTACATGATTATCTGCATAGAACTTAAAAGAAAAATTGATTTTTATTGAGTAGTTGTGAGTTGTTTTGATGGAACATGCTAGGTTTTAAAACTTTTGAAGTTTCATGCTTTGTGATTACAACTACTACTTCAAAAATCTATTAGAGGCAAATATTAGAATCACTTTAAAGAAGAATATTGCATGAATATTGATTAGAGTTTATCAATTAATTGGTCAATGGTGGAATCCAGAGTCTCGGTATTTTCTTATTATTATTGAAACAATTTTATTTAATTCTCAAAAATCCTTCACAAGCCCGAGTTGAACGAACTTTACTCACCACTTTCACTACAACTTAAAATTCACATCAATTAGGTTCGGGAAAACCTGTCTGAAGATGATCATGTAAAATGGTAGAGGCACACATGTCAGGTCCCAAGTGAGGGATCTCTGTAAGAGCTAAAGGTAAGGTACATGGAGAATGATAATCACCCCCAAACTTAGAGTATTGGGTGTCTCTAGATAGACTAGCTACAATTTCCCTAATTTCTAGATCGTCAGAATCCTGAAAATAGTCAATTGCTTCTCCTAGGTTATACTCAGGTGATGCATCCTCACACATATTTAAAGGCTCTATGAGTTCATATTCTTCGTCTAAGACCATTATTTCTAAATCGCTAGACTCGAAAATATTATTCTCGGAATAAACTCGTTCCTCAAAACCATTATCGGCTTCGTAATCAAAAGGTAATTCTGCATCGTATAAAACAGGAGTATCTCTAGTCAAATCCTCGTCCTTTTGAATATGTGAATAATCATTAAAATTATTTAGATTCGAACTAGAAACATCATCATTATAAAGCTCGATTGGAGTAACAAATTCCTGATCACTATGCCTACATATTTCAGATTCTTCATCAACACTATCCTCATCATAATCATCATTATAATAACATGAAAATGGTCAAAAAAGTAGCGTTACCAATTCTAACCTTGTCATCTTGATTATGCAAATACCTATCCTCATTTTCAAGGATACTATTGGAAACACTATATTGGAAATTAAGATTATTTCGAGCAAGTTTATCGTTCGTCTCAGCTATCTGCTTAAGGGATTCCTCTATTGAAGGTGTACTCATTGGTGCAGTTTGTTTTATCATTTCTAACACAAACCTATTGGTATTCTCAGTTAACTGCTTAAGAGACTCTTCTAAAGATATGGAAGGATCATAAATAGCACTAGGGTACAACTGTTTGATTAAATCATTCAACGGGGAACTAGTACTATAATATTCCTTATTTTATTGGTCGCATGACCGGTGTGTGTGTGGATAGTAATTGGGCTCACCATGGTATGATCCATAACCTTGAAAAGGTTGATGATCCAAATCACTATTCACACTATGGTCAAAAGAATAATGTCCATTTCGAAATTCAGTCGGATATGCATTGTATTGGCTATTGTAATACCGGTTCGACATTTTTTTATGCACGGGTGTGAGTTGTCACACAAAATAAAACCCAATAACAGGGGATTCGTGGGTGGATAGAGTCTTACCTTCCGTACCAGACGGGCGATGAACCGTTGAAGTCGACTCAGGCCACCGACTCCGATGTCAGTGTACGAACCCGAGGGGCCGAGACAGTATCGTAACTATCGTCCTTCCCTGCAAACAGTTTATATTTAATCTCAACCCTTCCTTAGGGTTTTAAAATAATGTCCAAAAGAATGTCCCAAAAATAAAGTCCAAAAATAAAAAGTCCAAAAAGAAAAAGAAAAATTACAAAAATATAACAAACCCTAATACAATTTTCCAAAAATAAAAAAAAATAAAATCTAAATATATACAAAATCTTCTTCACTCCTTTTGGACTCCTCTTTGCTTTCCTTCTTTGGCGATGCTTTCCTTTTATAGCACTTTTTCTTTCCTCGTAGCTTTGTTCCAAATCTGAAAAGAATCAAAAAATACCAAAGGCGTAAAAGAGAACAAAAAAAAATCTAAAATAAATAAATCAAAATAAATCAAAAACCTAAAACCTAAATACAAGTCCGCGTCGGCAGCGCCGAAAATTGATGTTGTTTTTATAGTGGTAAATAAAGTTATCGTTCACTCAGACTTGTAAAGGTTTGATTTAAGAAAATACTAAAAAATAAAGATAATATTTACACAAGTTTGTCACGAAAACAAGAGGTACTGGGACTCAGGATTTCACCAATTTTCATACTCATGTGGTTCAAAAATAAATTCTACATAATTATAGCTCAATGATAAACATTAATCGACTCCAATTCTTTGCCAAGGTAGATTCCGAAAGTAATGACTGTAAATCTAAAGCATGGGACATCAAAACACTTAAGCTAAGCATGCCCAATCAATTGAAATCAAAACCATTCAAGAGAAATCATAAATTAATTCTGTTAGAGCATTGCTCGGTCGAACTTGCATGCGTTGCTATCTCAAGCATGTTTGTCAAGTTTAGTTGTCAAAACTATATGTCTTTATTTCTAGTCTACTTATAGCTAAGTCTCGGACTAGGATAGTTAAGTATAATTGAGCTCCAGACTCCATGGCGATCATCTTACGAAGACGAAGAACTACTCAAGGAACCAGTGGAACTTCCGACTAAAAGGTATGTGGAGACTTGAACTTATCTATCACTCAAAAGTCTATCTAATCTATCTCCTACTCTTGAGACAAAGTCGCATAAGTATGATAGTTTTCATACATACACATTTGTTATTTCGAGTCGAGTTTACTCGCTTATATTTTTCTCAAAATATGTGTTGGTAAGCTTTTCACTTTAACCACTTTTCATATTCACCCGTGACGAAAGTCATGATGATGTTTCAATCTTGAAAATAGCTTTGATGACGATAGTTGTGAATAACGACTGTTATAACATTATAGAAGAATGTTTCGATGATTGAAATGTAGAGTTGAGATTATGTAACCAACTATGGATATAAGCATATATAGTGTGTTCACACATTAGTGTATAAATCCATGTGTCGGAAACCAAGTGTGTGCATACGGTATTGGTAAAGGAGACAGGTTGGGTACGCATACTGGCAAAAGTTTTCGACCAAAAATTTCTGCTAGAGTTTGTAGTTTACAAACTGATAAAACCGGTCACCTTGGGTGCATACTCGTACGCGTACTGTCGGAAGTTTTCGAACGAAAAATTTCTTCTATGTTTGTAAACTCAATTCCGGAAGCTAAGGTACGCATACCCGTACGCGTACCCAAGCTGGTTATATCTCAAATCGGTAGTTCATGAACTTAAAACAATAAATCATTAAAGAATGCAATCTTTGCAAACCGTGGCTATATTGTTCATGAATTGATTTCAAATGAATCAAACCGATTTTGTTTCAATTGTGTCTATGTATAAAGACCTAAGCAATTGAACAACTCTTCAACTAGTTATTTTGAAGTCATTTGAACTAATAGTGAAAAGGATGAATACGGTTAATATGAAAGTGCTCATATGGCTAACCATTGGTTAACTATTTGTGAACCAACTAAGTGTACACGTTTAGGTATGGTTACTCAAACCTAAATGAAATACATTTCATTTATATGTGACAAGCTAAGTTTCGATCTAACGGTTGAAAGATATTAGCTTGGAGAAATCAGGTTTTTCATCTAACGGTGAATATTGAATGCTTTGTTACCAAGGTAACTTAGATTGCAAACCCTGATTTGAAAAATATATAAAGGAGAACTCTAGAAATTGGGAAAACTAATCCCCACACCTCCTGTGTGATACTAGTTGGTTTAGATAGAGTCGATTCTCCTTTAACCTTAGGTTTCTTCTCGAGACCCTGTAAGTTAACGACTGAAAGACTTCATTGGGATTGTGAATCCAGACGAAACTACTTCTCTTGTAGTTGAGCGATCTGATCTTGCCATTTTTTATCGTACGAGTTCAATTGAATAATTGACTTGAGATTATATCTCCGATAGGGCAAGATAAAAAGAAATCACAAACATCTTCGTCTCATCGTTTGTGATTCCGCAATATCTTGTTTCGTTTCCATACGATTACGATTATTGTGAGGTGATTGATAATTCTAGGATGTTCTTCGGGAATATAAGTCCGGGTTATCGATTGGTTCCTATTCACCTTGATTTCTATCAAAAGACGGAACAAACTCATAGGTTTATCTGTGAGAGACAAATTTATCTATTATCATAGACTTTTCTGTGTGATACAGATTTGTTTATTAAAGTCTTCGACTTTGGGTCGTAGCAACTCTTAGTTGTGGGTGAGATCAGCTAAGGGAATCAAGTGCGTAGCATCCTACATGGATCAGAGATGTAAGGAGCGCAACTGTACCTTGAATCATTGTTAGATTTATCGGGGTTCAACCACAGTCCAGACCGAAGTTAGTTTAGGATAGAGTCTGTAGTGTCTTAATACAGTGTGGTGTTCAATCTGGACTAGGTCCCGGGTTTTTCTGCATTTGCGGTTTCCTCGTTAACAAAACTTCTGGTGTCTGTATTATTTCTATTCCGCATTATATTTTGTTATATAATTGAAATATCACAGGTTGTGCGTTGTATCGATCAATTGTGAAATCCAACCTTTGGTTGTTGATTGGAAATTGATTGATCCTTGGATATTGGTTTTTGGTACCATCCAAGTTTATATCTCTTGTATTTGATAAAGACTCGCAGATTTCTATTTGCTTGAGTATAGATCAAATCGAGAGATAAAGATATTAAATCCTTGATATACTTTTTACAACATTGAGTCTGACTGTCTAGTTGATTCTCTTAAAAGTATATTAAACTTAGTCCATACAGATTGCTAATCGAAATATTGGGTGAGCTTGTTGACCCCAGCATTTTCAATTGGTATCAGAGCAGGCAAACACGTTCAAGACCTCAAAAGTCTGTGTTTGTAGCGATCTGACTCTATGGATAGAAGTATTATCTCTGATAAACGCGTCACCAGAAATAAAGATTTTTTTTCTAATAGGTCTATTAAAGAGAAAGATCCTTCAATCTCTGTTATAGACGAACCGAGTGTTCAAATGAAATAGACTAACATTGACATGAGTTATCCTAATGAATCTGACTCTATTGTTCAAGAGAAAACAGCTAGAGAGAGTAAACTAATTCTAAATCTTGTTAGAATTCAATCTGATAGATTCAAACTGTTAAATAAACATGTCAATGTTCTTCTTGGTGTAGTAAAAGACTGTCGCTCCAGTGAAAAGGCTTCTTATAAGGAAAAACCTGAAGTTCGATCAACTCGTATCTTACTTGAGGCAAAACTTAAAAAGGATGCTTTAAAAATTGAATATTTCTTGAGTGAACTCTTCATTCAAGGATGTTCAGAAAAGTCTGTTGTACCATCTACTTCTAGTCAAACTGAAAGAGCTCCAGTTTCAGAAGTTATTCCAGATTCTCTTCCCACTCAAACTGGTGTGCAGGGGATTCACACATCAGTAGGAAGAAAGAAATCTCTAGACGATTATGTTAGGTATGCAATCTCTAATCACTCCCGTGATCAGAAAGTGTGCCTCTTTTGTGATTCAAAAGGCATATAGTGAAAAAGAGGAAACCCAAGGTGAAAAATAAATCGTTGGTTCAACTTCAACATAACTTAGATTTAATTCTTAAAGGTGTAACTGACATTCATATGTCTAAACCAATTGGTTTTAGAACGCATCCTGTATTTCCCACCAGGAAGGTCAGTTCAATAAGTTCCTCAAATGCACAAAGGCATAATAGACCTTTTGACAAATATCGTCTAAGAAGAACTCAAGTTCTCGCTCCAAATGGAGATAATAACAATCCTGATGTGAATCATGTTTCGAATGAAGAATGCAGATTTGAGCAGATAGATGACAACCTAAAGTTGATTATTAAAGGATATAAAGAAATCATCAACAAACTGTGTAATCCATCTTGGCAACACTCTTCAGGTAAGAACCGATACTATGGGTCATATTTTGATAACAGTAAATTTTATGACAACTTTTCACATCATAATGATTTTTCTCCAAAGTCTCGAAGAAAGAAGGATAACCAAAAAGAATATTCATTTAATGAGCTACAGGCTCATACTTGTGTTAATTAATCACAAGGTTGAAATCTCACTTACAAAAATCCTAGTTGAGTGAGAATTGAATAGGTATACTCTTGACAAAGTGTCTCTGATTATCTAGCTATTTTCTTATCGTTCTTAGATGGATTGTCAGTTTCAAACACTTTTACATGAGTATTTTGTTTGCATGATCTTTTGATATTCTTTAGTTTCATCCTTACCCCTTGCCTTGAATCCTAGAGCTAAGATGCATGGATTCTTTCTTGCAACAAGGTTCTGTGCAGTCTGTCTTCACAAATATCCTTTTTGTTTAGGGTTTTGTGGACCCTTCTTCCTATGGGTACACGTACGGTTTCTGGGCCTTCACAAACCGATTCTAAAAACCCCGAAGTCTTTCCGAATTTTGTTTATATACCCTTCCTATTGAGTTGAGATATCTCACTCTAGGCTTCCTATTATCAATGGCTTCTTCTTGCTCTTGGGATTTACCTAAAGACTTCGTTAATAATACGGTGTATTTCGAGTTCAATAAAAAGAAGGGAACCCTTGTTAAAGTTGAAGGATCTTTTCCTCAATCGCCTGATTCCTACTCAGATATTGAGGAAGTTGAAGGGGTTTCAGCTGGAGTGGTTCTTGAACAGCAACTTGTTGGTACAATGAAGTGTCTTGATGTGGTAAGAACTGAGTTGAAAAAGGTTAATTCTGACCTTGTTCTCATGAAAACTCATGAAAAAGAACTTCTCAACAAGGATATCCACTCTGCAGCAGAGGATGTTGTCAATCACAAGCTCAAAGATCTCAAGACCCATGAGGATCCCAAATTGGATATTTGACGTTATTTCGTGTTCGGTGTTGGCACAGTTGTTTCGTTGTTCTTTTTAGCTTGTTGATTTTATCTTGTCTAGTAAAAACTTTTTAAGAGATTCTTTATTCTTGTCTTTGTTTAAGAAGGATAACTAGGGTTTGGAATAGCCATTATTGTGAGTACACATAGCTATGTCCAACGTTTTTCATCTTCTTTTTTTTAGAGTTTTTATTTAAATTCTAAGTATTTTGGAAGATGATGTTTGCAATATTAATCTTTATGGTTTCATATATTGCAATTTGTTATGGGATATGTGTGTTTGCATCCGTGAACTATTATTGTCCCATACGATGTCAAAAGTTATCTCTTTCATATGTCGGCATGCAAGTATTGATACAGGATCGATGAACTTTTGACATAACAAAAGTTAAGCCTATTATGTCATTATGCAAATTTTGATGGAAGATAGGTTAAAATATTTTATTTACAAATATTATGTCTATTATATGTCGTTATGCAAATAGTGATGAAGATAGAATGAATCTTGGTATATTCCGCAGTATTGAACTTCTCTGATCCATATTTTATGTATATACTGTGCGGCTCCATAAGTTTTCTTATGTGAGAATTTCCAACTAGATTAATTATTGATTCGTTTGTGGTTAATTTGGTTGAAGTATTCCGATTAAATTAATCATGGGTTCTCTTGTGATTAGTTTGATTGAGATTTTTGGATACAAAATCATTTCCATGTGGTTTTTGGTGTCCAAATAAATCCTTATTTTCTTGTAAAAGTAAGGTCGCTCTTGTTGTTCTTTCGGGAATGACATCAAATGGGGGAGAGTTCTTTTGAACTTGCGCTTAATTTCCATATCATTGTGGGGAGAACGGCTGTGGAATTTTTTAGGAGTTATCTTGTATCTTTATAAAATCCTTGATGAATGCATTTAGCTTTGGCTATATGATTGCATCTAACAAAGTTGATATGTACTTTTCTTTGGTCTTGAAGCGTCTCCGTGAAAATTTCATTAGGATCCCGTTTTCGTACCTTTGCCAATTTTATTGACAAAAAGGGGAAGAATTAATATGTAGTTCACACTACAAATACATATGGTTTTCGGATCATTATGTAAGGGGGAGTGGTTTTCATGTTGAGATGAAAGTATTGACTAAGGGGGAGTGATACATATCACCATAGTATTGTTGTCGAAGTTGTGATATAAGAACTTTGATACTGTGTAATAATACTATGACATTGTATAACAATGATCGAGAGCTTTTGTTTTCTCATTGTTATGGCTACGGAACTTCAACAACTATGATGCTGAATTGAACATCTATGGAATCATGGAAATACTTGGAAAAGACAAAGTTTTCATGTAATGTTGAAGCACCAAGGAGATCAAGCATGTGGACGAGAAGCTACAAAGTTTTATTTATTTTGTAATCCATATGTATTGATAGTTTTTCCACTAAAATTGGCAAAGGGGGAGATTGTTAGAGCATTGCTCGGTCGAACTCGCATGCGTTGCTATCTCAAGCATGTTTGTCAAGTTTAGTTGTCAAAACTATATGTCTTGATTTCTAGTCTACTTATAGCTAAGTCTCGGACTAGGATAGTTAAGTGTAGTTGAGCTCCAGACTCCATGGCGATCATCTTACGAAGACGAAGAACTACTCAAGGAACCAGTGGAACTTCATCCGACTAAAAGGTATGTGGAGACTTGAACTTATCTATCACTCAAAAGTCTATCTACTCTATCTCCTAATCTTAAGACAAATTCGTATAAGTATGATAGTTTTCATACATACACATTCGCTATTTCGAGTCGAGTTTACTCGCCTATCTTTTTCTCAAAATATGTGTTGGTAAGCTTTTCACTTTAACCACTTTTCATATTCACCCGTGACGAAAGTCATGATGACGTTTCAATCTTGAAAATAGCTTTGATGACGATAGTTGTGAATAACGACTGTTATAACATTATAAAAGAATGTTTCGATGATTGAAATGTAGAGTTGAGATTATGTAACCAACTATGGATATAAGCATATATAGTGTGTTCGCACATTAGTGTATAAATCCATGTGCCGGAAACCAAGTGTGTGCATACGGTATTGGTAAAGGAGACAGGTTGGGTACGCGTACTGGCAGAAGTTTTCGACTGAAAATTTCTGCTGGAGTTTGTAGTCTACAAACTGATAAAACCGATCACCTTGGATACACGTACTCGTATGCGTACTGTCGGAAGTTTTCGAACAAAAAATTTCTGCTGAGTTTGTAAACTCAATTCCGGAAGCTAAGGTACGCATACCCGTACATGTACCCAAGATGGTTATATCTCAAATCGGTAGTTCATGAACTTAAAACAATAAATCATTAAGGAATGCAATCTTTGCAAACCGTGGCTATATTATTCATGAATTGATTCAAATGAATCAAACCGATTTTGTTTCAATTGTGTCTATGTATAAAGACCTAAGCAATTGAACAACTCTTCAACTAGTTCTTTTGAAGTCATTTGAACTAGTAGTGAAGAAGATGAATATGGTTAATATGAAAGTGCTCATATGGCTAACCATTGGTTAACTATTTGTGAACCAACTAAGTGTACACGTTTAGGTACGGTTACTCAAACCTAAATAAAATACATTTCATTTGTGTGTGATAAGCTAAGTTTCGATTTAACGGTTGAAAGATATTAGCTTGGAGAAATCAGGTTTTTCATCTAACGGTGAATATTGAATGCTTTGTTACCAAGGTAACTTAGATTGCAAACCCTGATTTGAAAACTATATAAAAGAAAACTCTAGCAACTGGGAAAACTAATCCCCACACCTCTTGTATAATACTAGTTTGTTTAGATAGAGTCAATTCTCCTTTGACCTTAGGTTTCTTCTCGAGACCCTGTAGGTTAACGACTGAAAGACTTCATTGGGATTGTGAAGCCAGACGAAACTACTTCTCTTGTAGTTGAGCGATCTGATCTTGCCATTTTCTATCGTACGAGTTCAATTGAATAATTGACTTGGGAGATAGGGCAAGATAAAAAGAAATCACAAACATCTTCGTCTCATCGTTTGTGATTCCGCAATATCATTTTTCGTTTCAATACGATTAAGATTATTGTGAGGTGATTGATAATTCTAGGCTGTTCTTCGGGAATATAAGTCTGGGTTATCGATTGGTTCCTGTTCACCTTGATATCTATCAAAAGACGGAACAAACTGTGGGAGACATATTTATCTATTATCGTAGACTTTTCTGTGTGATACAGATTTGCTTATTAAAGTCTTCGACTTTGGGTCGTAGCAACTCTTAGTTGTGGGTGAGATCAGCTAAGGGAATCAATTGCGTAGCATCCTGCTGGGATCAAAGACTTAAGGAGTGCAATTGTACCTTGAATCAGTGTGAGATTGATTGGGGTTCAACTACAGTCCACACCGAAGTTAGTTTGTAGTATGCTATAGTCTGTAGCGGCTTAATACAGTGTGGTGTTCAATCTGGACTAGGTCCCGGGGTTTTTCTGCATTTGCGGTTTCCTCGTTAACAAAACTTCTGGTGTCTGTATTATTTCTATTCCGCATTATATTTTGTTATATAATTGAAAGATCACAGGTTGTGCGTTGTATCGATCAATTGTGAAATCCAACATTTGGTTGTTGATTGGAAATTGATTGATCCTTGGATATTGGTCTTTGGTACCATCCAAGTTTATATCTCTTATATTTGATAAAGACTCGCAGATTTCTATTTGCTTGAGTATAGATCAAATCGAGAGATAGAGATATTAACTCCTTGAAATATTTTTTAAAAGATTGAGTCTGACTGTCTAGTTGATTCTCTGAAAAGTATATTAGAGTTAGTTCATACAGATTGCTAATCGAAATATTGAGTGAGGTTGTTAGACCCTCGCATTTTCAAATTCAATTTTAGTGCAAATAGTCATATAAAGAATTAATAAAATTACCACATCTATAAAAAGGGGCTTCCTACGTCGTCCCAGTGTTGGGATTTAGCTCTTCATGGTAAGAACACGTTCAAAAGAATAATGGCTCAATAGGTGTTTTTATTGAAGAAATCGTATAGCACAGAAATTTGAAACGCTGAATTAGTGTTACAGACGTCACTGTTACAATGGAATAGCTGCTAAATATGAATACAGTGGCTAAAAGCCTTTATCAATTAGTACCGAGAAGAAAGGGTTTTTGCAACTGTGTTGCGACTGTTCAACTTCTTCTTCTTCTTCTCCGGCGGCAGCAGGTAGCTTCTCTGCAACTCCTTCTCTGGCCTCCATAAGCCTCCGTATCGACCCCCAACTACTCGATAACCGATGTGTGACTCTCCTCTCGTATATATATACACAGCCGACCCTAAATGTCCCCAATAAATCCGAGAATAACTCGATTTTCTTTTACCAAAAGTTTCGGTCTAATTCTCCTCCCTGACTCTTCTCCACGCGGTTTTGAGTTATCAAAACTTTCCAAACACGACAGAAAATCATCCTAAGAGAATATATCCTCCAAACTGCACGTACTTTCCAGAATTGCAACCCGTGAAAATCTTCTTTCTCTGTTTTGCCGTGAATATATTAAAACTCCTTTTTTATCGAGACCAACCCAACTACCTTCCCTCTGTTTAGATGAAGCAGGCTTAAACCAATCCAATACCCTGAAGAAATCCGATGGAAACTCATTTAAATCTTTCTCAGAAGTTCACGTATTCTCAACAGCATTTTTCCTCTCTTTCCCTGTTTATAAAACTTGAGAATAATCTTAATTATTTTACGTGGAAACATCATTTTCCTCTCCTGTTTTGGTGCCACAGGTTAACCCCAAACAATTTCCGCGAAAAACTCCACTGAAATATCCACCATTTCTCGCCTGTAAATCACGCAGAGAAAAAAGAACTTTTCCGACTAAAAACAATTTCAAATGTTGAAAAAAACTGGGCGCCCCTTATCCGACCTGGGGGTGCGATTATCATGTGGTTACCCCTTATCATCTAGGTGCCCCTTATCTATTTGAGAGGTGTGAATAACATATTTCTGGGGTGTAAAGAACCAAACTTTGGGTGCCTTTATCAACTCCTCCGGGGTGCGTTCAACTATCACTTTCCGCGCCAATTTCGCCGCACGAGCGTATTTCTCCAAAGACACCTACAAAAACATAAAAAGCCAAAATAAGTACAAAATGAGTAATAACAAAATAGATAATTGGGATCAAAATAGACACATAAATGCGTTTATCAAACCGCAAGCGTCGACAAAAGTAACAACTCCCAAGATGTGGTAGACATATGCGTCGGTTGGAGTCTTAGTACGTTCCTCAATCAACAATCCTTTTCACGAATCTCCTGTGTCCCTTGAATTATTCCCTCAAGCTCGCGAGATGGAATCCTCTCCGCTTCATTCTACCGACTAGTATCTCCGACTTAGTATTCTCCTCATCCCTACAGAACACCTTCTTAGTGAAATCTTTAAACTTTATCAATTCAAGCTTATTCATGTATTTGGGCCCTCCTCGGGACCTTACCTCCTATGTTTAGGATGTTAATCAACTGCATATCATTTGGAGTAATTGTCATTTCGTGGATCGGAAGAGGGAAAGTATCCGTTTCCCCGTAATATCTCTTAGAATGACAGAAACAAGAGGTTTGTCGTATTCAATAATTGAATTTTGACCGAAACCAACAACTCCGTAGCATATACTAGATTGAAGAATTCTTGGGCTTCTTTTTCCAATGACCATAAGTCCATTTTACCATATGACGTCCTTAGCCTAAGGAGACGCATGACATTGCCGTGATCCTAAAAACATACCGGGCTCAAACAATAATCAAAAAATTAAATGAATGACAGGTGATAGCTTAAATAAAAGTTCGAGACATATCAAAAGATTGAGATAACTACTACAGTTCCACAGAGGACAACAACCCAACTTTGTTTGTACCCCAATAAAAGATCTTTCTTATCACTAGGTAACCCATAAACAAGATTATTAGGGTTGTGATGGGACATAATCTTCGTCTTGGGCATGCATTCCCTTTTCTTCCTTGGTGGTACATCTGGAGATTTTCCTTTTGCCTCCTTGTTGTTGATTTTTTTTTTTCTCCTCCTTCTTCCTTATCACCTTCTTCTTCATCATTTTTTCTTCATCCAATTCTTCGTCGTTATTTTCTTATTCACCAACTTCTTTGTCACTACTTTGTCCTTCATTACTTTCTTTAATACTTGTTATAAGATATTCAAATTCTTTTCGTGTTGAAAGCTCTACTTGAGTTGCTTCACCGAGGGTGAGCGATTTAACTTTAGTGGTCGATCCCCTACAGTGTTTAGCACCCAAATTTTGACCGCCCTTTCGACGAGGTCCCGAACTCAGAAGAGAAGCAAGATCACGTTTTTCTTCGCTCTCTTTTTGGCTTGCTTTTGATTTCCCTTGTTGTCCCTACAGAGTACGAGGATACACGATAAACAAAAAGTCAAATTCAAGTATATTTACGAAATCCAAGTACATCAAAAATTCAACAACATAATAAGTGTACATAAATGCTTATAAAAACCGATTCTAGGTTAAAAATCCAAAAAAATTAGGTTTTTTCCCCACTCAAATATGTTTATTTGGGCATTCAGATATAAACCGATTATGACCTTGACAGATAAGAAATCACACGCTACATAATCGGTTATGTGGTTATCAACATAAACCAATTCTATCAAAAATAACCAACAGACACATTGTTGTTTCTTTCATACAAGAAACAGTCAAGTTGGCATGAAGATTGACCGATTTTGGTTAGATGTTCTTCAACCAGAAAACACATATAGATTAACCGGTCGACGTGGGAATGTACGTCGACGATTTTGTGTAAGAATTAGTCTACGCTAACATGAACATAGACCGATTCCAAAAAGCTTTGATTTCAAAAAAAATCTATTTATAGTGGTTGCATGTTGTCAAAACATAATTTAGAGGATTGGGTTGATTCAAAACTACCTGATTAAAGCTATTCCTTCTTCTTGTATTACACTTAGAGTTTAGTCGTCTTCTACAACCGTTTCTCTTCTTCGATTCTTTATTTCGAATCACTTAAGAAATTTCTGGATCACTCTCACTAGGATAAGTAACTCCACTGTCATGTTTACATCTTGATGACTTCGACACTATAGAAAATAGAACAATTAATCATTTTTAGAATCATCGGTAATGGATAATATTTTTGTTTGAAAATAAAAAAGGAGAAAAACTGATCGCTGGTGGAGATAGAAATGAAACGAAAACGAAATGGATTAAAGATTTAGGTTACTCTTAAGATTTAATAAAGTGTAATTCGGCAATTTTATCCAATCGAGGCACCTCACATTCTCCATCTAGTAGGGATCAAATCTTGTAAAGACCTTGAATAATTAAGTATCCCCCAGTTTATGAAGGTATCCCTCAATTAGCCTTCTAAAAAATCCCAGTCTCTTATCGACATTTAGTCGTAATCAATAAAAGAAAAATGTTTATGGAAAAAAAAAGTTAATAAAAAATCAGAATCTTTTTCTTATTTTTGTTATATAAAATCATAGTGATAACATTTGGTTTGGTCGAGAAAAGAAATGTCAGAGGTATTCCTCGAGTCAATGTACCTAATCCTCCCACCGGTCCCCTGTCTCAAGACTTTGGTTCTGTGTTTATGGTTCCAAGGAGGAGGGAATAAAATCCAAAATCCCCTATTTCGATTTCGACTCCACGTCTCCGCCAAATACAACTAGATTTCTGCCCAGATTTATGTTCCCACTGCAATTGACAGCGCCTGTGAAACCAAACCAAATCAGAGACAGTGAATCCAACTATGGAAAACGAAAATCAATCATTAGAAGAAGATTGGGGGATGAAGACATGGAAGAATCTTGAAAGAGTGAGAGAAAAATCACCACTGATTCAATGCATAACAAATTATGTATCCATGGATTTAATGGCTAATACTCTGTTAGCATCAGGTGCATCACCAGCAATGCTTCATTGTTTACAAGAAATCCCAGATTTTACACCTCATGCTGATGCTCTGTGTCTCAATGTTGGTACTTTATCACCAGATTGGCTTCCTTCAATGAAATCAGCTGCTGAGTTAGTTAATGAATTGGGGAAACCATGGGTTTTTGACCCAGTTGCTGTTTCTGCTTCTGAATTTCGTCTCAAGACTTGTATTGAGCTCGTGGGTCTTAAACCTGCTGTTATTCGTGGAAACGCTTCTGAAATTCTTGCTCTTGCTAATGCTTCTAGAGATACCCACAGTAGTAAGGTCAGTTCACTCATTAACCCACTTGCTTAATCGTAATTACTATGCTACTAGGAAGGGAATTTTGATTTTTTGTATTGCTTTTTTGGGTGAAATTAGTATAATTTATCATTGAAACTTAGAGTTTTTGAAGTAATTCAGATTCTTAGGGAGAACTGTGTACCTGGAAAAGCCTAGAATTGGACTATCTAGTTATGTACTTGAAGAATGCTAACTGGAAGTCGTACTTTCCAAGTACTTAACGAGATTCTCAGCTGCACCAAGGGACTAGGGAGGGTCGAAAATGTGCTAAATGAGAGTGATTGTACTATGCCTGCTATCTTTGTGAGAAACTGCATTTTGATATGTTGATGCTGCTTATCTTTTGCCATCTTGGTAGTGAGTGTAGACTTGGCTACTCAACCCAGTGGGTTGCGTGGGGGAAGTGGTCAGCTACATGCTTTTTTAATTTTATTTTCTGTGGAGGAATTAAAACAATAGAGGCAATTAAGTTTTCAGATCAATAACCAAGCTCATTCAAGTATGACGCCGTCAAGATGTTGTTGTGTGGATTGTGCTTAATTAGACAAACATTATGATGTCCACCTATAGTTTTTGGGAAATTGTACTTGTCTAAAATTTAGTCAAAGAACTTAGATAGGAATCTAGTAACTGATTTTACCAAATTAATGTCGGCATCTTCCCTTCAGTAATTTATGACTTTGTTCGCTAAACTCTTCTAGGGACTCAGCGGTTACATACAGATAGGGTGATTTGGATACAGTGTCAGCGTTATATCCCATGTGCTCTAAAGTTTCCACCTAGCCTCTGCAAAAGTAAAGGCAGCAGGTGTTTGTCGATAGGACAGGGGTTCTCAGTTAAGATGGTCTTTTATGTTCCGCTTTTAGAGTTTATTTCGTAAAAGGTTGAATCAAGTGTTTTACCTCCTAGTATAGTGTCAAGATATGCAGACTCAATTATCTTTGGTGTTTGAATATAGCAAGGCAGAAAGCTTGGTTGGAACAATGTTAGAAATATGATCAAACTAGAATAGCTTCACTAGAACATAAATATTTGCAACTAATAACTGGTGGAAAAGGGAGAGTCTTGCAAGTGTGGATAGGGAAATGTTTGAAGTAGAGCATGTATTTGGTGGTCGAACAAGAATTTACATTTTTGTTGTAGTTTTATGCCTAGAGGACTACCAACTTCCTAACTATTTGGAAACATTTGAATTTAAAACATTACGGCTAAGGCAGGGAAATATCTTGTTTTCCTTAAATCCAAGTTCACCAATTAGTGAGTAGTATTTTTATCTTTTTCTGCTCATTGTTGTTTCTGTAAGTGTTCTAGTGAGAGAAAGAATCTATTGTAGTCCCATCACCAATTGTACTCATTAACTGGTGAACTTGAAATTTTTTGCTCGCTATAAAAAAACAAAATAGATTGATTTTCTTACAGATGACATACATATTGGTTGGATAACTATGCTATGAAAAATAGAAAAGTAAGAAAACCTAGTGGATAAATGAGGTACCTATGTATTAACTTGCATTAGTTTTGAATAAATGACACATAGATGATTGCCTGGAATTTGACACGAGTCCAAAGCCAGACACGCCGGGCATCACTAGTCGAAGTCGAGCTCTAAATAAATGATGGATCATGCTTGTTATTTGACATTTGAACTAGATTACTGCACCAAAGCACAAGTAACTAGATATCAAGATGATGTTTTCTTCTTCATCCCCTTTACTGACAATCTTCTTACAATTGCATAAGCTATAGTTTAGTAGAGAAAAACTTTGTAAACTGGATACTTATTGCGTTGATATGTTTAGGGGGCAGACAGCTCACATGGGTCGATGGATGCAATAGAAGCAGCAAAATCCTTGGCTAAAGCAAGCGGCGCAGTTGTTGCAATGTCTGGAGCAGTTGACATATTAACCGATGGGCAGCGTTTGGTTGGTGTACATAATGGAGTAGCCATGATGCAACGGATCACAGCAACTGGTTGTGCTGTTACAGCTCTCATTGCAGCATTTGTTGCAGTAGACCCCTTGCATGCTTTTGAAGCCACAGCATCAGCACTCTCTATATTTGGTGTTGCTGGTGAGATAGGAATGAACATAGCCAAAGGTCCAGCTTCACTACGCATGCACTTAATAGATTCATTACATGGGCTCGATCAGGCTATTATCCTTTCTCGGGTTAACATCAGTTGCAGGAGTCGAGGGTCATGAATCACGATGAAAGGAAGCATGTTAACTCCCCATAAGTCGTTAGCATACAGCTCTGTTAATAATGTTCGTGTATATACAACTAACCTATCAAAGCTTGGTTTAAACACATGGCAATTCTTCTTGAGTTCCCCAGGCCCTGAGCATTCTATGTAAAAACAATAAAGTGAAAGATTTCAGGTTCTGGTTTCATTTTTCATTTAGTCATGTATGTGATCCATTTATTGTGGAGCTACTATTTGTCATAACTTGGGCATAAAATGGTTATGCTTTTTATCAAATGCTAGGCCTGGCAGCAGTATCTTTCCTTCCAACATATCTATGCTTATTATCACGTCAGACTATCGTATTGATTAGTGTAAATATTTCTAGAACGATTTGTCATTTACACCAGGATCCATTTTTATAGGTAAAGTTCTTGAAGTCGCTCATCCTGGTTCTCAACTAAGATGAGTAGGGGAGATGAGGCATCATGTGTAGATTCATTTTAGACGATCGTAACTTCACTCTGCTCATCTAAAATTTTGTTACTAGGTAAAGACAATCAAATGCACTCGATCAATATGCATGATTAAATGAGTTTTCTGAAAACCTCGTAAGAAAGCTTAGTAAACCTTGGGCTCATGTACCAGTACTAGAATTGTCTAAGTTGGCTTCTTTGTTCTCTCTTAGCTGGAGCAGGCTTGGTAATTTTTATCACTTGTAACTCATTTCTTAAACATTCTGAGGGCCTGATAGACCAATTTGCAGCTTCAACATTCTCAGTAAAATTGATAGAGATTCAATTAGCTGGAAGCGTAACTCCCTATGATCAACATAGCAACAGGCAAACAAGACTCAATAGAAAGTTGCAGTAGAAACACAATACAGAATACATAAGGAACAAAAACAAACCTTAGCAATTACTTGAACCATTCTAGATTCTAGTGTTCTAACAACATTGTTTTAGCGCAGCATCAAGTAACATTGAAAGTAAGAGAGAGGCTTAGGTAAGCTGGATTCTCAAACTAATCTGAATTAAGATAGCATATACATACTGTATAATATTGCAATGCGGAGTTTTAATGCAGTACCAAGTAACTGAATGCAGCCGCTTGCACTATCTTAAGCAAATAGAGATCACAAGAGAGAAAAACTTGGGCTCTTCTACATTCGTTTGGTTTCCATAGCACAAAGTATTGGTTCGCAGGTAAATAAACAGAAAAAAAATAAAAATGTTTCGTCTGCTAACTTCCTTGCCATTCACAAAATACCAAAACCATTATGCATTAAACTTGAAATCCACCAAACCCACTTTCTTGACATTGGCACTTCAAATACTTAACTCCCATAATCAGATTACAGTCCTGCCAAACAAAAACAAAAAAAGGGAAACAATATATTAATAACAGATATTTCTTGCCAACGCTAGTGACAATCTCAATGCTAACAAAAGAAGTACCAATTACAGCCTAATTGACGCTCAAATGAGAATGTTTTTAAAAACAAATAACTTTCGCAGTGCACCATGTAGATACCGTCAGCACAGTGATTTGGAATGTGGACATAAAAAAGATACTCAATTTTCTTAAGGAGTTATCAGAGGTGGGGAATACATAGCACCACCAAGATACATGAGCATAATCATACAAAAGGATCATGTGAAATCAGCATAACTCACCAAATCAATCACAAGGACCAAACTGAAGGAAGAAACAGGATAAAACAACAAATCTCCTTTCAAAACCTATACTACAAAACCTCCGGAACTATTAGAATCAATAATTCTACTCAAACAGAAACTGTGCTCATACACAACATTCCATGTTAAGTAACTTATCACCAAAAAATGCATGAAATCTCATGAAACATCACTGATCTAAACAATGTGAAGTTCAATTGGGTAAATTAGTAAATCAGAACACGAAAGACTAACTTAAGGACTGCTAGGAAAGGTACTGGAACCTAAAAGCCCCAGATTCATCAAGTTATTACATGAACCTCTCAAATGCACCTTACAAGACAAATATGCATTTAGAAGAAGAACTTGAGGGACCAAATCCTAAATGCATTCTAGCCATAGAACCTCAAAGTAGTCTGAATTCAACAAAACATGCAGGAAAAAAGAAAAGAAAAAAGCATAACCTTTCAGAAACAATTCAAAGACCAACTTACCTCAAAACGAGCATTTTTCTCCCCACAAAAGATAAACAAAATCTCACAAAAGTGGCCCAACTTAATCTTCTTCAGCATCCAGCAATTGTGCTTTCCTTGCTTTTCTGTTTTGCTTCTTCCGCTTGTATTTCTGAATCTTAGCTTGTTTTCGGGCTTCTCTTTCATCAGGGGATAGTTCTGTCCATTTTAGCTCCCTCTTATCATGCATCCGATCGTGTGTCCTAGGACTAAGTTGTTCTTTAGGTATCTTGGCCAATTTTTCATACGGAGGACCATCAACATCTCTATAATAGGAGTATCTAGAAGTGAAATCGAAGTAATTTTCTTTGCAGAATTCATCATCATTCTCTAATAACCATCCAAGGTAGGACAGGTAATCGACAAGAAACAATCCTTCACGATCATTTTGCTCAACTTCCCAATCAGGTCCAAAATGTTTATTTAAATCTTCTCTTATCTTGAGGACGAGATCAATAAAATCCTGTCCATTAACTTCAGTCGGCTGCTTAACTCCATTCACCAAATCCACAACGAACAGGTTGTCACACGATAGAAGTAGCATTTGTATCTTGCCCCGCCTCTTGAGTTCAACACAATGATGGACACCTCTAGAAAGCCCACAGAGTTCAGCATACTCCGTAGAATTAGGATTTGACGAATTAGAACGACGACCTTTCCCTCCCCCTAGATTAAAAATCTTACGTCCTTTTTGTCCTCTAATGGCAAACCCATAGGAAAATTGGCCATTACCATGATCCGAACCATCTGTCTCGCACTTTGTGCAGTTTCCTTTGGGATTTTTCCATTGAACTTCTTTCACTGTGTATCCCTTCTTCCTAGGGTACAGTTTTTTTATGCCATTGCCTGCCTTTGTTACATACTTGCCCCCATTACGCACATACCTTGCACTCAAAAACTCTAGGCTCATCCATTGTTCATGTTGATGTTCGAACTGGGGTAAATTCACCTGTCGACTTCTTTTTCTGAAAAATTGACGAATGACTTTTCAGATAAGAACATATATATATATATATATCATTGCAAATGTAATAGACAAAGTATAAATGATTACGTATTTGAAACAATTTATATAATTGCTTTGTTATAATTTCCAAACATCATAATAGACTGCTTGGAAATATTTCAAACACACAGTGGTAAATTCCTAAATCTTAGGGCAACAAATTAGGGTCAAACTACTTGTGAATTGGGAAAATAAAATCCCTGATCAAAATTAATTCAAGCTTACAAATAATTACAAATAATCATGAGAACCCTACAAAAGAATATAAACGCTTAAAACCAAGTACAAAATTCAGAAAATTCAGAAAATAAACATCAAAACATCCAAAATGTAAGATCCAACAACTATTCCATATATAAAGGAAACTAAATATTCATTTCTCACCTATTTTTTGATGATTTCGCCATGCTTGAGACTTAAATCTGAGGAAGCATCTGGGGCTGAAGTATTTAGGGTTTTGCCCGAAACAGTTTAGGCTTTACAATTGGGGTTCGGGGTTTAATACAGGAGGAATTGAGGATACCAGAAAAATAAGAAATTAAAAAAAAAAATACCCCTTATTTTCAAGGGTATTTAAAACAGGGTCCTGGAAATTAAAATGTATTTATCTGTTCCCCCTTTCAACATTTCACTAAGTCACGACGTAGTGGAACTACGGCAGAAAACCTATCAGTCAATCTTATAAATGTGATCCCAATTTCAACGCCTTATTTAAAATCCGAATATGTAATGAAGACAAAACCGTGCTCCACAAATCATGCTGAATGTAATGAAGGATGGCTCACGGCTTTCAGAACATCCTGTATCCAATCTAAGTTTCCATCCTTATCATCTAGCTATCCCAAGAAAACAAGAAGCACAGGTCAAATTCTGACGCTTCCATATCTTTGTTGTAGGAGTCACACCACGGGTTTGGAAAACAAAATCATCCCTATCTGTACGTTGAGAGTTGTTTCTTTATTGATCAATTGCAGAAAGAGGGATAGGCCTTACCTCCTGGGTGTGATCTTGTAGGTGCAATCAATCATTAGTACCGAAAGGATTGGATTTGTTGCGAGTGATTAGTACCGGAAGGATTGCATTTGTTGCAATCAATCATTAGTACCGGAAGGATTGGATTTGTTGCGAGTGATTAGTACCGGAAGGATTGGATTTGTTGCAATCAATCATTAGTACCGGAAGGATTGGATTTGTTGCAATCAATCATTAATACCGGAAGGATTGGATTACTAATGATTGATTGCACCTACAAGATCACACCCAGGAGGTAAGGCCTATCCCTCTTTCTGCAATTGATCAATAAAGAAACAACTCTCAACGTACAGATAGGGGATAATAATGATTATGATTTTGTTTTCCAAACCCGTGGTGTGACTCCTACAACAAAGATATGGAAGCGTCAGAATTTGACCAGTGCTTCTTGTTTTCTTGGGATAGCTAGATGATAAGGATGGAAACTTAGATTGGATACAGGATGTTCTGAAAGCCGTGAGCCATCCTTCATTACATTCAGCATGATTTGTGGAGCACGGTTTTGTCTTCATTACATATTCGGATTTTAAATAAGGCGTTGAAATTGGGATCACATTTATAAGATTGACTGATAGGTTTTCTGCCGTAGTTCCACTACGTCGTGACTTAGTGAAATGTTGAAAGGGGGAACAGATAAATACATTTTAATTTCCAGGACCCTGTTTTAAATACCCTTGAAAATAAGGGGTATTTTTTTTTTTAATTTCTTATTTTTCTGGTATCCTCAATTCCTCCTGTATTAAACCCCGAACCCCAATTGTAAAGCCTAAACTGTTTCGGGCAAAACCCTAAATACTTCAGCCCCAGATGCTTCCTCAGATTTAAGTCTCAAGCATGGCGAAATCATCAAAAAATAGGTGAGAAATGAATATTTAGTTTCCTTTATATATGGAATAGTTGTTGGATCTTACATTTTGGATGTTTTGATGTTTATTTTCTGAATTTTCTGAATTTTGTACTTGGTTTTAAGCGTTTATATTCTTTTGTAGGGTTCTCATGATTATTTGTAATTATTTGTAAGCTTGAATTAATTTTGATCAGGGATTTTATTTTCCCAATTCACAAGTAGTTTGACCCTAATTTGTTGCCCTAAGATTTAGGAATTTACCACTGTGTGTTTGAAATATTTCCAAGCAGTCTATTATGATGTTTGGAAATTATAACAAAGCAATTATATAAATTGTTTCAAATACGTAATCATTTATACTTTGTCTATTACATTTGCAATGATATATATATATATATGTTCTTATCTGAAAAGTCATTCGTCAATTTTTCAGAAAAAGAAGTCGACAGGTGAATTTACCCCAGTTCGAACATCAACATGAACAATGGATGAGCCTAGAGTTTTTGAGTGCAAGGTATGTGCGTAATGGGGGCAAGTATGTAACAAAGGCAGGCAATGGCATAAAAAAACTGTACCCTAGGAATAAGGGATACACAGTGAAAGAAGTTCAATGGAAAAATAACGGAAAACATGATTACCATCTTTGGGTCGACCTTACGGAAGCAGCAGAATTTTAATTTAATTCTACCCAAGGTTGAACAGAGTGCAAATATGCCACAAAATAATAAGATGTGATCTAATATGGATAATGAGAAAGAAATGTTTACCTTGGTACTTGACGACACAAGCTGGCAGCATGTAATTTGGAAATGATGTCAGTTAGGACGGAAGAAATTCCTGAGACAAAATCAAGCACTCACATCCACCCATTCTATCAAATCCAGAAATTAGTTGTTGCAAACTAAGATAATTAACGCTCTCTGAAACCAAGAGAAGAGGAAAATTCCTTGTTCAGTAACCAAGTATATGTATCACCGAAGATATTAAGTGCCATGAAATAACTCTGCGCACATAATAAGGACCAGAAGAATAGTACATCCAGATATTTACACTTGAACAAACCTGGAAAAGTTCAACATTGCAAGAAAAAAGTTCCAAAACACAATTCCAAATTACCCACACACAACCAGCAAAGACGGAACAGTATATTTGGTAGCACCTGATAAACGCGTTGAACTTCCCATCAGTTAACTAATTATCCAACAGAAGGCATTTATACTAGCAACATATAATACCATTCATGTACAACTCTGTAAAGACTAAAGAGTATACAGGAAGTTCACACAATGCTAAAATCGTGAGATGAAATAATGCAAAGGATGGTGCTACTCATATTCTTCTCATCAGGTATTAGCCAGGATCCTTGTTTTAATGGTAGTTGAACAAAGATTATATCTTCAGACTTCAACCTTACATCATTTCATCGACATACTCGATTAACAAAGTAAAAAAATTAGAAACATATAAGGAGAATAAATGACATTAACCGAGTAGTGCACAGGGGCGGAGCTAGGATTTGGAACTAGGAGTGGCTTGGAAAAAGTTTATGCAAGCTAGGGGTGTCTTGTAACAATTTCAGCTGGTTTTGTATTGGAATTGGCTAAGCTCCACTACCTGTTTAAAAAAAATTCTAAGTTTGGGGGTGGCTTAAGCCATCCCAAGTCTGGCTGTACATCCGCCACTGGTAGTGCAGCTTCTAAGTGCCAAACCAAATCCCCAACTTTTATAGCCCAACAGATTGCTTTTTAACAAAATCTTTTTATTTTGATCAATACATCAAAGAAAGTTATAGCAAAAAAAATAAAAATGAGTACAATATAGACCAAGGGGATTGCAATGAAAATCAACACCCTAGCAAGAAGAGAGCAGCCTCACCAAACTGCACAATAATAGAGCAGTGCATAAACAGGTGATTGATGGTTTCAGCTTCTTTTTTGAACAAAAAATCCATCAATTTACCGAAATTCATACCCTTTTCACAAGATTGTCTTGTGTTAGGATGGCGCCATGATGAATCAGCCACACACAAAAAAAAAAAAAAAAAAGGAATTTTTGTAGGAACTCTAGCTGTCTTGTGTTGGATGGCGCCATGATGAACTAACCACACAAAGAAAGCAATTTTTATAGGAACTCTAGTATTTGAAATTTTTGTATAAGGGAAAGCATACCTGAGCTTTGTTGTAGCCCCTTGTAGCATGACTCAACTAAAAACACCCCATTTGGATCCCATCTCCAAGATCTCACATCCACTGTAGAGTTTAAGCTGATGCCATCAAGGAGATAATACAGATCAGCTAAATCATTAGTTTGTTCATTACTCAGCCTTCTTCCTCAAAGACCCAAATCCCACCTCCCGAATCACCGCTTATGATAACCAAATCCTGACCCATCCCTGAATTAGAAACCTATCCTTTGGGACCTTGTCTCCAAGCCACCTGAATTCCAACCTTTGTCCTCCTTCCATCCCCTACTTCTTCATCCCCTACTTTTTTTAATGATCCCCTACTTTGTCCTTCTTATATAGTCGACGAGATCATTTTGTATAATCTGACTCTGATGACCAATGCTGATAGACGTGATTTATTACTAGCTCAGATCCAGGTTTGACTGAATCTTCCTCGGATTAAACTGAATTATCTTAAGCCTATGCAACACAGGGCAACACGTTCGAATCCTTAACTTCCTCAAATTCCCCAATTTCAGCTCTTGACACCTTTCTGAAACCTATTAAGAAGCTGGTATGAATTCCAAAAACCTCGCAAACAACCTTCCTTGATTGCATAAGCATCCATTTGCACTTTTTTTTGACAGCAGATGTCTCTCCTTTTTGCACCACACAATTGTCAGTACTCTTAAAAATTGAACTTATACATAAAATAAAATACAATTGAACTTAAAATGATAAAATAAGTAAATAACATGTATTTAAGCTTTCACTTAAAAAACTACTCTACTAATTAACAAAATATGATATCACCGTATGTATATAATTAACATATGAATATTGCTTATTTTTTTGCTAGGGAAGGTATGAATATTATTGATCAGCAGTTTACATATTAGATGATAAACATCATTAGGGAAATATTAATGGTGGGATGTCTAAAAAAAAAAACGAAAAAAAACTCTCACTGTATTATTATTATAATTTTTATTTTATTTTGTTGTTTTGTTAAAGGTCACATATATTACAGAAACAGTAACCCTAATCTATCGAAACAGTTTTGTTGTTTTGTTAAAGGTCGCAAATATTATCAAACAGTAACCCTAATCTATCGAAACAGTAATCTACCGTTTTATCTCCATCTCTCTCTATGTTTCAGGGAAGTTTGTTTCAAGTAAACATCATTAGGCAGTTTCTTTATGTTTTTTTTTTTTTTTTTTTGAAGCAAATTTCTTTATGCTGGTATTGCAGCAGAAAGAAAAGTACCAACGAAAAGAAAAAATTATTTAAAAAAGAACAGAGTATTAGAGTAATCCTAATCTAAATATGAAAATAAAATAGAAACTCTTAATATTAAACCCTAATCTCTATCACTATACTTTTTGTTTTGTTGAAAGGTGTATCTTCCTCATCAAGATTAAAGGATCGCTAATAATGGTTTTGCTTCTAAGTCTCTCTATATTCATCTTTTGAATATTTACGATTGCATAATCACATGTCAAAACTGTTTTAAAGATTTAACTTACCAGTATGACTTTTAAACGCATAGACTGTAGGAGATCGAAGAGGGTTCATAGCCTATGTGGATCTAATCCAGTTCAAGAAGGATCTAAGCGTTTTAGATACAAAGAGTTGGGAGAGATGAAGAAGAGAGATGGAGAAGATGTGAAACAGAGAGGGGGGTCAAACGAAACACAATTAACTGACCACCTACCATAATATAATTCAAGACGTGACATGTGTGTCCAGTTTCGCAATTAACGCCTAAGTTTTACCATCATTGAATGACGGGACATATTTTATTTTACAGTGTTTTTGTAACATTTGGTTGGATCATTTCTTTATTTATACTAGTTAAATTGCACGCGGTGTGCACCCGCCGCTGGAGCTGAACCTAGCTGTTTTTCTAAACCAAATACAGTTGAAACCAAAGCCTTGCGAGCTATATTGTATTAGGTGCTAGGCAAGGCGCCGATCCCGTGGCCTAGGCGCGCCTAAGGAGTCGCCTTGCACCTAGATCTTCTATATACCGATTTTTGGGTTATTTTTAGTAGGTAAGACACTAACGTTAATACAGAAGCTCCCTTTCTCTCTGAGACAGATCCACCTATTAACATGTCCAGGTTAAGCTTTGAGGAATCTTCATAACACAAATGCTGGCAGATGACATAAATCACACAACAACATAAACAAATTCCATCAGCATGAACAACTTCAAACACATTCATATTCATTGAGGAGAAAAAGAAAGACCACGAAACCAAGAGGATGAGAAGGAAGATGAACACGAACAGAGCCGATCCTATGCGTATTAGGGCCTTGTGCGAACTTAATCGCAGGTTTTTTTTATGTTCAAATTTTTTTTCCCCAACAATTTCGAATACCAATGAGAAAATGAAACTAAGATGATTAATATATATATATATCATAAGAATAACAAATTCTTTACAGTTTTAAGCATTGCTTTTATATATATTGTCTAGTTCAACAAAAAAAAGGGTCCAAAAAAAGATTATCAACTAGTTTTTCTAGTATTTACTGAACGTATCTTTTGTAAAGAACGCGCAATTGGGGGATATGAAAACTAATTGGGGGATATGAATTACTTCCCCCAACCAATAGTGTCTGCTAAGGGGTATTTTTGGGTATGAAAATATTAAAATACCCTTCCCTCAAAATAAAAATCTAATAACTTAAAATCAAAAAACAAAATCATATCCCTCATTTCCATCTTCACTACCGGCATTCTCATTAGGGTTAGGGATTTGAAACCTAAATATTCTCCACGTTGAAAACGATTTTTTTTTTACATTCGGCAGTGATGAAGACCATGCCGGAAGTGATGAAGACCATGCCGGTAGTGATGAAGACCATGCTGGAAGTGATGAAGAACATGTCGGTAGTGATGAAGACCATGAAGACCATGTCGGAAGTGATGAAGACCATGTCGAAATTTAAAAAAAAATACATCGCCGGAATTGATGAAGACCATGCCGAAAAATAGTGCCGGCATGCTTGGTAACTAACATTCAATGTCGTAACTTAATGCCGGCATGCTCTATAGAAATTTATCAATGTCGGTAGTCAAGTGAAAAAAAATTCAATTTTCTGGATACTTTACATCATGTGCCGGCAGTGGACTGATTAAAACCAGAAAATTTTCAAAACGGAATAGGTTTTGAATTTCAATACCATAAAAAATTTCTACGAGACCCTGTCTCGCACTCTGAAAACTCTGCGTAGAGGCAACATTTTTGAAAATTTCCAACATTGTGCCGGCATTGATATAACTATGAATACCATGACGATTTAGGTTGTTCCGGCATGGTATTCATAATTATATCAATGCCAGCAGGATGTTTTGCAGGTGTAGCCATGGTGAATCCAAAGTTACATCTGGAGAAGATTCAACATAAATTTTGAAGACTCAAAGACAACTCTTTGGTCACTATGGTCACTCATCTCAACCAAAAAATTTGAACCCACCATTCATACATCTAATCTCTCCAAAATGATAAAGATTTCTATAAATCATTTTCAAACTAATCAATTAACATAACTAATTATAATTAACCACTAAACCTGATTAGTAAGGGGTAGATTAGGAATTATATAAAATACTTAGATAAGGGGTGACC
Organism: Papaver atlanticum; assembly: GCA_023531105.1. Lineage (NCBI taxonomy): Eukaryota > Viridiplantae > Streptophyta > Magnoliopsida > Ranunculales > Papaveraceae > Papaver > Papaver atlanticum. Next base: position 364,226 of record JAJJMB010010713.1, read on the forward strand.
CTGATTTGATATTTAAATCCAGTTTTTGTCTTTTTCCTCTATCCCCCAATTGCACGTTCTTTGTAAATGACTTCAAGTTCTCCCATATGTGAGTTAGTTAACCAAAATCTTTGTACCTAAAAGACCTATAAAGACTAAATTTTGTCCCTGTGAAGATTAAGATCAAATTTCAAACCTAATTAAGGTGAAGTTGACCTTAAATCAAACAACAAGCTAAAATCATCACCAATGACTAAACCCCTAAATCTTTCAGATTATATCAACGAAACAAAATTAAAATTCCATTATTAGTCTTACATTTTTATAAAAAGGAAATCTTAGATTACCTCGAATCCTTGAAAGAGGAGGGAGAAGGATGTTGATTGTTAGCATACATCACTAAATTAGAGTGATTTATTAGTCTTATTAGTTGATTTGTTATTGAACAAAAGATTAGAGTGGGGGTTGCCTTGGTTAGGTTTTTTTTTAGAAAAGTTTAGAGGTTTTAAAGAGAATTTTCCCTTTAGATCGGAAGGAAGAAATAAGAATAGAAAGAAGACCTAAGTGAACACGTACATGAGATATAAATCATATATATGTCACGAGTGGGCTTAATTTTTGTGCTTGAAAAAGGGCCTTGGCCTGAGATGGGCCATGTGCATCGCACCTCCTGCACACACTCAGGCCAGGCTCTGAACATGACTTTAATTTTAGCTCGACAAATAAGGGCAATACTTGTATTGCGAAACTTCAGTTCCTCATTGACTTTCCTTAAATGACTGATGCGAGAATCCCTGCATGTATTCATGGGATTGATTTTTGAATCTGAGTCTGAATTTTGCGATGAGAGATATCATGAGTAAACTGGCGGTAATTTTTCATTAATTCTAAATAGTATATTAAGGATATTGAGAATATATGTATAGTTATTTTGGCTTTCCTTTTTTAAGGTCTAATTGAATACCTGACAATTAATTAGCTGTAAAATCTCTGCAATTATAATTGAATATTTGTCAACTAATTAGCTATAAAATCTCCGCAATAAAAATTTGATTGGATGTTTGACATTGTCTTTGATTAAGAGAATATATACATAGTTTTTATTAATATCATAGTTTAGGAAAATCTTACCTTACTTGTGAAGATATGATGATATTGTCAAGATGTTGAAGAAGAATCGACGAGATGATGAAGAAGAATGGAGGCAGAGATGATGAAGAAGAATGGAGGCATAGTCGCAGAGATGCTAACACATTTACCACCTACCCATGACTCCTTTGGCGCTTAGGCTAGCGCCTAACTCGCTCGCCTAAAGCTCCAGCGTGGAAAGCATTGTAGAACTGGATTCCTCGGGCGATGGTCCTACGCTTGGGGCGTTCGCCTTTTAAAACATAGATTGCGAGTGCTAAAACTGCTAGTGTTAATGTCAGGAAAAGTTTTTGTGGTTCCGGCCCGAAAAGAAGGAATCATTTATTTTTACAAACAGTGTGTACGTGCAACTGATGATGGCTACATCCCTGCAAATTTGAATCTCATAATCCTACACATATGTCCAGAAGAAAACCCAAGACAAGAACATGTTGTCCACTAATAAATTCATAGCTAAAAGCTCTATTCAAATACAACTTATAGCTTCTTGTACGAGAAATTGAGAAATTTAGGCCTATTCGAAACCCAGTTTACAAATATAAGTCCGTTTTTTCAACTTTCTAAATATAGTCCTGTCTCCATTTTTACATCCATCTTGGTTAAGTCCTATTATAATTTTACTTATTTAGCCTTTATTCATTGCCACATTGACATTCTTCATTATTTTTAAGGTTCATTGATCTTCATTCAGGATCGTTTCACCATTTTCAGGTTCGTTACATCGTTCCCCAAAAGGGGTCATCATTCGCAAGTTTAGGGTTTAGGGTTTAGGGTTCATGTTTTTGATACAGGGTTCACCATTCCCAAGTTCAGAGTATAGAGTTCAGGGTTTTTAACTGGTGGGAAATTGACCTTGCACAAAGGAAATGTGGTTCAAGGGTAACTAAGACTTTTTAATAGATGAGATAACTGCCACCTTGCACTTAACTATGATATCCATTTATTTATTTTTAAAATCAATGGGACCAAGTCAAAATAGACATATATGCGAAAAGTTCAAAAAAATGGGCATATATTCGGAAACGCAAGAAAAAATGGGCATATATTTGGAAACGCAAGAAAAAAAAATCAGTGATGACCCAAAAAGGGGTCATCATTCGCAAGTTCAGGGTTTATGGTTAGGGTTCAGGTTTTTGATACAGGGTTCATCATTCCCAAGTTTAGGGTATAGAGTTCAGGGTTTTTAGCTGGTGGGAAATTGACCTTGCACAAAGGAAATGTGGTTCAAGGGTAACTAAGACTTTTTAATAGATGAGATAACTGCCTCCTTGCACTTAACTATGATATCAAAAAAAAATCAGTGGGACCAAGTCAAAATAGACATATATGCGAAAACTTCAAAAAAAATGGGCATATATTCGGAAACGCAAGAAAAAACAAGCTTATATTTCTAGATTCCGCTTCTTAAATCTTTTGTTTAAGAATAAGCCCACCTAACTCCTAATAATTTTAATCATATTTATTCACTATCACAGTCAATGGAAACAACACATGCCAGCTTTAACTGATTTTACGGTAAAAACTTCCCCAAATCCTTCACAATTTGTACCCAGTCCTCGTTTCCATCTTGACTTCCAAAATCACAGTATTGTACGATTTGATTTTAGGTAGTTCACAAAATTTGTTGTGGTGGATTTGATTTTGGATAGTCCACAGAATTTGTTCTATTCGTTTTGATTTTGGGTATTCGTAGAATTTATTATGTTTTTTCCCTTGTTGATCAGCTGGTTTCGGTCGACATAAGCAAAAAGATTAAATTCGAAAAATGGTAACAATTGAATTTAAAATCAAAAGAAATGGATATAATTGAATTTGAACTCAAAAAAAAAAAAGTTAAATATGTACCTGATTACGGTGGTGGTGATGCTGGTTATGGCGATGGTGGTTGGGTTATGGTGGTGGTGCTAGTGGGGGTGGATTAATTGGGATAGAGATTTTGATTAGGGGTAGGGGTGGGGGTAATGGTTAAGGGGCGGTAAAGGAACGACGAAGATCGGAGAGAATTGAGTACTGACGATGAAAAAAAAAAAAAATGAGTTTTGAATTAATAAGACGCAAAGGTATATAGATTTTATCATGCACACAAACAAAATATCATGACGATAAAAAGCCTTTTTTTATCACAGTACAGTAGAACCTCCATATATTAATAATCTATACATATTAATAATAAATCATGATCCCAACTTGGGACAGTTACAAATAGTAATAACCTCTGCATTTTAATATTAATAGGTTTCTTCAGTCCCGCCTTAAGGAATTTACCTCTATATATCAATAGTTGACAATATATCGAAGAACTATAGATCTTGTTACATGAATTTTATCATTCATATAATAAGTTATTTTCCTAGTATTGAATGATATCTTGATTTGTCCGAAAGAAACTAAATTGATGATTTATCTTCTATAATATATCACATAAGTACCTTTCTCATACCAGATACCATTATGCAAAAAATTGAACAATCCCAAAGGGATTTCTGGTGGGAAAGTACAACTCAGGGGGTATCTACATAAAAAACTAGAGTAATGTTTGAAGAGAGAGAGAGAGAACACAACTCGGGTGAAAACTCATGCGACAAATAGCTTTCCAACTCGTTAAATTTTTCTTCAATTTCTGATGATTAATAAGGAATTAGAAATCATGGATGGTACAATTGAACCTGGTGGGATTCAACCAAACACTAACGGTGGGAATTGTACTGCTGCAAGTGGAGTTGATACTCATATGATGGATCTACTTGCCGATTTAGGGCTGATAAAGAAACACACATAGAAAGTTTTAAAGAACGGGTTTCAAGTTGAGAACATGTGTATTGATCAATTAGTTGACAGAGGAGATTCCAATTGTGTTTCTTCCCAACCTCAGCTTGTTCAATCAAAACACATCTCTTATCATGATGCCTTTGTGAATACTGCAGCAAGATGGGAAAATTTCTTTCGTGAATGGGGATTGCAGGACTTGGAGATGGAATTCGAAGAGATGAATGCGGAAACTACAAGTGAAGTTGATACAGATAATGGTATTCCATCCATTTCCTTAGATGTTGATACCCAAAAATGAATTGTTCAACAATTGAAGCATTGCCTGATTGAGAAAGTGGTAGAAAAGACAGTAGGATTTAAATTTATGTCTTTAAAGGTTAATGAATTTCGGAAACCAACTGGTAAGTTACATATCCTTGATCTTGGATTCGATTTTTTTCTTTTTAATTTTGAGAATCCTGATGACTATAGATTTGCTATATGTGAAGGTCCTTGGTTTATTGGCGGACATTATCTTTCGATGAGAAGATGGTCACCTAATTTCAAACCCTCTGAAGCTTCAATTCATACAAAAGTTGTATGCACTAGGCTTCCTGAACTTCCTCTTGAGTATTTTGATAAGTCAATGTTAGAGAAAGTAGGAACAAAACTAGGTAGACTCATAAAAGTGGATACTACCCTGAACTATTTTTAAGAGGGAGGTTTGCTAGAGTCTGTGTTGATGTTTGTACTGATAAACCATTAGTCTCTCTAGTTAAAATAGGTCCCATTAAACAAAAAATTGAATATGAAGGTGTTAAATATGTTTTCATTGCGGGGAATTGTCTCATAAAAAGGAAAATTGCCCACAGATTGTCCATGAATCAAGTGGTGTCTCTAATATTACTAATGTTGCAGGTGCAAAAAGCTCAGAGAATAATATGGTTGGTAGTAAAGATCGTCCCGTTAATATTGAGGAAAGCTTTGGTCCGTAGATGTTGGTTGACAAAAAGAAGAATAAGGCTAAAGGAAATGGTACTCGAGTATCTAACCAAATGGTGCAGGATAACAAGACAAATTATAGGTTCAATTTTTTAGATGCACATATTACATCTAAAGGAAAGAATGGCTTTGTTGGCCAGGGAGATATTAGTGTGAGTAACACCAAAAGTATAATATTTGGACAGTTATATCTGGAAGAAAACAGAAGGGTTGTATAAGCAGTGGTTTGCCTAATCGGCTTGAAGAGGCAAGCCAACAGGTGCAAGACAGTAGTAGGGGGGTATCTAACAGGTTTGCTTCTCTGGCAGAACAGAATTTGGTTGATCACAGTAGTCATGAGGGAACAATTAATGCTCAAAATGGTAACAATCAAAATGATTATAGTGGCATGCATGGTGGGAAAGATGATAGGTTCGTAAAGCAGTTACAAATAAAGGAAGTGAAGGCTAATAAAGAGGTAGTGCAAGCATCTTCAGGTAGGAATATTAATCGGAAGAAAAGTAACTATGCCAATAAGGATAGTGGGAGGGGAGTTAATGATGGGAAAGTTAATGACCAAAAGTCTATAATTAAAGGCAAAAACGTAATGGAGGATTCAGCAAGCGGAAAAAACAATCATGAAAATGGAACTCAGCAATCATCCGTTTTCAACAATCTTGTCCAATGCCGCTAGTGGTGTAGTGGAGGGTAGAAGTCTTACCAATGAGGAGAGCACAAAGGAGCTTCAGGCAATGCAGAACTATCTGACAGAAATAGTGATAGAACAAATTTAAAGGGTGGACATCAAACTTCAAATGATGGAGGACATTGCTCAGTTGAGAAGCCAGCTGAACCAAGTGTTACCAACAATAGTGCATCCAAAAGAACAACTGGACTGGAGTATATTTTTGGACAGAATCCAATAAAATCTGATTACATTAAGAATTTCACCTTCAAACTAGACACACATGGATCCAGAGGAGTTTCTAAATCAGGGAAGGGAAGAACTAGATTGCGTTTCAAGGATGTGGCAAGATGCAACAATTCTGGAGGCGAAGTTATCTCCAATGGTGAAAACCTCGGCTCTTGTAAGAAGCCCAAACGATCTATTGAAGCTCGAGATGATCTTAACTGCACGTTTGGATCCGACAATGTTTTACCGACGGCAGTTCAAGACCAGGCTCACTCCATTATTGGAGTTGAACAAAGCTGCAGTAGCAAGGAGGATGAAAAGGAAACTTCCTAGAGGTCCTTTCAGGTTCATTTCAGTTCGTAAATTCTTTAATGATTTGTCGATGCATATTTTAATGTGGAAAGTTAGGGGTGCTGCTAGGCCCTCATTTACTCATGTTATGAATAAATTGATCAAGAGACATAAGCCAAATATTGTGGATTTGCTTGAGACCGGAGTGCTTGCTCCTCATGTGGCAGGTATTGTTAGATAATTGGGATATGAAAAATCCATAGTGGTCGATCCTGAGGGCTTCTCTAGAGGAATGTGTCTTTTGTGGAACCCGAATGAGGTGGATATTCAAGCAACTAGGCAGACAAGATGGGGGTTCATGCTGCGGTCAGCGCAAAGTCCAAGAGTCCTTGGATTCTGTCCACCATTTATGGAAGTAATAATAAGGCAAATAGAAAGAGGGTGTGAAATGAGCTCCAAGCCGTGTCTGATGTTCCTAATTTCGAGTGGATGGTAATAGGAGATTTGAATGTAGTTAGAGGTAGTCAGGAAAAAAGAGGTGGGAGAAGTCCTGCTCCTAGCCAATTATCTGAATTAAGAGATTTCATGGATAGCTGCGGACTGATTGATTTGGATTTCAATAGTCCTAAATTCACTTGGAATAACTAGAGAGTAGGAGTTGTTAATATTAAGGAGAGATTGGACATAGCCGTTGCCAACTCAAATTGGATCGATTGATTCAACAATGTTCAGGTAACTCATCTCTCTTATTTTAATTCAGACCATAGAGTCATTCTTATGGATATAAAATCTAAAACAAGGTTTAAACCTAGACCTTTTCGTTTTGAAGCTATGTGGGATGAGGACCCTAGATTTAGTGATGTTGTTAAAGATAATTGGAATCTTTAATGATTTGTCGATGAAGATTTTAATGTGGAATTGGAGGGGTGCTGCTAGGCCCTCATTTACTATTGTTATGAATAAATTGATCAAGAGACATAAACCAAATATTGTGGATTTACTTGAGACTAGAGTGCTTGCTCCTCATGTGGCAGGTATTGTTAGACAATTGGGCTATAAAAAGTCCATAGTGGTCGATCCTGAGGGTTTCTCTGGAGGAATGTGTCTTTTGTGGAACCCGGATGAGGTGGATATTCAAGCCACTAGGCAGAAAAGATGGGCGGTGCATGTTGTGGTCAGCGCAAAGTCCAAGAGTCCTTAGATTCTGTCCACCATTTATGGAAGTAATAATAAGGCAAATAGAAAGAGGGTGTGAAATGAGCTCCAAGCCGTGTCTGATGTTTCTAATTTTGAGTGGATGGTAATGGGAGATTTGAATGTCATTGGAGGCAGTCAGGAAAAAAGAGGTGGGAGAAGTCCTGCTCCTAGCCAATTATCTGAATTAAGAGATTTCATTGATAGCTGCGTACTGATTGATTTGGGTTTCAATGGGACTAAATTCACTTGGAATAACTAGAAAGTGGGAGTTGCTAATATTAAGGAGAGATTGAACAGAGCCGTTGCCAAATCAAATTGGATCAATCGATTCAACAAGGTTCAGCTAACACATCTCTCTTATTTTAATTCGGACCATAGAGCCATTCTTATTGATATAAAATCTAAAACAAGGTTTAAACCTAGACCTTTTCGTTTTGAAGCTATGTGGGATGAGGACCCTAGATGTAGTGATGTTGTTAAAGATAATTGGAATCTTTAATGATTTGTCGATGAAGATCTTCATATGGAATTGTATGGGTGTTGCTAGGCCCTCATTTACTCGTGTTATGAAGAAACTGATCAAGAGACATAAGCCAAATATTGTGGATTTGCTTGAGACTAGAGTGCTTTCTCCTCATGCGGTAGGTATTGTTAGACAATTGGGCTATGAAAAGTCCATAGTGGTCGATCCCGAGGGTTTCTCTGGAGGAATGTGTCTTTTGTGGAACCCGGATGAGGTGGATATTCAAGCCATTAGGAAGACAAGATGGGCGGTTCATGTTGTGGTCAGCGCAAAGTCCAAAAGTCCTTGGATTCTATCCACCATTTATGGAAATACTAATAAGTCAAATATAAAGAAGGTGTGGAATGAGCTCCAAGCCGTGTCTGATGCCTAATTATGAATGGGTGGTAATGGGAGATTTAAATGTCATTGGAGGCAGTCAGGAAAAGTGAGGTGGGAGAAGTCCTGCTCTTGTCAATTATCTGAACTAAGAGATTTCATGGATAGCTATGGCCTGATTGATTTGGGTTTCAATGTTCCTAAATTCACTTGGAATAACAAGAGAGTGGGAGTTTCTAATATTAAGGAGAGATTGGATAGAGCCGTTGCCAACTCAAATTGGATCAATCGATTCAACAAGGTTCAAGTAACTCATCTCTCTTATTTTAATTCGGACCATAGAGCCATTCTTATTGATATAGAATCTAAAACAAGGTTTAAACCTAAACCTTTTCGTTTTGAAGCTATGTGGGCTAAGGACCCTAGATTTAGTGATGTTGTTAAAGATAATTGGAATACTAACACGGATAATAATGTTAGTGATAGTTTTTTTAACAATATTGCTAAGATCCATATGGAGTCCAAAAAATGGAATAGACATGTCTTTGATGATATCCAAACACAAGTTGCAGTTTCTCAAGAGAATCTTAGAAAGGTCCAAAATGAATTTTATTCTTGGCCTTCTGATACTGCCAAGATTAGAATGAATGGTTGTCTTGTAGAGCATCTTAACTTCTGAAGTTAGAAGAGACCTTTTGGAGACAAAAATCTCATATTTCTTGGCTTAAGGAAGGGGATTAGAACATTAGGTTCTTTCATACGTCTACGCTTGTTAGGATAAAAAAAAACATTTCCATGATTAAAAATAATAAAGGTGAGTGGGTTAATTATGCTTAAGATATTGAATCTGTCATAGTTAATCATTTTGAAAGTCTTTTTACCTCTACTAACAGTGTTTTGTGTGATAGTGAGCTAAGGACCCTCTTTCCAGCTGTGGTTACTGCTGATGAAAATGATTTTCTCAGTAGGGAGGTGACTATCGAGGGAATCAAGACTGTTGTTAAAAAGTTAGGTCCTTTTAAGGCTCCTAGGCCCGATGGCCTTCAAGGTATTTTCTATACTAAATACTGGAATCATGTGGGCTCTAGTGTCATTGCTCTTGTTAGAATTTTTTTCAGAATGGCCAGCTTGATGCTAGACTGAACAAAACTTACATTTTTTTGATTCCTAAGGTGAGTATTCCTTCCTCTGTTAAGGGATACATGCCTATTAGTTTGTGTAACTTTAGTATGAAAATCATTACTAAGATTATCACAAATAGGTTGAGACCCATTTTGGGTAAAATTGTCTCTCATAACCATCATGCTTTTATTCCAGGAAGATCCCTTTTTGAGTCTGCCGTTATTTGTAATGAAATTATTCATTCCTTTAAATCTAAAAAAGGGGTTAAAGGTTGGATGGCCCTCAAGCTTGATTTTGATAAAGCCTATGATAAGATAAGTTGGAAATTTATACATAAAATCTTGCTTCTCACAGGTTTTACTCATAAATTCATTGGTTGGATTATGAAATGTGTAACTTTTGTTTCCTTTCAAGTCCTTGTCATTGGTTCTCCTAGCTCTAGGTTTACTCCTACTAATGGTTTGAGACAAGGGGACTCTTTGTCCCCCTACCTGTTCATCTTATGTCTCGAATCTTTGACTAGGCTATTGAATAAAGGCATGAATAGTAAGTATCCTTCTGGTTTTGCTATTGCTAGTGCTCCCCAAATTTCATACTCCTTGTTTGCTGATGATAATATCATTTTTTTGAAGGATTTTTACAAGAATGCCGTGAATCTTAGATTGTTGTTATATAAGTTCTACGCTTGGTCTGGATAGCAAATCAACGATGGTAAATCTACCTTATTGACCTCTTCAAACTTGGGAAGAAGCTTCACTAAGGGTATGGATAATGCATTAAGGGTGCAAGTTTCTATGAATCCAGGTAAGTACCTTGGTATTCCGCTTTCATGGGGTAGAATTAGTGAAAAAACTTTTAGTGAACTGCTTGAAAAGGTAGGAAATAGGATGCAGGGTTGGAAGTCCAAAAATCTAAATTTGGCTGGTAGATTCACTAAAATTACTTCTTCTATTGATCTTGTGACTTATCATGTAATGTCTGTTATTAAACTCCCTAAAGGCTTGATTAGTAAAATAGATAAATATAGGAGAAATTTTCTTTTGGGAGGTGATAAAGATAAAAGGAGTATGCACAACATTAAATGGTCAACTGTGTATAAGGCCAGAGACCTAGGAGGCATAGGTATTAAAGACCTGAAGTTAAGCAACTTAGCTTTTCTGGCCAAAATGGCCTGGAAAATTCACTCCAGTCCTGACAGTACAATGACTAAGTTGTTAGAGGCTAAGTACTTCAAAAACCAGAATTTATGGGATGTGGATGTGAAATCTAGATCTTCAAGTTGTTGGAGGAGTGTAATCAAAGGTAGAAATACTATCAGGAATAGTGTGCAATTGAGTATAGGATGTGGTGCTACTGTTGATTTTTGGAGAGATCCTTGAGTCTCTAATAGCTCAATTGTTGATATGACACAAATAGATGCTAGCTCTGTGTTAGTGACTACATTGATTCTTCAAGGAAGGACTGGGATATTATGAAATTAACTAGCAGTGTTCCTGGCAATGTAATGGACTTGGTCAGGGCTATTCCTATAAGTGATAGTGATGATATTAGGGATAGTCTTGTATGGACTGGAAATACTACTGGGAAAGTTACTATAAAAGATGCTTACAAGCATCTTCAGGTAAGTAATTTTGATTATCAGAATACTAATACTGACCGGATATATCTTTGGAAATTGTGCCATAACAAGCTTAAGATGAATGAATCTCTTTATCGTAAAGGTGATGTTAATCATCCGGGTTGTAGGTTGTGTAATAATGACCTTGAGGATTGTATTCATTTATTTTTCGGTTTCCCAAATGTCTGGCATATATGAAGATAGCTCAAGGACATATTTGGTGTGCAATTTGACCTTGAACCAATGTCCCCAACTTATTTAGAAAAATCTATTTTATTGATGTTCAAATAGGGGGAATTAAATGGCAGGATTTATGTCCTTTTATCCTTTGGAGTATTTGGATTCATAGGAATAATTTTATGTTTGAAAACGTAAGATTTAATGCTCTGTTAATCCTTGCGAAAGCTCTGCAATATGCTAGGGAATATCATTATACCAATAAGGGAGTGGAACAGCAAACCAAGAACAAACAGGAGATTCATATTGCATGGGAGGTTCCTAATGCTAGTTTTTATAAGCTAAATACTGATGGTTCTGCGAATGATGATGGTTTTGCAGGGATTGGAGGCATCATTAGGAGTGAAGGAGGAGACTTTGTTGCTTGTTACAGTAAACATATTTTCAAGAACTCAAATAATGTTGTAGAAGTTTGGGACATTAGGAATGGGCTTCGTTTGGCTGTGGAGTTGGGGATTACTAATCTGGAGGTAAAGAGTGACTTAGAATATGCAATCCAACTGTGCAAAGGGATTTCTCAGTCGCAGTGGGAAACTAAGAGGCTTGTTAGAGAAATCAACAACCTAAAGAGCTACTTCAACCAACTTAAGTTCAGACAACGTTACAAAGAAGCTAATAATGTGGCTGGTAAACTCGCTAAAGATGGAGCTTCAAAGGAAAGTGAAGGCATTTGGATAGGAAATTTACCTAGTTTCTTAGTTTTTTTATTTCAAAATGATGTAAGGGGGGTCACTACTCCTAGACTTGTCAACTGCATCTCTAGCTAGTCTTTGTTAGAGGCCTGTTTATAAAAAAAAAAAAAAAAAAGTAATGCTTGTTCTCACAAACTGCAAGGTGGGTTGGGCTTTAAAGACTTAAGAATCTTTAATAAATCAATGCTTGCCGAACTTTCCTGGGCTCTAATTCACTCGTCGAGTGAGTTTTGGGTTAAAATATTGAAATGTAAGTATTTCAAGAATTGTCATTATTTGCATGCTAGGAAACCATTAGATTCATCTTGGTTATGGAAGGGTATAGAAGTTGGTCTAAAATCATTAGATAAAACTCTATTTGGGAAGTTCGAAATGGACTAAGCATTCATGCATTCACAGACAATTGGATACCAGAAGCATCTCTTCCACTTTGTCATATTTACCCCAACCCTGACATGCTAGTTGCTGATTTCATTGTAGCTAGTACCGGGACATGGAATGTAGAACTTATTAATAGTTTCTTCACTATATAAAATGCTCAAAATATTCTTAGGATTAGAATTCCTCTCACTGGAAATGACAGATTAGTATGGTTGCATACCATATATGGTGATTTCTCAGTGAAAACAGCCAATAAGGCACTTGCAGGTGAGCTACAATTCATGCAGAACCCCCATCATAGTCAACCTACATACAAAGCTCTTTGGAACTTTCCCACCCTACCCAAAATATAACTTTTTTATATGGAAATGTAAATATTCTTCTAACCAATACTAGACTCATGCAATATAGAACCCAAACTGATCTGTGTTTCTTGTGTGATGCTAACTCAGCTGAACATTTACTTTTATTCTACCCATATGCAAAATCTGTATGGGTAAACACTCCATTTGGTCATTTTGTCTCTTTTGGGGAAGAGGAAGAATCCGATATTGACATAAGAAGATGGTTTGTTGATTGGCTGAAGAGTAGTCATAGTTTAGCAACAAAGCAGGCGATATTTGTCACAGCTTGGTGTATATGGAGAGATAGGTGTTTTCAGATTTTCCAAAATAAAACTGCTATGCCGATTAACATTGCCAACTATATATTCTATAAAACTGATAGCAGGCATAGATCGTTGTATGCATGTGGCTCATAGTCAACCAGCTAGTCCACCTGTACCTATTCAGGTCCCAAACAACAATGGCCTGCCTGATTTGTGTAGCATTCCTTACTGTAATGCAAGCTTTGGCAAAGACACTAATGAAGCAGGTTCTGGGCTTGTTTTAACTGATATGGCAGGGACCTTCGAAGATGCAAACTCAACAAAGGAGTAGCAAAAACAGCTGAAGAAGCATGATGCATTGCCATACTAGAAGGAATCAAATTGATGGAAGATAAAAGCATTCGCAGTGATGCCAAGAGTGCAATTACTTATTTGAACAATAATAACAACCGACTTTGTTGGTTTAGTCAAACAATTTTAGATGAATGCCAATTTCTTTAAGCAATTTTTCTTTTTCAAGATTAGATTATGTCAACAGAATTTTTATATCTTTAGCTGATAAAGCATCCACGCATTTTAGAAGGAACAATGTAATGCGGGAATGGTTTGGCGATAAATTTGCCTTTCTTCTAAACATGTAATATTTATCTTTGGAATGAAATTTATTGTCTTAGCAAAAAAAAAAAGATGATTTACCTTCTACTATACCTAATACTATATATAGTTGTAGAAAATGTCAAAAAATTCCTAGTATCCTAAAAAGTTTCTATATACATACATGTATTTTTATATGGAACAATAATAAAAATGTATGCAGACCATCGAGTCCAAATTCGTGCACCCATCAAAACCGGGGTGCACATTCCGCCTCTCTATTGGAGAAATTCTTGGGTCAAAACGATTTATTCCTAATCCTATATACTCATCCTATATTCACTCCGCAAAAGAGGTCAAGTTCTCTCTCCACTTTTTGTCCCTCTTGTTTTTTATTTTTTGTATAGTCGAATGTCAGAGACAGAGTTTGAATGTCTGAAACTTTAATGTTCCAATGTCCCTCCTGTTTTTTATTTCGTGTAAATGTTGTTATGTTCATGTTTCATAGGTGGTGTAAAAAATGTTTAAGACCCCATTTGACACCACCCTACATCTATGATCCATGCCACATATTCAAATGTTTTTATAGGTACCTAACTTCGTCCATGTAAAAACGGATAGTAATCGAGCTTCTCCGATAATAAGTATCGATGTCTCACATTCTCTGATAATAAGTATCGATGTCTCACACCTTATATATGGTGACTTTGTGTCAATATGAGGTATGACTTTTTTTTTCTCCAATTTGACACAAAAAGATTGGATTTGGTGTTTGTAACAAAAAAAAATCAATCAAAAATGAAAGGACTAACTTGTCCTTCCTTTTTAGTCCGATTACTATAAGTCCTTGTGTATCCTATTTTTTAAGAGGTATAATTTGAAAGCAAACTTTAAATAACATATTTAAAAATTCGTTCCTTGAAATTTTACAAATTTTATCTCGTTGGAAAGGTTATAAAAATATCTACGCAATGAGTACAAACGACAATATCAAATTTAGAGTTTTTACGAAAAATTCGGAGGTGTTTTTCATTTTAGGCACAATTTTCGAAAATTTAATGTATATCTATTATGCAAACCACCACAAAGGATACATAATACTTTATGTAGCCATATTTTGGTTTATGCATCAACTTATATTCCATTGCAACTAATAAAACGATGTATTCCCTCTGTTTCAAGAAAAGTGATACTTTCGCTTTAGGCACAAACTACCACAAAGGATGCATAACACATTATGCAGCCATATTTTGGTTTATGTGTCGCCTAATTTTCCGTTTTAGGAAAAATGATACTTTCATCCCGTGTCAGGAAAAACAATACTTTCATCCCGTGTCAGGAAAAATGATACTTTCGCATCGTGTCAGGAAAACTGATACTTTCCCTCCGTGTGAGGAAAAATGATACTTTCCTGCCGTGTCAGGAAAAGGTGATACTTTCACGCCGTGTATGAACAAATGATACTTTCACGCTGATTTCTTCGATCGGCCGTCCCATCGTGGCAGCGGTCATTCAGTAAAATTAGTTTTGATTTCAAAAAAAAAATTGAAACGCAATGTCCACGAGAGAGAGAGAGAGAGATTTTTTTTTTTTTTTTGAAAGATGAGAGAGTGTGATTTCCTCCCCATAGAAAATATAAACGGTCCGCGAGTTATAACCCCAAAGGTGTCACCATCCATCCACAAAAAACCCATCAAAACAAAAGTAACAAAAAAATCCATCAAAACAAAAGTAACACAAAAACCCCAAAGAATTTGATGAAACCAATTTTGAAATTTGGGTTTTTTTTATCAATTTTTAAAAATTTGGGGTTTTTGTATCACTTTTGTTTAAGATGGAGTTTTAATGGATCCCAACATTTGAGTGGGATTTTTGTACCACAAGTATGGTCACCTTGGGTTTTTATGACTAGTTTTGAAGTATAAATGAGAGATAGTAGGACTCATGCATGATGTCCACCACCTAGTTAGCAATTCGGGATTCGGAAAACGTACGGAACGACAAATGTACGAGAATTATACGGCTTTGTAAAACCCAAATTCGGTCTAAAATTCGGTCAACCGGACGTGATTCGTCAGTAATTCGGAACGGCATACGTACGTGTATAATTCGATTTATAAATGTGAGTTCGGCTCTGAAAATTCGGTATCTATATATAATAAATAATTAGTATTTATAAGGACATAGACTAATTTTTATGCATATGTGTGAGTTATTTAAAGATAAAATAAACTTAATATGATGATATTAATGATATTAATAATATATACATCATTAGTCATCCAAGAAGACGTGGTATAGTGGTTTAGATGCTTGGTTAGTGAGTTTGAGATCTCTCTCACCTTCACCTTCAAATCTCTTAAGTCATTTTTGTTTCATAAAAATTACAACAACGTCTAATATTAGACCGTGTATGCTCGGGAGACAGTAAAGCCTAAAAAGTGGACCTTTGAAAACGTAAAAGCTAAAGAGTTTCTGGCGAATAAAGCGGACGTATCATTCGGGATACGTAAAGTTCGTGAACGATTCGCGAATAATTCGGGAATGCCATACAATACGCGTCTTGGTTTCGGAGTTGCAAACGTACGCGAATAAGACGATAAAATTCATGATACGGAAAAATTCACGAATGATTCACGAATCATTCGCGAGTTTACTAACTAGGGTCCACCATACGATATTCTTTTTACTTTTGGTCCGCGGGTTATAACCCCAAAGGTGTCACTATCCATCCACAAAAAACCCATCAAAACAAAAGTAACACAAAAACCCAATGAAAACAAAAGTAACACAAAAACCCCATTAAAACAAAAGTAACACAAAAACCCCAAAGAATTTGATGAAACCAATTTTGAAATTTGGGGTTTTTGTATCAATTTTGTTTAAGATGGAGTTTTAATGGATCCCAACATTTGAGTGGAGTTTTTGTACCACAAGTTTGGTCACCTTGAATTTTTATGACTAGTTTTGTTTTACTTTTTCTTTAAGGTACGAGACACGACTCTTTCAACAACAAAAAAAAGAAAGATCTATAGGTCTCGTGGCTAAAAAGTAGAAGTAAAAAGTACTTTCTTTTACTTTGATGTCGGGTGACCACAAAAAGGTATTTGATGACCACCTCCTCCATGAGTCATGTTACAAAAATATATATCTAGTTAGAGAGATGATAGGCTGACCGAAATTTCTCTATCGAGAAATCTTGACGCACTCACACCAGTCCCTGGGGCCCATTAAAGAATTATAGGGGTGGGTTTTTGGTCCCACATCATGTATCTTGTGGGAGATTTTGCGGGAGAACTCTCTCGGTACCCCATATCATTTCTCTATCTAGCTATACACCAAATCGACTAAATTAGTCGCCAACTCGGATTATACGTTCACATTTGAAATCTTAGACCTGATTCCTCGCGAGTTGCTCTGAAATCCTCAGACCTGATTCCCCGCTAGTTGCTCTGGCTGGCTGATTCCAAATTATGATTTTATAATTTTAGCTTTTGTTAAAAATCCACCATCAACAAAGACGTTCACCCGGTATACTGAACTCCCTTTTATCTCTAGACAACGCTCCGCCACCTATCTCAAACTCTTCTTTCGCTTCACTTTTTCCCCACCCAAGCCAGTCTTTCACTAAGACATAAAGCTTTTCAAAAGGAATAGAATTGTTGAAACCCTCAAATACATATTTTCCTTCCAAAGCAAGACCGGTAATTTGGTTTGCATCATCTGGTGTGATAGTCATATCACCGAATGTGAGTACAAAAGTCATGGTTTCGGGTCAGAATCTTTCTTTTAACCCACAAACAATTACAACATCATAGATTTTCTGCAAAGCCTCGATTCCAGACCATAACCCCGAAGCTTTTACCAAGGCTTCCATATCTGGATGCTCTCTATCCAACATCCAAAACTTTCCTTGCTGGTGCTTTAGTTTAGGGACCGCTTTATCAGGAAACTACAAACAATAAAAAAATTGAGTTGTTACAATTAACTATCCATAATAAAATTAAATAAGATACATTAAATTTGATTTATTACCTTTGATCGCTGAAATCTCGAAGATAATTGAACGGCTACGACGGACGTCTGTAGGAATTAATGCTACACTACGTATCATTTGCATAACAAGTGACAACACAGTGACACACTAAAACGAAATCCCTTTGGTTCGTCTCTTCCATCTCTGTTCTTCTTTCCCATCTTTGTTCTTCACCAGCCGTTTCTTGCTCGGATAGCAATAAGGATAATTTTATAAATAAACAACAAAGAAACCTAGAAGGAACATCACCATATCATTCGCATCATCGGATTATATGATTCTGTTTCCTATTTTGTTACTAGACAAAGACGGAGAGAGGGAGATGATGATTATAAATTCGCTAATTGACTTGGGGCTTTTGTTCACTGATCAAAAGGAAAACTTGGGTTTGAATTTGATTTTTTTTTTTTAATGTGCAATGTAAATTTTCGAAATTCTAAACTGTGGTTTATGTTGTATTCAGTTAGGGTATACTTTAATTTACTCTTAATGAGCACCCTTTAATCTTATTTGTTTCAATTGATTGGTTTGTCGAGCAATTTGTAATCTAATTGTTCAGTTGATTGTTTAGCCAACCAGCCTTGTAAAATCATATGATAAAGTCTTAGTTGCCTGATGCTTCATGTTACTTGTGCCAAAATGATTTTTTTTAGAGAATGGTGATTCGATTGGAGTGTTTTACAGTATTCTGGATGAATCAGAAATGGTGGGTTGCTATCTGATTTGAATTTGCAGGGAATTGGAAGGCTTCAGAAGGTGTTTCCTTGGCGCAGAAAAACACCATCATACTATGCACAACAACCGTTTGACAAAAATCCTGAACCACAGTTCAGGTCTTGTGGAAGTCAGCCACGTCCATTCTCTTTGCCGCTGCACTATCCATGGGTTCTATAGTTATTTTGGGAGGCTCGGCAAATATTTAAGAGGTTAAGAACAACTCGGGTAGGTCATTTGGGTTGGATTTCGCTGATTGTGGATCAGTTCAGTTCAAGGAACATCTGTATGGGATAACGGCGTTGGTTGTGCTAAAAATTGAGGTGGTAGTGACGGTTAGCATTAAGAGTTGGTACCTCCTGTTGTGGCTTGTGAAGGTTATGTTGTTGTGGGTAATATAAGGTGACGGCTGCACAAACTTTCCTGTGAACATTTGCTTGATTGAATGAGAACATGAGGGGAGGTAATGGTGCTGTTGTGATTCATACCTACTACTTAACAACGGAGTGGGTGTGAGAGACTGCTGATTTTTAATAATATTTGAAGTTGTAGATGAGTTTGAGGCATGTGATTCAAAAGGTGCAGTTGTTGCTGGTGATAAATTGGAAGAGGTAAGCTAGTACTGTAAGTTTTGTGCTGGTTCAGATGGATTACATTGTTTTCTTGGTTTATGCCGACAAACAGTACAAAGCATTTCCTCAAAAATATTGTCATCCCACTTTATCTTCTATATTCCTCTGATTTCAAATTAAACTCAGATCATATGCATGCTCATCCAATGTAGTTTATATATGCAAGCTAACCATTCTAAAGTTTTTGATAATGTTTCTATGCTAGTATTTATAATAATAATGATGATGGGTCCATATCTTTTGTCTTCCTTAGGTACTAATGTGGGATATATGGGTATTCGAGAAGTCTATGTTTCATCAAGGAGCAGATTGGCGCTTATGTGGACAGATCAATGCTTTCAGTTGTGGCCTTGATTGGTAAATCTAAGCAGATCAATACAACTGGTGCAAGTCTTAAATTTATTTTATTATCAATGCTCAATTCATTTAGCACTCTGAATAATCCATGTCAGGAACATTATTTAAGACTGTTTCTATTTTGAAAGGGTAGCCTATATAACAACGTTCAACATGATATTAAGTGTAGCCTACAACAGAAATTTCTTTTTTCCTTTCTTCTTTTGCGGTGTTAGGAACATTACTTACGACTGTTTCTATTTTGAAAGGGTAGTCTACATAACAACGTTGAACATGCGCTTAAGTGTAGCATACAACATAAAATTCTTTTGTCCTTTCTTCTTTTGCGGGATAATTGTACATCTGAGTACAATGGTATATTGGTATCTTCTTTGATTAAATGTGAGTTCTGGTTAGATCAGCTGCACTGCAGTGGTAATATTTCTTTTTATTCCTAATTGCAATGTCTGTAGTCTTTACAAGCATTTGAAGTGCAGGCAATGGTCTTCTCGGTGCAAGCTGAGTGAACTCAGCGTTTCAAAGGGCTTATACGTCTTTTTAAGTCCTGTTAACCGACCACGTGGAGCTTAACATTCCATCCACTGTTTTTGGTCAAATAAGGCATAGTTTTGTAAGAAATAAAAAAAGAGGCTTAGTTTTGTAAACCATAAAAAAAACAGGCCTAGATTTGTAAAAATCCCTATTTAATTTAAGCAATATGTATGGACAAACTCCAATATAATTCCAAGAGAACTAACTAGACAGCCAGACTCAATCAATAGAAATATATCCAAGAGTTGTATCTCTGTTTCTCAATGTAATCAGCAAATCAAACAGAAAGAATCTGTGAGCCTGATAATTATGAGAAACAACTTGAACAGTACCAAAGACCAATGTTCAAGCGTGAATCAATTTATATCAACAACGTAAGGTTGGATTATCTAATTCATTGAACTATGCACAACCTATGATATTTCAATTATATAAACAAATATAATGCAGAAAAGAAATAACAGGCACCGGAAATTTTGTTAACGAGGAAACCGCAAATGCAGAAAAACCCCGGGACCTAGTCCAGATTTGAACACCATACTGTACAGTCACTAGCCTACTGCAAGTTAACTTCGGACTGGAATGTATTCGATCCCTAACCATTCTAACACTAATCAAGGTATAATCGCGTTCCATACGCCTCTAGAACCACGTCGGATTCTACGCACTTGATTCCCTTAGCTGATCTCACCAACAACTAAGAGTTGCTATGACCCAAAGTCGAAGACTTGATAAACAAATTTGTCTCACATAAAAAAAGTCTATTGAATAGATGAATCTGTCTCCCACAGAAATACCTATGAGATTTGTTCCGTCTTTTGATAAATCAAGGTGAACAAGAACCAATTATATACTAGACTTATATTCCCGAAGAACAGCCTAGTAATATCATTCACCTCACAAAAATCATAACCGTATGGTAGCGGAACAATATATTATAGAATCACAAACGATGCGACGAAGATGTTTGTGACTACTTTTTTTTATCTTACCTATCAGAGATTAAATCTCGAGAAAATCTTAGAGAAGATAGTACCCAATACGATAGAACAAAGTAAGATCACAACACGCAATTACAGAGAAAATAGTTTGGTTTGGCTTCAAAATCCCAATGAAGTCTTTAAGTCATTAACCTATAATGGTTTTAGAAAAACCTAGGTTAAATGAGAATTGACTCTAGTCGCAACTAGTATCACAAAGGAGGTGTGGGGATTAGGTTTCCTAGTTGCTAGAGTTCTCCCTTATATAATCTTCAAATCAGGGTTTGCAATCAATGTTACCTTGGTAACAAAGCATTCAAATATTCACCGTTAGATGAAAACCTGATTAGACTCAAGCTAATATCTTTCAATTGTTAGATCGAACTTAGCTTGTTATACACAAATGAAATGTGACTTCATTTGGATATGGGTAACCGTACCTAAACGTGTATACTTGGTTGGTTCAACAATAGTTAACCGAAGTTAGACATATGAACACTTTCATATCAACCTTGTTCATCTTAACACAACTAGTTTAAATGACTCAAATGAAACTAGTTATAGAGTTGTTCAATTGTTTATATTCTCATAGAAGTATACAAGACCCAATTGAAGCAAAACCAATTTTGATTCACTCGAACCAATTCATGAACATTATAGCCACGGTTTACAAAAGATTGCATTCCTTAATTTATAAATGTATTTGTTCATGAACAAAACCGATTTTAAAACTTAACCCACTCAAGTATGCAAGCGGGTATGCATACCTAAGTAGCCGGATTTAGTCTGGGTTCGCCAGTATGCTAACGGGTACGCATACTGTCGTACACAACCAAACTCAGTTGAATTCCCGGACTTGAACTTACGCCGGTACGCATACGGGTATGCCTACTAAGTTCCCGAACTTCAACTATCAAACTAGTACGCATACGGGTATGCATACTATGGTCCCCGGACTTGGAGTAACTTGCAACAGTTAGCATACAAGTACACATATTGTGCTATATCCAATTAATGTTTTAATCATTAAAACATTCTTAGAAGATGGCAATAGCTGTCTCACACAAACTATTAGCTTCAAAGCAATTTTCAAGTGATCTGATCAATACGAAACATTCCGAGTTACACCAAATGACTGTCTCACACAAATCATATAAGATGTTACCAGGCGATTTTCACATGATCATCTTTCGAATTTTTTCAAGAATATATGATGAACTTGGTTAAAGTGAAAGCTTACCATCACATATTTCGAGAAATATGTAAGCGAGTTAAACTCAGCTTTAAATATCAAATGTGTATAATTGAAGTCTATATAGCTATACAACTTTTGTCTCAAATAGGAGATAGAGTAGAAATAGACTTTTGAGTGATAGATGAGTTCAAGTCTCCACATACCTTTTGTTGATGAAGTTCCACAATCTTCCCTTAGTAGTTTTTCGTCTTCGATCGATGAACGCTGTGAAGTCTAAAGCTCAACTACACATTCTATCTTAATCCGAGACTTAGCTATAAGTATAATAGAAATCAAGACTTATAGTTTTGACAACTAAACTTTTCAAACAAGCTTGAGATAGCAACGCTTGCGAGTTCAACCGAGCAGTACTCTAACAACTCCAACCTTATTTACTCCACCAGTGGCTACTCCACTTTCATTTCCTCCCCATTCACTTCCTCTACCAGTGGCAACTCCACCTTCACTTCATCCACCAGTGGCAATAACTATACCTTCATTGCCTCCACCAATGACAACTCCACTTGCATTCTTTCCATTTGCACCCAATGGTTTTGTGTGGCGAGTTTGCGGAGTCGGGACATTACAAGGTGCTACTTCTTATGATCTTTTCTTCCTCCTTTCATTTCCTCTGTTCAAAGTTGATTTGATATCAAATTATATATAATGGTGTTCAAACCGATACAAACAAGACCATAAAAACTAAGACGTAACATAAAACAACGGCCAGAAAAATTGATAATCCGAGATGCAAACATGTTTACGGATGGGACCTTGAGCAGTCGACCAAGACGCAATACTTATTGCGGCTTGGTTTCTCAAATTACGAACAAGAATAAACTAAACGTAAACACTACAGCTGGATTGATTTTCAAACACAAAAGAAGATACGGCTAGAAATAACCTAGCCATGACAAATACAGATGGGAATTTGAGCAATCGACCAAGCCGTAACATACATAGGGTTAGGAAATAATATTTACGGTTTTGTTTTTCATATTACGGAAAGGAAAAACCTAGCCGCAAACCCTACAGCTGAATTAATTTTTAAACACGGATAGGAATAACCTAGCAGTAAACAATTTATTGTGGTTAGGATTTCTCATTTCCCATCCGTGTAACCTACATTACGGCTCGGATTTCTTAGAATTCTCAACCGTAAACAGTATTTACGCTTGAGAAGACAATAACTCCAAGCCGTAAACGTTTCTGAGACTGTTTTTTCAGACCTAATTTTCTCGAAATCAACTGTATAATCATTCAAATGCTTAAATAAAGACTGGTTTTTTAAATTCATACCTTATTGCAGTTATATAGGAGTCTCGGCGGCTGGTTTGTCTCCTTTATTCATTTCTTCTTGATCTTCATTTTCATCTTCACTTGATGAATTTGATTTTTCTGGTTCAGGAGGAGGTTGTTTTCGATTCAATCCTGGTTGTTCCTTTGTCTGCACCATGGTTTTATACAATGAATTTAATAGATGGTGAGCTTTTTTTGAATTGACGATTAATCATTTTCAAACGAAAAAGAAAAGAAAAAGAGGAGAATAAGAGGAGGAGACTGATTATGATTTTCAGTTTTTTTTTTTTGATTCAATTAGATTTATTACTTAATGGAAGGGAAAAAGGGGAATAAGTAAAATTTATTAAAGGTATTTTTGATCTTTGCATATTAACCCGCGGCGCCCCCCCCCAAAACCAAGGCTAGTGCAACCCCAATAATAGGATTTTAAATAAAATTGTTTGTCTTCCGGAAGGTGGGGTATAAATTATTGATTAACAAGGATATTTTTGAATCCCATGAAAAATAGGGTATTTATTCAATTTCCACTACAACTTGAGGTACTTAACAATATCTTACTATAATAAATAAAAAGACCCTTTTTGGTGAAGCCTCTAATTTGGTCCGAAAGTTTTTGGAAATAACTAAGTAAGCTTTCGGTGTTTCTTATTATTTTGCATGCCTCTTCACTTTAATTGAGATACATTTTTTTAGAAAAAAGGGGCAAATATGTGATCAATGTTATTCATTTTTCTCTTTTTTCTTCGCCCAAAAATTCATTCTCTTCCCAAAATCAGGTATCGCACACACAATCCAGCGATTATGTCTTAATAATCTGATTCAGAGATTCAAATTCCGACCAAACAACATACAATTGTGGATACAAATGTTAACTATTCTATAAAAAACAAAGAAAAAGCTTGGATTACATAAAAAGAAGAAAGGAAAAAAAAACCCTATAGAACATGGATTTTTATGGATTTAATGGAATCAATTAACAATTCAGAGAAAAGGATATGTTGTTAAGATTTCGTGGTTCCAGATATGAGAAGAGTGAGTGGGATCTTTTTTTAGAGAAGAAATATATTTAGGAACTAATGTTTTCGATGTTCCCCTTCCCATGACATATTCCCCTGTAGAATTTCTAGCTCTAATTCCAATACCGGCTAACAAAAATTTAGAATTATGCGAAGCATCAATATTTATTTCAAAAACTGTATATGAGGAGGTTCCAAAGTAAGAATTAAGATGTAGTTATCTATATGAGAATGAATATGAGCAACAGAGGAGCTATCTATGTTGTGCAATGTAAGAGTTTATCTGATGTATGGCAATATTATGATTGGGTGTTATATTGCTAAAAACATCTCTACATTTATGTTTCCAAATGAAATGAATAATCCAAAGATCCAAGTGAACAACCTAAGGTATTTGTTTAATATTTATACTAGTTACTGTAAGTTTCCAAGTCTGAATCCAAAAGAGGATTGAAGGATGCTGCACAATAGTAATAAACTGGTGAGGAAAAAATTTCCGCCAGATTCTTGAGAGAATGAGCAATGTAGATCCAGATCTTCTGTCTGATTCAAACTACACATAACACAAAATTGATCAACAATATTCAGGTGTCTAAAAATATGAGCTTTAACAGGAATATCATTATGTAGTCCTTGCCACAGAAAAATTTAATACTTTTATGGCACTTTTAATTTTAAGAATGTTAACCAAAATTGCTGAGATAAACCCATTGTGTTGTCAGTATCCAAATCCTTTTCACAAAGCATCTTGTAAGCTGAAGCTGTTGCAAAATTCCAATACTTGTAAAAGGCTAGACTAACTTGTCTTCCTGATCTAATTGTAAAGGAATAGTTTGAATGGAGTTCACCTGGTCTGTAGAAAAAAATGCCGAAGAAGCAGAATATTCCATTGATCAGTGAGAGGATCAATAAGTTCACAGACCCATTTACATCACTCTAATCTTGAATTGCAGTTTGCATAGAAGGAATCTAATTGGCAGTCCAAATATTGATATGAGTACCCTTACCTACTTGGAATTTTGCATTTTTAAGAATAATCTCAAATCCAATGCATATATTTTTGCCATATCCAGCTTGAATTATTGTTTGCTAGTGGCGGAAAAAATTGCAGATCATTATGAGAAAAGTAGTTTTCAATAACTTTACCAAATGCCCAGCTAATAATTGCAAGAAGAGATGAGTTGTAATTCGTTAATTTTTAAGACATAGACCCCTAAATCTTTTAGGTAAACATACCTTTTTCCAAGCAATGAATTGTTGCGAATGACCGTTGTTAAAATTATTCCACCAGTAATGCCTTAGAATATTGTCTATTTAATGAATTGTTGTTTCTGGCAGTTTAATGATTTGCATTTTATACATACCCATTGTACTTAGCACTGCATTCACTTGAGTAGTTCTTCTAGCTTGATTAAATTTTTTATTATGCCAACACTGCAACCTGTTAGTCATATTATCAAGAATACCTTGACAATTCTTCTATTTTGGTATGTGCATCAAAAGGGGAATGCCTAAGTATTTTTCACCTAGCCCCATAACTTTTGTATTAAGAATACTAGAAATGCTAGACTTGTGAGCAGTTGAAGTGTGCGTACCAAAAGACAAAGTTGAGTTCTGCATGTTAATAACCTGTCCTGAAGCTTGGCAAAAAGTTTGAATTAAATATTGAAGATGTCTCATATGTGTAGAAGTAGCTTGAAAAAATAACAAACAATCATCTGCAAAAAAATAGATGGTTGATAGGAGGACAATGTTGATTAATTATAATACCAGTAAGAAGATCAGAATACTTGATAGACGCATTTATGTGTCTATTTTTATCTCAATTGTATATATTGTTAGTGCTCGAACTTGTATTTATTATGTCTTTGTAGGTGTTTTTGGAGAAATACACTTATGCGGATAAATTAGCTCGAAAAGTGCAGCACCGGGAGAAAATTACTATTGGAACCCAGAAGATGTACTACAGGTACCCCATAAGTATATTGAATTTAGATAAGATTGAGTTAGAGATTTGCCCGGGAATGAGTTGGGAGTGGTTGGTTACCCCCAAAGAGGGTTGATAAATTGTTGGAATTCGATTAAAAAGGGAGTTTCATTCTTCATTCCGACAATACAGTTGTAGTGTTATTTCTTTTATTTGGGAAGATACATGAATGATTAGAGAGTTTATGGACGGCTAGGATCATATTATATATCTTCTAAAGAGAGTTTTAATCAAAACAGGGTTGATAAGGGAATATTTCACGTAAATAAGGTAAGTACCCTCAAGCAGTTATGGAGCCGGACCTTTTCTCAAGTGGGGGCAAATTCATGTAGTAAAAATCTGTATATATTGGTTGGTGTGCGGCCGAAGGCCGCCCGACTTTTCTTTGGCATTTTTATTGAATTTTTAGTATTAACTAAGTGAAAATCAAATCATAAAATATTTTAGTTAAATTAGATACGGTAATCTAGATCGTTTTTTTTACGTCATACATTTAGTGTATTTATATTGATTTTACGTGAGTTTTATAATTTTGGCCCCATTAAAAATAAATTTTCAATTTATAAAGCATATTTTCCCCCACTAGACATGTAAATTACAAAAATTATAAGCCTATATTTGTGGGATTTCAGAATCAAGTGGGGTCGACGGATCCCATTTGTCCCTACATCCCTCCGTCCCTGAGATTTGCCGAAGCAGAAAAGGTGAGATAATAACGGGACCTTTTTGTATTTTGTATGGCAGTTACGTGTTGAAGAAATATCTCTTAGGGTTTTATTCTATCGACAGGAGAGGTGGAGAGATGAAAAGAAGGGAAGAAAATCCCGTAACCTGTGGAGAAAGAAAAGAAAAGATAATTTGAGATTGCATCGAGATTTCTTTCCCTAGAGGGTTTCTGTGTGTATAAATAGGAGTGGGTGAATCCATAAGAGGGTTTCGAGAGGTAGAGGTAGTTTTAGAGTAACAAAAATCGCTGCAGAACGATTCTACGGTAGCAGCAGAGAAGAGGAAAAAGAAAAGTTGCAGACACAACATATCGGAAGTGTCGTTCTCAAGTAATAGTCGCAGTTAGTGTCTTATATTCAAACTGTTCTGTAACAGCCCATTACTAACTATTATATGCAGTTTGCAACAATTTTAGTAACAGTGACTTCTGTAACGCCATTACAGCGCTACAAATTCCTATGTGCATTATTTCTTGGACATGAGTTATTATTTTGAGAGTGTTTCAACATGAAGAGATAAACCCCAACACTGGGACGACGGTAGGAGCTGTATTTCATCCATGTGGTAAATTAGTTAATTCTTTATTTACTTTTTGCACCGATTTTAATTGAATTAAGATATTGATTAATTACTTGCGACTTTGTTTGATGGAGAATGCTTACTCCTAGGGATTCTTGATGCGCCATGCTTATAATCTACACGTAATATTTTATGGAATCTACTTTGACAAAGAATAGAGTTAATACTTGATTTGTTTTGAGTTATAATTGCTTAAGATAAATTTCTAAACCACTTGAATATGGAAAACAGTGAAATTTTGAGTCCCAGTAAATTCTTCATCTTGACAAACTTTTGTATATATTTTAAGAATTTTATTATTTTTTGTTTATTAAGTCTTAAAATCAACCTCAACGAGTCCAAGTAAACGATATCCTATTTACCATTATCTACAGTCACATCAATACTTTCGACATATTTAACTTCCAACATACCAAATCCTTATTGATCTTCTTAAGTGTTATACTATGAAGAATCTCATGGGATACAATAACATTTTCATGGATACGTCTACCTGTAACAAAGGCAGTTTGAGTTGGGAAAATAATGCTAGGAAGTAAAGGCTTAAGATGGTTCTCATAAATTTCTGAAGATAATTTTATAACTAACACTACACACACTGATTGGTCTGTAATCAGCTGTGTTTGAGATTTTAAATTTTGGGTGTCAGTACTTGATAGGTATGATTTATATATTTGAGCGTATGCTTGAAAGTAATCAAATATTAAACCATGGAGATTACCTCATAGCCAACTATCTTCCAGCATTGCTGATGGATTCGTCATTACCTGGAGAAGCTCAAGGTCTGATTTGTAACACTACATCCTTAGTTTTTGAGCATCAGGAACTCAGATAAGGCCAAAGTTCTGTGATTCAAGGAGTAAACAACTGCAAAATATTTCGAGTAACCTGTGGCTTACAAATATAAGAAATATTCACAAAATGATTAAGAAAAGTAGCTTCAATATTACTCCAGTCATCATACCAAATACCTAAAGGCCCTTGAATAACCTGAATGTTGGATATTATTTTATTGAAATTATCCAATGAGTGAAAATAAGATGTATTTTTATCTACTTCAAGAAATCCTTCACCTGCTTTTCGCATGAAAATTCTTTCTGAATAGTAAGCCAATGTTGAAGAGAAAAACTTAACTGTCTGAAGAAGGCATAATAAACCTGAAGCTGATTCTAAATATTATGAAGATTACACTCAATATTTCCAAATTAATTTTTTTGCTGCAATTGCCAAACGAGATTTTTCTTTTCTTCTGATAAGCTGATTCTGAAATTGATGAAAACTCAACTATTTTTAATTGATTAGCACTACCTGAGTATGTAGGCTGACTAAGATATTTTTTGATTCCAAACTAGTAACGTGCTCGGATATACATAACCAGTGAGGTTTAAATTCAAAATAGATTTTTTTCCCACAATTGCCAAACGAGATTTTTTTTTCCTGAACAGTAAGCTGATTATGAAATTAATGAAAACTCAACTATTTTAAATTGATTAGCATCACCTGAATAAGTAGGCTGGCTAAGATTTTTTTGACTCAAAATTAGTCACGTGCTAAACGGATATGCATAACCAGTGAGGTTTAAATTCAAAAGAGATTTTTTTCCCACAATTGCCAAACGATTTTTTTTTTCTGAACAATAAGATGATTATGAAATTATTGAAACCTCAACTATTTTAAATTGATTAGCACCACCTGAATAAGTAGGCTGACTAAGATTTTTTTGGCTCCAAATTAGTCACGTGTTAAACGGATATATATAACAAAGATTGATGTCTGATGTTTTTACTCCATATTACTCCATTGTACCCCTGAATTTTGAAACATCTGAGGATTTTGCAAGATGCAAGTAATGACCACCTGTATTTTTACTTGGATGTGACAGTCTGTCTCCCTGTAGAGTTTTGAAACATATGCTTTTTCTTTTTCCTTAGTTCTCTAAATCTTGTCGATAATTTGTCATAAAACAATGCAAATGAAGTATGAGATTTGTTTACAAAGCTTTGGAAGATGTTGGTATTGATGGTATTCAGCATCCGACAAACATGGCAAAGAGAAGTTCAACGACTGAAATTTAAAGCGAACCAATCCTGGAAAAAAGTTGTATTACTTAAAGTAGTATTGTTAAGGAACGGAACGGAAGGCACATCGCGCGCTCAATTAGGCTAGTAATCATTAAGACAAAGGCTTAACTTCACAACCATACTAAGATTATATACAAATCAGGGTTTTCAAGTAATAAATATAGATCAGAGTCAAAAGTCAAGCTTTCAGACCTGACTATGTCGAACCTAAAAGGTAACTCATATTTGGGAGAGTAATTATAACTTGAATTCTAAAAGGTTTCTCAGCGGGGAAGAAATAGAAATGTGCAAATGTGAAAAATAAAACATCAACTATGACAATTTTCCATAGAGTTTGGTGTAACCGTTAGTCGCAGTGTTTTCATTTTTCCCATACGTGCAGAGTGGTCCTATAACCTCCTTATTAGAGTATCAGATAAACTGGCAATGTGGATAACGCTTGGCTTTGGAAATATAGACTCCAGCTATATATCTAAGATACAAAACATAGTTTGGATAAGTTTTCCTATGTAAGTGGTGGTCCAGATTTATCTAAGGAAAAGATAAATCAAAGGTGGTGGTTTTTTCAACCTAAATATCATAAGTGATCTACAAATTAGTGTTTCACTAATTGCACAGAATAAATGATCTATTTATTGCAAATTGTTTTATTAATTAGTGGTTCACTAATTGCTCATAATAAAAGACTATTAATTTTTTAATTGTAAATATTTCCTCAATTAATTTAATAATATTAATTTCCATTTATAAGTAACTTTGATAAATAATATCAATAGACATTTTTGGCGGTAATGAGTGGTGGAAGCGATGGCGGTTCTTATGAAGTGGTGTACGTGGAAACATTAGTGGTGATCAGGGGCGGAGCCAAGCACAATTATACTTATTTTTTGTCTTTTTATCATAAAATGGGCTACAAAGTCCATTTTGCACATGTATCCATACACGGAAAATAATAATGAAACTAATTAATTGATGAACTTTTGTTCAATCGAAACCTCATACATGGCGTTTGTGATTGAAAATCAGAATTACGTCCAATAATCTACATGGGGTGGGCGTCAGTGGTGGCAGTGACGGAGTCAGAAATTGACATTGAGGAGGCCTACTTTTTTTTTTTAAATAAAAATGTAAACTTTGGTGGACTAAACCATAAATATCGATGGACAAATTACTATTTATAAAATAAATTAAAAAATTATGTAGTTATTAAAAATTTAAGGGGGTTAAATCCAGGTTAGTTAACCCTTGGCTCTGCCACTGGGTGGTGGTGGAGAGAAAAAATGGTGCCATACGGTTTTATGGTGGCGGCGGGTATTGGTGAGCAATATCATATTATGTTAATTCTGTAACGCCACAAAACGTGTAACATTATAAAGTATAAAACGTGGTTAATCATTCTAATGTTAAAATAAACTCGGTTAGTACACATGACAATTAAAAAAAATTGCTGCAATCAATTGCCATATTATGTAATAACTAAAACGAACGACACAAATCAAGATCAGAACATATGGAATTATTTATTATTGAGCCGTGCCGTTACGGCACAGGTTATATTCTAGTCTACAATACAAAACATAAGGGGTTTTTGATCTTGGATGGATGGATAACATTTTGAGAGACAAACATTGCATCCTACCATCCCAATCTCATCCCATCTAAAGACATTCGACGGATATAAAAGTTGTAACCTACTGGTTCCCTCCTAATTAGGGTCATAAACCTCATAATATGCATTATGAATGTACATTGGTTGAATTTCTTCATTTAAATAAAATAAATGCAATTCAAATTTCTTTTAAGAGTATTCTTTATGTATTTTACGTTTCTAAATACAATACAATTTACTATTACTTTTTTACAAAAATCAGACAAGCTTTGTCAATCAAGTAGAGTAGAAAAAAATAATACTTTGGTAGGAATATTTCAACTGATCATGTTACACCCTTCCTAATTTTGTATGTTTGAAGGAAGAAACCAATGGTGGATCAAAAAGTTATTCTTCAAGATAACTTGTGTAATTAATGAAACACCAGCAGTAAGAAATTTTAATACTCTCAATTACCTTTCATTAATCACCATTAATGGTGTTTCTGCGATCTTATTTCCACTAATGGTGTTTCTGTGATATTATTTGTAGGGAAAGGATTGCAAGTTCAGAGTATAAGCTTATCTTCTTTTCTTTTCTTTTAATTTCTTTTTTAATTTTTTGGAATTAGTTTGATTAGGAATTTTGGGGTTGATTTAATTGTGATCTCTAGGTGTGCAGACTATGGTATTGGGGTTTAACAATAACCCTAAGGATCAGTATGCTTTGATTGGATACGCTGGAATTCCTAAAAGGTAAAAAGATTTGAAATTAATTCTAGGGTTTTCTTGATTTATAAGATTAAGATGTTATAGCAAATTTAGTTTTTGCAGGCTTAATTTTTCGTTTTATGCGTGATTTTTATCTTGAGAAAAAGGAATAGAAGCAAATATTTTTGGCTGACCAAATTATTTTTAGTTCCGAAACACTTCTCATGCATGTGTAGTGAATAAAGGGCCTGAGTCCGCTCTGAACCCCATTTGACTTCATTTTCTGTTACTAATGCATTTTCAATGAGCATTGTGCCAGTCATGCATAATGTAAGTATGCTTAAAGTCCCCATTGACAATGTTTGTGTCTTACTGAAAAATCTACTCAATTTAATTAAGGGAATATTAGGTTCACTTACTCTTGGAGTGGTTGGACAACGAAATGGAAACTTGAAGTAGTAGTCTGTTGGCAGGGGCCATAAAACTCTCATCAATGCAATTTTCTGGCACTTTTTAGTAGTAGTATAAGTTTAGCTGTTATGAACCTACTATTTTTTGCGAGAATAGAATAGCTATCCAATTATTCTCTGTTATTGATAAGTTTTCCAGTAAATGTTTTCGTTGGAGCTTCTAAAATAAGGATCGGATTTGTAACAAATGGGAGTGCCAATATTTTTTAAATAGGCTTCGGATGGACATTTGATTCTCACGCAGGTTTGGATTTGGATTTGTAACCAATGGAAGTGCCAATATTTTCTTAACTAGGCTTCGGATGAACATCCAATTCTCACGTAAGTTTGAATTTTTTACGGTTCATCATATCCTGTCATCTGCCTGAAGGATTATGATTTTAATTGATCATATCCAATCCTTATTACTCTCTGAATTATCTTGGTTCTAGATCGTGCTTAACTATTTTACGTCAATATTGCATTTGTCTTTTCTTAACCGTTAATATTGCTTTGTTTGCTGGATGTGGGTCTCTCATTCATGGGTTTACATGCTCTCTTAATTAGGTTGATATGGGTATTGGTTTTCGTTTATAATATGTATGCATAAAATTTCATTATTTTATTTCGTAAATTATCTACGAATTTGTGTAGTTCAGGAAGTATATTGGTACAGAAAAATGTTCGATTGTACCGTGGGCTCCAAAATATGTTTTTTTTTTTTGTTAAGATAAATTTGTTTAGATTTTTTTCATTTCAACGTGTGAATAAATTTGTCAAGGTAAATTTTTTTTATAGTGATGATGTATATCCTTAGATTAGGTTGGAACAAACAGGAAAGAGAAGGTGTGCTCTAATTTGCCAACTATCCTCAACTTAGGTTGTATATGCCTTAGGTTGTATATGTTGATTGGTAAATCTTACTAAACACAATTTTATTAATTTTTAGTTTGTGTAATATTTAAACACCAAAATGTATTCAACTTAGGGAGATAAATAGCCATACCACGATGAGAAATTACGCTATAATGGTGCCTACTGCGTAGAAAGTTGTTGGTGTGATACCTTTTATACATTCTGTGAAGGCTTTGTTTTGATACCCTCAAGATATTTTGTTATGTACAGGAACCCCAACACAAAGGATTCTAGAAAGGAGTTACAAATCTAAAGAAAATTATGGAGCAAATTCGAACAAGAAGATCGGAAATGGGTATTAACTCAAAGAAGTGACCGTGAACCCTTTTAAGTTTGAAGCCTGCTATTGTGTTATTGTTAATGAAAATTACATAATTTCCTTCCCATCATAAGTTAGTTTAGGCGGAATCAATTCTCCCAAAGATTTAATTTTTAATATGGTTAGTCTTTCTGAACACGATATGCAAGTCAGAGAAAAAAATAAACAGTTCAACTTTTTTGCTTTGTACAATTGAATTCTCTTACAATGACACTTAGGAACAAAAGAATTGGTATGTTTGTACATTTTTCCTCATTAATAAGCTTTAGTGTTTTTTTTTTGATTCAAAAACTAATATAAAACTAATATTTCTACCTTTATTGTCCTTTTGGGATTGTACTATTAGAAAACCAAGGTTACATTTTATCAAAGAGCAACAAAAAGTACGTCCTTGATATAATGAAAGCTGGAAGTTACACGTTGTAGGTTTGTAAGAGAGTTTTGTCTATGTTCAAATAAATTAGGTACCATTACAATAGTGGTTATGTATAAGAAGTACTTGAGTATTTTTCCCTCATCTTGATAGAGTTTCGACCTGATGTTGTTACCTTACTCAGTTTTTAATTTGGAATGCGATTTTGAAATTGAAATCCAGGGTGATTACAGCTGATGGGTGTAATTCCTCGAATAGTTAACATGTTCGTCTTCCGACCTGGATCAGTATCCGCCCTCTTCCTGATTTATCCATCTATGTAAATCTCTTATTTTAGATTTCGTAAAAGATAGTTTGTGTTGCATGGTAATGGGGAGTAGGCGCAGTAATATTTTCACAAGCTAGGTACTTTAGCTGCGCCCTCACGGATTTCAGTTATCCTGTAGTTGAAGGAAATCCTACAACTACATCCAAGTAATAACTTATGAAATATTCTAAGAAACCATGATGAAATACTCAAAATCCTTTTATTGGAATTAGAACAAGTACAAAGAAGATATGAGAAAACCCTAACTTGAAAAAAAAAACTTTCTCTCTCCTAAATGGCTTATCTTAACTCACCAAAAACATCTCTCTCTACTACAAAGGTAATGGTATGATGTTATATGCCTTAGGTTTTACTAGATAATAACCATTCACAGCTTCTCAATTATGTTTTCAATATAGCACGACTTGGAAGATACGTTAGGAATGAAACAGTTCAAGTAAAAATATTACTAACCTCAAGAGGAAGGATGATGTCGTCGATGTAGCTCTTTACTTCTTCACATTCTTCAAGTCTTCGAGTAATACTTGTATGTCTCATATCCTAATAACTTTCTAATTTAACCTATACGAAGTTGACTCTAGTACATAATCAAGCGAATCTTTAAATGATTTTTGGTTCACTAAAATATGACAACCAAACTTGACATACCAACGCTTGGTGGGTTCAACCGAGCAATGCTCTAACACACTTATCCTACCGGATGTGAGTGAGAAATCATCTGTTTAGTTTTATGGGAAGGTAGGTTTGTTATTTTCAGTCAACCAAATTTATTCACTTTGTTTTTACCTTTTGAGATGGGAAAAACAGAATACATAATGCATTATTTTCTCAATTAAAGTGTGTAATCATGGGATCGACTACAACCATGAATTTATCAATTGGAAGAGAAAATCAAGATCGATCTTTATGTTGACTAACTTATCCAAACTTTGTTTTATAATATAGAACAAAGAAATATGGAAAAATAATCACCTAGCTATGATATAACCTGTGCAGTAACAATACGATTCAATGATAAGTTGTTTTATTGTGTACTGATTTTGACTCATACAGTTCGTTTACAGTTATCATATAACGTGATATTCTAGTGTTTCTTCAGTTGTCATATATCTTTACTGAGTTTAATTTTTCATTAATACGATCAACAGTATCTTCTTTGATTGATAAGGTTAACCTATTTGTGTCGACACATAACTAACATGATATATTATTATTCAACAAAACTCGTCACCACCACAAAATCACCTGATACCACTGTTTTCCAACACTAACATTGCCTCCCCGTCGCTGGGCGTTTCAATAATTTTTATTCATAAACTTTATGTATAAATTTTGATTAAACAAATTTATGTAGTCAATTAATTTATTCTATTTTTTTTATGTTCCCTTTTATATTGTAATCAACTTTCTTGTAACACTAAAAAAAATGAATTATCCGATCGGGTACCATATATAACATGTATATCATTTTGATAACCCAACGGTCATGATCATATTGTCTTAAATGATATGCATTATCCTCGAAATATTTAGTTTTTGTCCTTACCAATTGTTCTACAAATAGCCAACCCCATCTTTCAATGTACGATGTTGCCCGTTTTGTAAGGACACAAAATCATTATTGTCCGCTATTATTCACCAACACCCACCACCATAAAAACCAGCCACTGCTGCTATTTCTTCCACCGCCAGTAACGGTACCGCCTCTGCCACCGTTTCTACCACCCACTACCTCTTCCACTACCACCTTTAATATTTCATTAATATAACTTTTAGTAAAATTATTTATTAATAAAATATGTATTAATTAAATTATTTTAGGGGACATTTGTAATGAAAAAATAATTAATCATTAACGATGGGCAATTAATATCATACTAATTAATAAAACATTTATAATGGTTAAGTTGAAAAAACCACGATCATGGATTTATTTTCTTCCTAGATAAATCTTGGCCACTCTTTATCTAGGTCAAGCTTTGCTTTGTATTTTAGAATTAATTTCTTACCAAACTATCTTTTGATCCAATTACAATTACATTTAGGTTTCCATATAAGAAACAAACATTAGCAGCTTGCTTGGCTGTATATTAATTCAAGTTTGATCAAACTTATGTTGTTTTGGTTTTGGTAATCAAAAATAAAATAATATAACATGATAAAACAATTTGACTAGCAAGATTTAATTTTAGTAATTACTCTCAAATATGGTGCACTTTAAACCAACTTTGAAATTATTTATACCAAATTTCAGGTTCACGAGTTCTTATATGTGGAACTTAGCCTAACATGATTTTGAAACCTAATTAAATATAAATGTTAATTAGATACATGTCAGACTACTCCTTTTCTATATGTTTTCATTAGATATTTACCAGTACTCTATTGTTTATGGGTAAAAACTGTTTCTGCTGGTTTTGGTAATTTGGGTGTGTGGATGAGAAACGAATCTAAACCTAAAACAAATACACTGCACGGGAGTACTTTAGATTCGAGAGATAAATCTGTACAATCCTGTCCTAAACCAAGAAATGGCCGTTCCAGTCTTGCTTCGGTCACAAAGTGAATGAGAAGGTTGGTCTTAGGGAGGGAAGGAAATAAGGTGTTGAGACCAGAATGGTTAATTCTGAAGGTGTGGCTATTTTATGACTTGTATCAGAATATGGAACTGGCTTGCGGAATGTAAGCTATCAGTTCTTTGGTGTTTTTCTGGATACTGTGTTGTTGTTCTAACCAAAACTTGTTATTTGGTTGAAATAGGTAAAACTTATTTATACAAGTCATATTGAACGCACCCTGATCTCGTAGAAAGTGGAAATGATTTAGTGATGGAGAAGTGGGGTAATGTGTAAATGCCAGAAACCACGTTCCCACTATGAAAGAAACGGATTAGTTTACACCCACTACTTCTTGCCGCCACTAACTGCCCTGCTTTCTGACACTTCCTTATAATGGGCGTGTTGCACGCTGTAAACCGCCAGACCAATACCATGATGAGCATCCCCCAGTTTGTGACATGTTTGATGTCTCGAGTATTTTCGTTGAAAATTGTAGCAGATTGCTGAATGAGTCTTATATGTAAGACTTAGCTATTTTGATTAATTGTATGCCAACTAAGTAGCATATAGCCATGTGTGACAAGTCAAAGTCAAAAGACTTGTAGCAGGAAAATAGCATGTGATGCTATTAGGCTTGTCTTGGATGGTCGCCTAAAACTTTCCACAGGTGTGACGGATCGGAAAATCACACCTTTGGCGCATTTCCCCGTAGGCCGTAACTTCCCCGGTGCGCCATGATGAATCTATGGTCCGGGCCTTAAAGCTAGGCAAATCACTTCCATTTTCCCTTGCAAGCATGCTCGTGGAGCATGATGCAGCTAACGAAGCTTCCACACCGTTCCAAACTCACCCTTGTCCGTAAAAGGGTGTAAGGCCATAAGGCCAAGGCCAATGCATATTACATATATCACTGACTTTGCTTCAACATAGGGAATTCATCACTGAACTTCCTATCTAGCTGAGAAACCATCGCACTCCCTATTCACTAAGCTTCGATATTGCTGAGAGAATGCACTTGTCTTGCTCGTGCCAAGGGTGCATCAGTCAGGCTCATGCCGTACTCTCCTTAGGCTTATGTAAGCTCAGCTAACTTGCATATCGATGTAGCTTACCTCCGAGGCAATGCCCAATGCATCATTGGTACATGCCTAAGTCAAACGTCTTGATAGGAAGTATGAGCATCCACTTGCTGGCATGCAACTTGCCTCATCAAGTCTGGACACAATCATCTCTTGCATCGAGGTACCGAGCTTAGATGATATGAGGGGCCAACGTGCTGGACCGGTAATGCTATAATTCATTACGGCTGCCTACGTACCCTTCCATACTCTAAAGGGATCAAGCACAGACCGTAGTTCATCCACGAAGGGACAACAACTAAAGGAAACTCGTTTGCAAGGCCGTTGCAAAGCAATAATGGTAATGGCCTGGTCCGTACAGGTCGTTTCTTCAAGATGCATAATGATTATGCATCATCGGATCCGCGATATAGCATAGTGATGCCTAAGCATCAAATGCCCTCTTCGCAAGGCTACACAGCTATAAATGAGGCTTACGCATCATTTATACTCTTTCGTCTAAGCTATGAAGCTTACTTGGCACATAGTTCGCATATGCACCTTCAACCAACTACCCCTCCCTATATATTTCTTAATGGAATTTCTACAAGTATGGAAAGGGGACCATATTGACATGCTTGCTTCACTATTCATGTGCAATGATTGCACACCACTCGTTCTGGCACACTCTGCTGTATTGCACAATGATTGTGCAACACTGGTTCCGACTATCACACAATGATTACGTGACATCCTTTTTGGTGTATTGCACAAGGATTGTGCAATATTCTCTAGGCCAGCCCTCTCTGGCCTGATGAACAATGATTGTGCAATATTGGCTCTAAGCCAATAGCCTGCATAATGCGCAATGATTATGCTACAAGCTCAAGGCCACCTACCCGACTGGCCTAATGCATCATGATGATGCAACATTGTCCCTTGGCCAAATGCCAAACATAATGTGCAATTTTGACGCGACATTGGCCTTAAGCCAATCTACCGCTTACCACGCAACAGAAGCTTTGGATGAAGCTTCATCTCAGGCCATGGCGCATTTTCCAAGCATGCGCCATGCGTAAAGTGCGGGTGTTACATTATTACACCCTTTACAAAATTTCGTCCCCGAAATTCAACCAAAACCAGGGTTCGGATTCCTCAAGTACTCGTCCCATACCAAACACTCAGGAATCCTCAAGGCACACAGGTTCGTTTGCCAAGATTTTAGCAAAATCAAACATGACAAGCCATTCTTTCTACAGTACTATGTGGCCCAGTGCCAGAGTAGTTGGATTCACTAGTCTTTCACCGTCCCCAACCGTTTACTCCCCTGGAATGCTAACTTACCGCCCCAGATGGCATATCTGCAGGTTTTGTCAGACGTTAGCATGGCATCACACTCCGTCCAATGAATGAGTGCGGGGTGATCAACCCAAATGCCATAGTAGGATGGATACCAGCAAACTATCTCGGACAGTCTCCGGTGGTCAAGTGCCTAAATTAGGACAAGAAAAGGCACAGTACTGAGCAAAGTCTATACTTTCCGCGCAATTGTTGGCCTGCCCTACCAACGTGCGCATAAGTTGGCCTACCAACCAACTTAGAATTTCCTTCGAGGAAATACTCGCTAATGAGTCCATTACACACAATCCCTAGTGTTATCTCGGAACTTTCTCTGATACCAACTGTGACGGATCGGAAAATCACGCCTTTGGTGCATTGCCCCGTAGGCCGTAACTTCCCTAGTGCGCCATGGTGAATCTACGGTCTGGGCCTTAAATCTAGGCAAATCGCGTCCATTTTCCCTTGCAAGCATGCTCATGGAGCATGATGCAACTAACGAAGCTTCCATACCGTTCCAAACTCACCCTTGTCCGCAAAAGGGTGTAAGGCCATAAGGCCAAGGCCAATGCATATTGCATATATCACTGGCTTTGCTTCAACATAGGAAATTTATCACTGAACTTCTTATCTAGCTGAGAAACCATCGCACTCCCTATTCACTAAGCTTCGGTATTGCTGAGAGCATGCACTTGTCTTGCTCGTGCCAAGGGTGCATCAGTCAGGCTCATGCCGTACTCTTCTTAGGCTTATGCAAGCTCCGCTATCTTGCATATCGATGTAGCTTACCTTCGAGGGAATGCCCAATGCATCATTGGTACATTCCTAAGTCAAACGTCTTGATAGGAAGTATGAGCATCCACTTGCTAGCATGCAACTTGCCTCATCAAGTCTGGCCACAATCATCTCTTGCATCGAGCTACCGAGATTAGATGATATGAGAGACCAACGTGCTGGACCGGCAATGCTGCAACTCATTGCGTCTTCCTACGTACCCTTCCCTACTCTAAAGGGATCAAGCACAGATCGTAGTTCATCCACGAAGGGACAGGAACTTAAGGAAACTCATTTGCAAGGCCGTTGCCAAGCAATAATGGTAATGGCCTGGTTCGTACAGGTCATTTCGTCAAGATGCACAATGATTATGCATCATCGGGTCCGCGATATGGCATAGTGATGCCTAAGCATCAAATGCCCTCTTCGCAAGGCTACAAAGCAA
Source organism: Papaver atlanticum (assembly GCA_023531105.1). Classification (NCBI taxonomy): domain Eukaryota; kingdom Viridiplantae; phylum Streptophyta; class Magnoliopsida; order Ranunculales; family Papaveraceae; genus Papaver; species Papaver atlanticum. Next base: position 404,606 of record JAJJMB010010713.1, read on the forward strand.
TAAATGAGGCTTATGTATCATTTATACTCTTTCGGTTAAGCTATGAAGCTTACTTGACATATAGTTCGTATATGCACCTTCAACCAACTACCCCTCCCTATATATGTCTTAATGGAATTTCTACAAGTATGGAAAGGGGACCATATTGACATGCCTGCTTCACTATTCATGTGAAATGATTGCACACCACTCGTTCTGGCACACTTTGCCGTATTGCACAATGATTGTGTAACACTGGTTCCGACTATCGCATAATGATTGCACGACATCCTCTTTGGTGTATTGCACAAGGATTGGCTCTAAGCCATCCCTCTCTAAGCCATCCCTCTCTGGCCTGCATAATGCGTAATGATTATGCTACAAGCTCAAGGCCACCTACTCAACTGGCCTAATGCATCATGATTATACAACATTGGCCCTTGGCCAAATGCCAAACATAATGCACCATTTTGACGCGACATTGGACTTAAGTCAATCTACCGCTTACCATGCAACGGAAGCTTTGGATGAAGCTCATCTAAGGCCATAACCCATCTTCCAAGCATGCGCCATGGGAAAAGTGCGGGTGTTACAACAGGCCTGTCAATTCTGTGGCGAATTTGGACGGCTAAGATTGTGACTCATGAGAAAGGATGGCCATTGATTATGGCCAAATTTTGTTTGCGCCTGATAATAGCGCTGTTGCGCCATTGGCATATGCAAACGGCATGGTTGGCATCTTTAACGCATGCCAGTGGCACAACGACATGGTTGACATATTTAGCACATGCCGGCGGCATGGTGGTGCAAGTAGCGCCTGGCGTAGCCATGGCCGCTATATTTTGGCATATTGGTGTTAGACCTAAATATGGCTTCGGCAACATCGGCTCCTATTTCCATATCTAACTTAAGGCCCTAAGAGAATTACTTGGCTTGGTTGGCGTGGCAACCTTAGCTAAATTAGGGTTTGGCATATCGAAACCCTAATTAGCGCGTGTGGCATGGCCGCGCACGGTGGTGTTTTTTATGCATTCGGTGCTATGGCCACATTAAAGGAATTATGGCGGGCCATAATATGGGAATAACCACAGGCGCAAGGATGGCCACTGGCTACCATAGCAAGGCGCCATTCTTAGGGTTTGCCGGGTCCCATATAGCTCATGGCATGCTGTGGGGACAAAGTGGCGTATTTTGGCCGACTGGAAATTTTGGTTTCGATCAATGCCAATAAAGAAAAGTCGCATTTCTGATTAGAATTCCCTAATTGGAATTCATTATGGCATTGGCCATGAACAGGAGGTGGGTGAGCACGTAGGCGCACTATTTGTGGCACATTGACACATTCGGTATGCTACTGCGGCAAAGTGGCACGTTTGGCATGCTACTGCGGCAAAGTGGCACGTTTGGCATGTTTGGCATGCCGACCAGCGCATTGGCGCGGCATGGCATGTTTGGCATGCCCTTAGCATGCTAGAGAGGAATGGCACGTTTGGCATGCACGTTTGACATGCCATTAGCATGTTGGCGCGGTTTTGGAAGGCCAATTGGCGTTGTGACCCTCTGGCGCAATTTTTACTTTCAATACTGTGGCAGGTTTAAAGTGACCTGATGATAGACGCATTTATGTGTATATTTTCATATCTATTATGTATATTGTTAGTACCCATTTTTGTACTAATTTTGGTATTTTATCCCTTTGTAGGTGTTTTTGGAGAAATAGGCTTTTGTGGCGAAATTGGCTCGAAAAGTTGTTAAAGGCACCTGGGAGGACATTTGCTATTCGGACTCTCATTTTGGATAAGGGGTAACCCATTTCCAAGCAGCTGCTAAGCACAGACCGGGATTGGATAGGGGGACACCTTCTTTACGGTTTAAAAGGAAAGTTTTTGCGGGAAAAATGGTTTTCACGGACGGATTTTAGGGTTGGAGTTTGATCGATTTTTATGGAGATTAAAAGGCTGAAATTGATTGGGTTTACTCCTTAGGACTACACAGGCCTGGTAAAATCTTTAGATTGAACCCAAATTGGCTAAAGATCGAATTAGAGCAAAACAGAGGTGATGGAAGTTTTGGATCTTTGATGAATTATTTTAGGAATTTCAGGGAGACTAAAGGCAAGATTTTCTTCGCAAAGATTGATATCTATCTAAGGAAGAGTTTAGAATCAAAAGGAAAGCTCAGATACGCGTAGAAATCCTAAAACAAGAAATTGCCGCAACTTGGTCGTGAAGAAAAATGAAGAGATTTTGGAAGATTTTTGAGTGATTTAATCGGTCTTTTTGATATAAATAGGTTGGTTGGGTCATATAGAAGAGGTGTCGAAAGTTAGGGGAAGTTTAGTGATAGACGCATTTATGTGTCTATTTTCATCTCTTTTGTGTATACTGTTAGTACCCATTTCTGTACTTTGGACACTATTTTTATTTTTATTATTTTTATTTTTATATACCATACGGAAGGGTATCCTTAAATATATAAAATGTTTGCAGGGAAGGACGATGATTACGATATCGTCTCGGCCCCTCGGGTTCGCACATTGACACAGGAGTCAGTGGCCCGAGTCGACTACAGCGGTTCTTCGCCCGTCTGGTATGGAAGGTACACTTTTAAACACCCGCGAATCCCCTGTCAGTGGGTTTACTGTCTTCCTTAAGGTGCATATATGCTGAGGAATTGAATACAGACATTTATTTTCCTAGTAAAGGGCAAGGCCTGGCCATATAAGATAAGAGTTCGGATTTCATCACCGTTCTCTTCTTGCCCGCTTTAGGAAAACGATACCAAACGCGATCCCAAGCTTAAAATATTGACTAGAACGAGACCGATAGGGTAACGAGCTTATAGGAAAGTCGTTCAAAAGGATCGTATTGGGTATCTTGTTAGCCTAACTCAAAGTTCAGAAAGATTACTGTAAGTCGATTAGAGCCGCTTTGTAACCCAGGGAAGCATTGCCAAAGAGGTGGGGGTATCAAAGCTCCTCTGAGCTTCTCTTACTTTTCTTCGACTTACTTTATTCGGATCGTCCTACGAGGTTTGCTAAAATTGTACCCAGTTGCCTCTTGGAAGAGTAGAAGCTGGTCTAGAAACAATCTAAGTGGATCCATCATGCTTTTTGTTTGCTAGAAATCAATAGGGTTGATTTGGTTGAGTCGTCCTTGTTTTGCGATTGCTTACCCTTCCAATTTAGGAAATTCTTGTGTATGCCTGAACGTAAGAGAGACGCCTTAGGTTGATTTGTTAAAGAAAAACCTAGCAGTTCTAAGCGTCTCGATTACCTTGACCTAGAAGGTCCTATTTTCGGAGAGTCATGTTTTGAACGTACTCCTTTTACTGAGGAGAGAATCCCCAATACTCCGATAGTACCAGAAATGGCTACTTTGAAAGCTTTGTTGAACCCGACTAGGACCACTCGTCCCTCGTGTATTAAGTTAGCTGACACATAAGCCAATTATGAGCTTAGACCTGGGACCATACAGATGCTCCCAATCTTTTTAGGGAAAGAAAATGAAAACCCTTATTTCCATGTTAGGGATTTTGAAGAAATTTGCAGTACCCTAAGAATTAGAGGCTTAGATGATGATGCTTTGAAACTTAGGTTATTTCCCTTTTCCCTTAAAGATAAAGCCAAATCGTGGCTGTATAGTTTGACTTATGAGTCAATCGAAACATATGAACAACTTACATCTGCCTTTTTCAATAAGTTTTTCCCTAGGAATAAAACATCGTCTATTAGGACGCAAATCTGCACATTCTCACAACAAGAGGGAGAATCTTTGTATAGGTATTTGGAAAGGTTCAATGATTTGTTAACACAATGTCCTCACCATGGTTTAGAAAAGGTTAGGCTAGTTCAGATCCTTTATGAGGGTTTAGATTATTCCACAATATCCACGGTTGAAGCTCTGTGTCCAGGTGGGTTTGAGAACCAAACTGTTGATGCGGCGATGACATTTTTGAATGAAATCGCCGAAAAGACCCAACAATGAGAAAATAGTAGGGAACCCCAGAAAACAATTCTTCTAAGCAGAGGAAACGTTAATAGGGTAGAAAGAGGCTATGAATCAGATGCCAAGATTGCGGCGATAGCTAAAAGGTTAGAAGCTCTAGAAGTGGGTCACACTAGTGGTAGATTGGAGCCTTTTTGGGAAGGCCAGAATAATGAAGAGCAAGCCAATGCTCTTTATAATAACACTAGACTCGATAATCGTCAGAAATTTGACCCATATTTGATGTGAATTTTAAGTTGATGTAAAAAGTGATAAGTAGAGTTCTTTCAACTCGGGCTTGTGAAGGATTTTCGAAAATTAAATAAAGTTGTT
>JAJJMB010010713.1:418903-436337 GCA_023531105.1 Papaver atlanticum
AACAACTTTATTTAATTTTCGAAAATCCTTCACAAGCCCGAGTTGAACGAACTCTACTTATCACTTTTTACATCAACTTAAAATTCACATCATTTAGAACACCACAGAGCCGAAAAAATCAAAGTTGCAGGAAACCGGCTGCTGCTGCTGAAGAACACGAAGAACTTCGACCCACACTGAACCGTCCCAGAAGTAGTCTTATATTCAACTACAGAAAGCTGTTATCGTTTCTGACTGTAATCGCTTTAAACTTTCAGCGATCATATTTCTATTATGAGGGGCTAAACCCCTTAGCCGAGGCGACGGAGGAAGCCATTGTTCCATGAAAAGTGGTATAATTCTATTTTAATTATTTTTGCAATTTTTTATATGATTATTTGCATAGAACTAATATAGGAAAATTGATTTTTATTGAGTAGTTGTGAATTGTTTTGATGGGACATGCTAGGTTTTAAAACTTTTGATGTTTCATGCTTTGTGTTTATAACTATTACTTCAAAAATCTATTAGAGGCAAAATATTAGAATCACTTTAAAAGAAAAAAATTGCATAAATATTGATTAGAGTTTATCATTTAATTGGTCAATGGTGAATCCAGAGTCTCGGTGTTTTCTTTATATTTTTGATACAACTTTATTTAATTGTCGAGTTTAATTTGAGTCTAAAAAATCCTTCACAAGTTCGAGAAACGAATCTTTTTACCACTACAACTACAAAACACATCACCTGATTGGTCAATAGAAAAGAGGCCGGCCAAGCATGGTCGTGGCCAGACTTCTAGTGTGCGTGTGGCAGATTTCAAGTGACCTGATTGGTCGATGGGAAAGAGGAGGGTCGGTCAGGCAGCATAGGGAGTGGCCATTGGCAAGTGGCGCCGGCTGGCCTATGGCATGGCCATACCTCCCTTTGCTGCTTCTCCTATTTTCCGCGGCTCCACTTTTATCCCCTTCCTAGTCTGCCTAGACTTAGTTTCGATCAGCAAGGTCTGATATACTGCGCAGGGCGCAAAACCCTAATTTTCGCAAATTAATCAGGTTGATATTTTAATCTTGTGATTCACTCAAAAAATTGATTAAATTCTGTGTGTTGACACAAAGTTCCTTAAGTTTATTGCCAGAGAGAAGTATGCTTTCCGATTGAGTACTTTATGCAAGGACCTTAACCTTGATAATTCGAGATATTCATGCTACTCTACTGCGAGTGAACACGAATTGTCATGTCATATCAATATTAAGGGTTCTGCCGGGGGACATAGAACAGAAAAGTATTCAATGAAACTTATAATATAGTCAAGGTGCCGAAATTTACAGAATATCTGGGATTGTTGCTACATACACCATTCTGGATAAATTTCATGTGAATATATTGAGTTGCTTAATAAATGCGCCAGTGGAGATGTTGAACACTCATCACTTTTACACGGCTCCGTTTCTTTGCAGAGTGATGGCACATTAAATACAAAGTTTTACGAATTTAGCCCTGAACTAAAAAACCACCATCAACATTAAGTCCCCTGCTTAGCACGTAACAGTTATATTGTTGCGGGGTAAACATGAGATGGTGACAGACAAATGACAAAAGGGCCAAGCCAGAGTAAGCAAACATTACCAGAAAAGTGGCCGCTTCATATCTTGAGGATGTGTTTATGCCAGGGATTCAAGCTGGGGAAACGTATCCTTCCTTTGACTATCAGGCCGTTTCCTCCCGGTCTTCGTTATGGTTTCAATGAGAAGCATTACTCGGTCGAAGTTGAATCTTTGGCTATCGGATAAGTCCCATTGTGGTTGTTTAACATCTGTTTCTTCTTAGGGTTTCCGCCATATATATATGCAGGTGAAACCAGACTGTCCTTCTCAGTTCAGAAAAAGACTCTTCTTGTTGAATTCATATCGTTTCATCATGCCGAACAAAAGTGAATCATCTTCGAGCCAGCCAGACTCTTCGACCAAACGCAGGCAGCTCGTATCCAGAGTATGACTCCAATTATCTCCTGATTTTGAAGTGATAATTCTTCTTTTCTTCATAACACTGTTGTTGTCTCTTTTTTTTAGTGCGGGAAAATACCTGGATCTTGTGACACTTCCCCTATGCGGATCATCCGAGTCAAGAAAATCATACCGGTATGCTTTCATCGACCAATGGATATTTACTTATCCCCATCAGTAAATAACAAAGGGATATTTTCTTTTGTGTAGAGGTACTCAGCTGGAACATGTGTGACCGTGGTTGACGATGACAATCTGGCCACTCCTATTCCTTCAAACTCAAGTACGCCAACTGCTACAGACTTGGAAAATGCTGATTTGGGTATTTCCTACTACGAATACCCCAATGCAGTCTTTCCATTTGATATCCACATGAAATGTTTATCCTCTAGCTATCGAAATGTTGGTGACTTCCCAGTGCGGAAGGAGTTCGTGGCTTTGTACACGAAAATATAGAGAAGATATGGCCACATCGCGACTATGAACGTGGTGCGGCATTTCTCATCTGCCTTGATTACCACTGTGAACTGCCTCTTGCCTATGATTGTCGAAATGGAAGGCACGTCCATTCGCGATGTATCGGAATCAATCATTGAAAAGTGGGAGAATATGGTATCTACCTGCGAATCCATGGAGTTTAACGTAAGTTGGCTGCGACACCGTCTTGACATTATCAAAGTTGATCGAGCCGGCATCCTTGCAAACGTTGTTCCTGCTACAAAGGCCATTTTGGAAGAAGTGAAGGTTCTGACTGCTGAATCTCAAAAGGTAGAACATGCATTCCAGAACTTGAAGAGTAGGACTGAAAGGTATCAAGATAGGCTGAAGATAATGCTTTCAAGGAACTACAACTTATTCGATGGTATTTTCCGAGTTATTGTTTTGAATTGCAACCATAAGAATGTCTGATTTTTCTTTTGGGTTTTGATTTTTTTTTTTTTTTTTTTTGAATTGTACTGGTTTTTGGAAGAAAGTAAATGGAATTTTCATTAATATGTCTTGGCTAAATGAAATTTTGATAACTCAGACATGAGGGAAGCAAGAAAAATGCCTGGCATGTCGTGTTATGAAACGGCGGGAGGAGGAGCAATGGTCAGGCATAGTATGCCTTGAGCCATTTTCCATTGATGACCGCTTCCAACTTGCCTCCATCTTCTTTGATAATCTTTTAGTACCCACTGTTGTATGATTTGGTAACCACATAAGGTCCTTCCAATTTTGGAGAGAATTTTGGTGCGGACATGTCTTGCTGAATATGCTTAGCAGTCTTTAATACCAGATCTCCCACTTGAAAAATTCGAGGTTTTACGGCTTTATCATATGCTCTGGAGACCATATTTCTATATGCCTGAGCATGTTCTTCCGCCTTAGTTCTCTTGGAGTCCAGAGTATCTAGATCCGCTATTCTGGCATTCGATGCTTCAGCCTCATTCCATTGGACTCCACTTGCTTCCGCAATCCTAGATGACGGAATTTTAATTTATGCTGAGAGAATTACATCCGCGCCATAGAAGAGTGAATATGGAGAAACACCGGTAGAGCTTTTAGGTTCCGCCCGATATGCCCATAGTGCCATGGGCAGCTGCTCGTGCCATGTCCGAGGATTGTCATGTACTGTTCGGCTGAGAATCCGAATTAAAGTCTTGTTGGTGCTCCCGGCTTACCCATTCCCTTGGGGATAGTAAGGAGTAGAGAAGACTTGCTTAATCTCGTATTCTTCGAGTAACTCTTGTACCTGCTTGTTGGCAAAGGGAGTGCCGTTATCAGTAATGATGTTCTTAGGAACGCCAAATATACAAATGATGTATTCCTTAATAAATGCTGCAATTGCCGCTCCAGTAGTCCCTCGCGGAGGAATGGCTTCAACCAATTTAGTAAAGTACTCCGTCGCGGTTATGATATACTCATGCTGTTTTGACGATGGCGGGTTAATCTTCCCAATGATGTCAAGTCCCCATCTTTAAAATGGCCACGGACTACTCACCGAGTGCAGGGGAGTAGAAGGTGTGTGGATGAGGCTCACGTGAATTTGAAATTCGTGGCACCTTTGAATATACGCCACTACATCGTCTTCCATAGTCGGCCAGTAGTATTTCTCGTGTATCTGGAGGAATAATTTCTTCTTCCTTGGTGTTCACCTTCATGCGTCTCCTTCGGCATAATTGGGAATCCTGCCTTTGCTAGGCACCGTAGCAGATCACCTCCAAAGCTTTTATGATACAAGGTTCCTTCATGAAATACAAATCTTTTGGATATTTGCTTCATCTTAGATGCGTCCTTCTTATTGGCAGGGAGCATACCGTCGCGGAGGTAATTAATGTATAGCTCTCGCCAGTCCCCAGCGAGGCCAATATTAAAGACCTCCAATTGATGTGGCGGTGCTTGACAGTTGGAGATAGACTTTTGGAGTGGTCGGGATTGGGTCTCCATATCTGGCCAGTAGTATCCAAGGCGTTGAAGACGACGGTAAAGAGTTACCACCAACGTTTGTCCTCAAATTTCACCATGAACATGGTTAAGCTGCAATTGTGCTTCTTCATCTCCGAGACATCTTGACAGGGAGCCATATGGGTTTCGATGATACAATACTTCGTGAAGCATGAAGAAGTTTTGTAGGGTTTTGAGACCAACCTTTCCTTGGGAAAGCTAACTGTTAAGCTCTTGGATAATCGGCGTCCAATCGTTGGCTCCAGTATTCTTAGACTGCAAAAGCCATGTCGATGCTACAGTCCATCTCCTCACTGTCAAAGTCTCTTCTAAACCTTCAAATTGCAGCTTCAAGGCTAATGTGGCTAGGAAATTAGCGTGTTTGTTATTGTTGCGACCGACATGAGTTATGGTTGCATCAGCGAAGTAATTCAATAACTTTTGCGCCTTAGATCTATACGGAGCCAGTGTTATCTCTTTTAATGCATATACTCCATTCATCTGGTTAACCAGTAATTTAGAGTCACCTCTCACTTCCAGGTGTGTGGCGCCTACTTGTTTGGCCAGCGACAACCATATGAGAAAAGCTTCATATTCCGCTTAATTATTGGTGCACCGAAAGTCCAGCTTGAAGGAATGCGAAAATACTTCACCAGTTGGAGACACCAGAACTACACCCGCTCTTCCAGTATTATTTCTAGGGGTGGCGGAGCCATCGAAATATAGTAGCCACGCTTCTTCCTTGGAAAAAAAGATTTCCAGGAAGGTCTTCATGCAGTGCGGTGGTTCCTTCTCCTGGGAAAGCTGCTAGTAAATCCGCAATTGCTTGTCCTTTGATAGCCCTTAGGAAAGCGCACATTATATCCAGCTCTGATATTTGGAGGAGCCATTTCTCCAGCCTTCCTATCAAGGCCGGTTTTGAAAGCAAAAATTTCACAGGATCAGACTTAGATATTAGCACCACTTTGTTTGACAACAGATAGTGCCTAAACTTCTGAATGGAGTGAATTAGGGCTAAGCACACTTTCTATGCCTTGGGATATCTGAGTTCAGTATCCCTTAAAGTTCGACTGAAGTAGTATATAGGATGTTCAATTCCTTCATCATCTTCTTGGGCGAGAAGAGATCCAACGGCAGAATCACTGAAAGCAGTGTAGAGGAACAATGGTCTTCCTTGTACATGAGATTTCATGACGGTTGAGGATGAAAATATTTGTTGGATCTTCCAAAACGCCTCTTGCTGTAGTGCGGTCCAAACGAAACTTGCTCCCTTCTTCAGCAAGGGGGTGAATGAAGCAATAAGATGGGCTAAACCAGGTATAAAACGCCGAATGTAGTTTACCTTGCCCATGAAGCTATTGAGTTATTTCACAGTTCGCGGAGGCGGCATCGTGAGAATGGCTTTGGTCTTCGCTGGGTGAACTTTGATTCCCTCAGCAGTCACCTAGAATCCCAGAAATTTGCTTGAAGAGACGCCAAAAGCACACTTCAAAAGGTCCATCTTCAGTTTGTATTCGCGAAACCTTTCAAACACTTGTCGCATAACCTCTGTGTGGGCCGCTCAGGTTTTTGATTTGACCACTATGTCATCCACGTAATCTTCAACTTGCTTGTGCATCATATCATGGAAAATTGCAGTCATGGCGCGTTGGTAGGTAGCGCCAGCAATTTTCAAACCGAAAGGCATCACAGTATAATAAAAATTTCTGAGAGGAGTTCGAAAAGCTATCTTACTTGCGTCATGCTCATACATCTTTATCTGATTGTATCCGCTATACCCATCCATGAAAGAGAACATGCCATGTCCACTGGTAGCGTCTACTAGCATATCAATGTTGGGAAGAGGAAAATCGTCCTTGGGGCAGTATTTATTCAGATCTCTAAAATCGACATAGCACCTAATTTGACCGCTCTTTTTCTTTACAGGAACCACATTGGCCAACCAGGTAGGATGGTGAATGGGTTTGATGAAACCGGCGGCTAGTAACTTCTGAATCTCAGTCTTGATTTGTTCCTCCGCATCGTGTCTGAACTGCCTTGGAGATTGTTTGACTGGTTTGGATCCAGGTATTATATGTAGATGATGAGTTATCAGTTTTTCATCCAAGACAGGCATTTCCTCGTATGTCCACGCGAATACATCTTGATATTCCTTAAGAAGGTTCACAAGTTTTGCGCGTTCATCTGTACATAGATCCAAGCTAATGGAGATGGGCCACGGAGATTCCTTGCTTCCGATGTTGACAATTTCGATTTCATCTTTGGTGGAGTTGGTGTCGTCTTGTAACTTCCGTGGGGCGTCTGGTACTTCTTCTTGTGGCTTGCCATTATGATTGCATTCCATTGGGCGGAGAGACTGAGTGGTAGTCTCCCTTGCTAATTGCTAACAACGGCGCCGATACACGGTTTTCCCGTTTTCATTACGACTTGCAACAAATGCCCGTTCCCTCTTGGTATGAAGATGAGCCCAATGTTCGTTTGATGATGGGAAACTGGCGTGCCTCTTCATTGGAGGTGTGGTGCGAGATTGGGTCCATTTTTTTAGCGATGCGAGTTTGTCCTCCTCTTCAATTGACGTCCATATAGGGAGTAGAGTGCAGTAAACCTTGCCTGTTGAGTCTCGCGAATTTTCCTTTGGCTTGAACAGCTCTACGCCACAAATTGGTTCATAAGGAGACAATGATGCGGGAATGCGGATAATTTCTTCGTTCAGCATGGTTTTTAGGTACTGGTTATACGTTGAAGGGACGATCCTGTTATCATGGAGCCACGGTCTCCCCAGTATCATGTGGTAGTATGGTTCATTCTCTATTACTTCGAATTTCACCTTCGACTGGACTGGTCACACTAACAAATTCAGATTGATGTATCCATACGTGCTGGTTTGGTTTCCTTTAAAATCTGTCATCATGGTAGGCTGCCGTACGATTTTACTTGGCCGCACCTTGGCTGTCCTGAGCGTTCTAAGGGTAATAACATTTAAGAATGCTCCCGTATCAATGAGATCCCTTTTGAATTCTGAATCTTTGATGCAAGAAGTGACATGTAGGACTATGTTATGACCTTCCTCTTCCATCATGTCGTCTTCAGTAAATGTAACATTGTTGACAGACATCTCTGACATTCTTAAAATATCTGGGTTTGAAGGAGCCAAACGCGCATCTAAGGCTATTTTATTGATTGTAGCAAATGTCTCTGCTCGCTGATCCCTTGAAAGGTGTAGAAGTTCGCATAAAATTTCGACCAAAGAAGCTGCTTCATGGTCTACTGGCCTCTGGTTGGTGGTGAAACTGTTAAGTTGAGAACGATCATCTGGGGTATCAGTCCCCAGCGTTGGAACTTCTGGAACTGTGGAGCCGCTCCAATCTAATGTTAACCTGATAAGGAAATTGAGTATGCTACTTATCGTCTCTTTCATCAGGTCCATATTCCTTGTATAGATCTCCTGAACTCGCGTCAACTCGATAAACCTTGGGATTCCTTCATTGGCTGCGCCATTGGGTATGGTGTTGGGAGGAGAGATGTATACATTCATAAGATTATGACCGCAGTCTGGATTCGTTGAATCAGTTCTAAGACCGACCATCCTTTGAAAATTGGAAATTGATATTGCAACCGAGAGATTTAATCTCCCACTGTGGTCGCCAATTGTTTATGGGTAAAAACTGTTTTTGCTGGTTTTGGTAATTTGGGTGTGTGGATGATAAATGAATCTAAACCTAAAACAAATGCACTGAACGGGAGTACTTTGGATTCGAGAGATCAATCTGTACAATCCTGGCCTAAACGAGGAAATGGCCGTTCTAGTCTTGCTTCGGTCACAAAGTGAAGGAGAAGTGTTGGTCTTAGGGAGGGAAGCAAAGAAGGTGTTGAGACCAGAATGGTTAGTTCTGAAGGTGTGGCTATTTTATGACTTGTATCATAATATGGAACTGGCTTGCGGAATGTAAGCTATCAGTTCTTTGGTATTTTTTTGGATATTGTGTTGTTGTTCTAACCAAAACTTGTTATTTGGTTGAAATAGGTAAAACCTATTTATACAAGTTATATTGAACGCACCCTGATCTCGTAGGAATTGGGTATGATTGAGCGATGGAGAAGTGGGGTAATGTGTAAATGCCAGAAACCACATTCCCACTATGAAGGAAACGGGTTAGTTAACACCCACTACTTCTTGCCGCTATTAACTTCCATGCTTTCTGACACTTCCTTATAATGGGCGTGTTACACGCCGCACGCTATAAACCGCCAGACCAATACCCTGATGAGCATCCCCCAGTTTGTCACATGTTTGATGTCTCGAGTATTTTCGTGGAAAATGTGTAGACGATTGCTGAATGAGTCTTTTATGTAAGACTTAGCTATTCTGATTAATTGTATGCCAACTAAGTAGCATATTGCCATGTGTGGCAAGTCAAAGTCAAAATATTTGCAGCATGAAAATAGCATTTGATGCTATTAGGCTTGTCTTGGTTGGTTGCCTAAAACTTTCCACAAGCCTGTCAATTCTGTGGTGAATTTGAACGACTGAGATTGTGACTCATGAGAAAGGATGGCCATTGATTATGACCACATTTTGTTGGTGCCTGATAATAGCACGGTGGCGCCATTGGCATATGCAAATGGCATGGTTGGAATATTTAGCGCATGCCAGTGGCACAATGACATGGTTGACATATTTAGCACATGCCGGCGGCATGGTGGTGCAAGTAGCGCCTGGCATAGCCATGGCCGCTATATTTTGGCATATTGGTGTTAGACCTAAATATGGATTCGGCAACATCGGTTCCTATTTCCATATCTAACTTAAGGCCCTAGGAGAATTACTTGGCTTGGTTGGCGTGGCAACCTTAGCTAAATTAGGGTTTGGCATATCGAAACCCTAATTAGCGCGTGTGGCATGGCCGTGCACGGTGGTGTTTTTTATGCAATCGGTGCTATGGCCACATTAAAGGAATTATGGCAGGCCATAATATGGGAATAACCACGGGAGCAAGGATGGCCACGGGCGACCATAGCATGGCGCCATTTTTAGGGTTTGTCGGGTCCCACATAGCTCGTGGCATGCTGTGGGGCCAAAGTGGCGTATTTTGGGCCGACTTGAAATTAGGGTTTCGATCAATGTCACTAAAGAAAAGTCGTGTTTCTAATTAGAATGCCCTAATTGGAATTCGTTATGGCATTGGCCATGAACAGGAGGTGGGTGAGCACGTAGGCGCGCTATTTGTGGCACGTTTACACATTCGGCATGCTACTACGACAAAGTGGCACTTTGGCATGTTTGGCATGCCGACTAGCGCATTGGTGCGGCATGGCATGTTTGGCATGCCATTAGCATGCTGGAGCGGAATGGCACGTTTGGCATGCACGTTTGACATGCCATTAGCATGTTGGCGCGGTTTTTGAACGCCAATTGGCGTTGTGACCCTCTGGCGCAATTTGCCCCTTTCAATACCGTGGAAGGTTTAAAGCGACCCGATTGGTCAATAGAAAAGAGGCCGGCCAAGCATGGGCGTGGACACACTTCTAGTGTGCGTGTGGCATATTTCAAGCGACCTGATTGATAAGTGGGAAAGAGGAGGGCCGGTTAGGAAGCACAGGGCGTGGCCATTGGCAAGTGGCGCTTGCTGGCCTATGGCATGGACACACCTCCATTTGCTGCTGCTCCTATTTTCCGCGACTCCACTTTTATCCCTTGCTTTCTGATTTTGGGTAGGATTTTGCACCAATTAATCCACGGCGGATCAATTGCCTAGTCTGCCTAGACTTAGTTTCGACCAGCAGGGTTTGATATACTGCGCAGGGCGCAAAACCCTAATTTTTTCAAATTAATCAGGTTGATATTTGAATCTTGTGAGTCACTCAAAAAATTGATTGGATTCTGTGTGTTGACACAGAGTTCCTTAAGTTTATTGTCAGAGAGCAGTATGCTTTCTGATTAAGTACTTTATGCAAGGACCTTAACCTTTCGGGAAATTCATGCTACTCTGCTGCGAGTGAACGCAAATTGTCATGTCATATCAATATTAAGGGTTCAGCCGAGGAACATAGCACGGAAAAGTCTTCAATGAAACTTATAATACAGGCCAGGTGCCGAAATTTACAAAATATCTGGGATTGTTGCTACATGCACCATTTTGGATCAATTTCATGTGAATATATTGAGTTGCTCAATAAATGCGCCAGTGGAGAGGTTGAACACTCATCAGTTTTACATGGCTCTGTTTCTTTGCAGAGTGACGGCACATTAAATGCAAGGTTTTACGAATTTAGCCCTGAACTAAAAAATCACCATCAACATCTATGTTAGCCTTATGTTGTGCCGTTACGACACATGTTACTTCTAGTATATATATACAAGAAAATTGCATACATGGTTGAAAGACCTATCAGAAAGTAGATCATCAAAAAAATAACATCACAGTACATGAAAAATTATAATAAAATATGGGCACAATTAGAAGGGGGGAAACCGAAGAATTATATTCGACATTTACGTATGTATTACGGGTAATACTGCATTTGAAAAGATGATGGGGAAATTTTTAATAGAAACAAATATTAAATGCCAAAAAGAAATAAAAACGTTTTTGGAAAAAAAAATTATATGATCAAAAGATCCTTAAATCCGAAGTTTTTACCTCTCCATTAATTACCTAAGATGTTTGTGGTTGAATTTCTCACTACTTCAAAACGGTCTTTGCATAAGAGTTTCCAAGCAATGTTGTCCTTCGCAAAATTCTCCAACTCCCGACACTTCAGTAAGTTGTTTTGTCAATCATAATCAAGATAAAGTAATTAAAAACCATGCATGTAAAGAACTAAATTCTTAACACTAGTACTCTAAAGAGGTAAATCAAATAAATCTTTCTTTCTCTTCAAAACCCTTCAAGATCGTCCGAATTGGGTGAAAACCTGTGACCAGGGACGGAGCCAGAAGGTATATGCTACGGGGCTGAAAAAAATTTGTTCCGACATTCACAATTTTTTTTTCCTGATCATTATGAAATGTACATGGTATATTTGATCACCACTTTGGTGATTGTATCATAAATCCCATTTTAAATACATTTATTGGCAAAAAATTTATGAACATTGGGGCCAATAGCCAGCAAAAAGGACATTGCGCACCAAAATAGCTAAATATAAGTGGTGCGTTAACATTTTAAACACATTGTTCTACGAATTTCAGTTATGTTAATATTATTTGTGTTGGGTGCAATAATCAAAAACAAAGAAAAATCAAATAAGCAAAAGTTATTGATACTTAACTCCTTTATAATGGAAGTGATCGATTGACGAAACGAGCGAGCTTCTCATATCTCCACAACAGAAACAAGGAAAAACAGAGTGAGTCACGTGTTCAACACGCTGCCCTTAAGACATTAGCGCCCGGCTACACTCAAGAGTGATGCTATAGCCCTCACAGGTCGGATATCTCCAGGATAAAACACCCTATTAACCTACTACTAGCATATGTAGTAGATGCTCAACTTGAGCTTGGCAACTCCGAAAAAATCCTTAAGGAAAATCGCGAACGCTAATGAAAACAATATAAAATATTTTTCCTTGGGGGTCTCTCTAAATCATAGAGAAATCCCTTTCCCATAGATTATACAAAAGTAGAGAATTTGTTTATATAATGGAATAATATAACTTAAAAAGAGGAACTTCCCGATGTGGGACTAAAAAGTTTCATTCACAAAAGAAAACAATAAGTTATTATTTTTCATAAAAACTTTAAAAATCAATTTTGTATAATTGTTTTCCAACAATCCCCCACATGAATGAAAACCTCAATAAAGCATGAAAAACAAAGATAGATCTTGGTAAATCAACAAATCAACCTCACAACCATGCCTGACCGAACACACATACGGACCGTCTATGTGTTGAAATCATACTAGTCATTTCTACGTCCTCTCCTTCACACAAAAGTTTGTTGACCCCTGGGTCATAATATGGATTGCATAAATCATAATAGTATATAGAGCTTTCATCTTTAGTTTCTCACATGTGAGACTAAAGGTTTCTTTTACCAAATTGAAAAATCATGAACTAGTGAACCCTTAGTGATCCTTAGGTCCTAAGTTCCAATAATACCAAAACCATCAAAACAAAATAAAACTCATTTTCTCAAAATGAATTAAATTTTGATAAAAAACAAAAATCACATAAAAACGTAGGAAATACCATTTTATGCAGAGGTGTCCATGAGGTCTTGAACATTTGCTTAGTGAGATATTACCGAAACTACTTGCTAGAGACTGTAAACGCGATGTCTTGAACTGCTAGCATTTGATGTAATTCGCAATAACAACCACGGGTGATATCTCCAAGGTTGCTACCAAGCTCATTCCGTTGTGTCCGTTTTGGCCTTGGACATATCTTGTTTCTATGAATGCTCTAGAGAATTGGCTCATATTCTCATAGGAATCGACCCACTTCCTCATTCATATAGGTGAACTCCATCAAGAGTGTTTAATGCTACACTCCACTTCAATCTTAAATTGAAACTATAGAACTCATTAAGACTTATTTAAAAGTCATCCTCCATATGCAGTCACACTATCACGTCTACACCATAGGTAAAGGACAGAGAATTAAATTCTCTGATAGTGTTTACCTTTACCCACCACAAATTAGTTGTCTCATTCGAAACCTTGATCTTGGGATCTCCAGTCAGCAAGGTTGAGTATCCTTCATGGAAAGTTTAATTTATGAGCTTCAGCCACATCCCCTTCGATGCATTATTAACTATCTCTGTGGACAAACCTTTCATCAAAGGGTCTGCGATATTCTCCTTAGACTTTATCCAACCAATGGAAATAACGCCAATTGAGATTAGTTATTCTTAGCTTTAGCTATTATAGCTTGGTTAACACAGTGTATAGATATAACTGGCACAGGCCTATGCCAAAGAGGAATGTCTTCTAAAAAGCATCTTAAGCACTTGGACCACTTTCGTGCTTTATCTTACGCAAACTCTCAGATTTCATAATGAATTGAGCATAATATGTCACTGTTTACGTGCTTATTTGAAAACCATACAAAGATTTGTTCAACTTACAAACTTTGTCTTCAAAACCTTTCACTACAAAGTCCTTAGGTTGGTCTATGTAAATTTATTTATCTAATTCACGGTTTTAGAAAAGATGTCTTAACATCCATCTGATGTATTTTAAGTTTTTTATGGCAGCATTTAAAATTAGCATCCTAAAGGAAGTAATTCTCGTCACAGATGAATAAGAATTAAGAAAATCTACACCTTTCTTTTAGTTTATAGCCTTTATCTACCAACCTAGCCTTATATATTTCTATACTTCCATCTACCTTATGTTTCCTCTTAAAGACTCATTTACATCCTATGGTCTTACTCCCTTGATGTAAACTAGCATGCTCCCAAGTCTGGTTCAACGGACTTAGTCCAATTCACTAAATGAAGCTTATTACCATAATTGGGTTTCGGTAAACGTTATGGATTCTTTACGAGTCTGGAGCTCAGACTAAGCTAGGAATTTTATGAAGTCATGTCTATAAGAAGTCTAAGTTATAATCCTTTTACTTCTTCTTGGATAAACTTTACTTCATCTTCCTTTGAAGGTAAATTCTGACTAGTTGAAAAGACATCTAGGGGATTAACAACACATCCCTTAGGAGAGATAGGTTTCAAAATAAACATGTTCAAAGAACTCAACATCCCTATACTTCATAAAAGTATTCACACTAATGTCAGAAAATCAAAATTCACAACCAAAAAACTATATGTAGCAGTGTACTCAGGATACCCTATGAAGACGCAGTCAACAGTTTTGGGTCTTATCTTAGTTCTCTTACGATGAGGAATGGATACCTTATCCAAACACCCCCACACTTTGACGTATGCATAAGTAGGTTCCCTATGTTTTCATACTCATATGGAGTTCTATCTGATCCTTTAAAGGTTACTCTATTTAGGATATAACAAATTTAGAGGACGACCTCCCCCACAAGTTGGCAGTTAATCCTGTAATCAACATGGCATAAATCTTCTCCTTAATGGTTTTGTTCTTAGGTTCAACTATACCACTAAACTATGGTGAATACGGAGGTGAGATCTCATGAATAATGCCATTTAAAAATAAAGTTCTCTTATATGAATTTCATAGTTTCCATCTGTTTGTAGGTAAAAACTGTTTCTGCTGGTTTTGGTAAATTTGGGTGTGTGGATGAGAAACGAATCTAAACCCTAAACAAATGCACTACACGGGAGTACTTTAGATTCGAGAGATCAATCTGTACAATCCTGGCCTAAACCAAGAAATGACCGTTCCAGTCTTGCTTCGGTCACAAAGTGAAGGACAAGGGTTGGTCTTAGGGAGGGAAGCGAAAAAGGAGTTCAAACCATAATGGTTAATTCTAAAGGGGTGGCTATTTTATGACTTGTATCAGAATATGGAACTAGCTTGCGGAATGTAAGCTATCAGTTCTTTGGTGTTTTCTGGATATTGTGTTATTGTTTTAACCAAAACTTGTCGTTTGGTGGAAATAGGTGAAACCTATTTATACAACTCATAATTAAACTCATCCTGGTCTCGTAGGAAGTGAAAGTCATTGAGTGATAGAAGAGTGGAGTAATGTGTAACCTCCAGAAACCACGCTTCCACGATGAAGTAAACGGGTTTGTTTACACCCATTACTTCTTGCCACCACTTACTGCCATGTTTCCTGACACTTTCTTATAATGGGCGTGTTACACGCCGCACGCTATAAACCGCCAGACCAATACCATGATGAGTATCCCCCAGTTTGTGACATGTTTGATGTCTCGAGTGTTTTTGTGGAAAACGTGTAGAAGTTTGCTACATGTGGAAAGTCAAAGTCAAGAGACTTGTCGTGGGAAAATGGAATGTGATGCTATTAGGCTTGTCTTGGCTGGTCGCCTAAAACTTTGCAATGGCCTGTCAATTCCGTGGCGAACTTGGACGGCTGAGATTGTAACTAATGAGAAAGGGTAGCCATCGATTCTGGCCAGATCCTATTGGTGCCTGACGATTGCACAGTGGCGCTTTCAGCGCATGCCAGTAGCACGGTGGTCTGATTGGCATAGTTTGTGCATGCCAGTGGCACGGTGGTGCAAGTAGCGTTTGGCGTAGCCATGGCCACTAGATTTTGGCACATTGGTGTCTGACTCAAATGTGGTGTGGCAACATTAGTTCTAGTTACCACATCAATCCCAATGCTCTGTGGAACATTATTTGGCTTGGCTAGCGTAGCGACTTTTCCTAAATTAGGGTTTGGCATGCCGAAACCCTAATTAGCGCATATGGCATGCGGCATGTGGTATGTGACCGTGGCACAACGGCATTTTGTGCAAATGATGCCAGAGCAACGCCAAAGGAACCATATCTAGGCTATCATGTGGAAACGGCCACAGGAGAAAGTATTGCCACGAGTGGCTATAATATGGCGCCTTTATTAGGGTTTCCTAAGTCCGCACGGCTCGTGCATGTTGTGGGGCCCAAAATGGCATAATTTGCGCCACGACTGGAAATTAGGGTTTCATCCATCGCCCCTAGAGCAAGGACGTGCTTCTGGTTAGAATAACCAAATTAAAGCCTGTTATGGCATTGGCCACGAACAGAAAGTGGGTTGGCACACAAGTGAGCTGTTTATGGCGCGTTGGCACGTTTGGCGTGCTACTGCGGAAAAATGGGCATGCACGTTTGGCATGTGCGTTTGGCATGCGCGTTTGGCACATTTTGCGTGCCGTTAGCATGCCATTGGCATGTTGGCACGGTCTTTGGAAAGCCAATTTGGCATTGTGACCACATTACATAATTTTGCCTCTTTTAATACTGTGACAGGTTTAGAGCAACCTGATTGGTCAAGAAAAGAGGGGGACGGACAAGCATGGGCGTGGCCACACTTCTGGTACGCGTAGCGGGTTTAAAGCGACCTGATTGGTCGACAGGGAATAAGGGCCGGTCGGGCAGCATGGGGTGTGACCACTTGCAAGTGGCGCCTGGCTGGCCTATGGCATGGCCACAAACTTCTTTTGTTGCTGCTCTTACTCCGCATCTCCTTTTATTCCTTGTTTTCTGGTTTTGGGTAGGGATTTGCACCTATTAATCCAAGGCGGATCAATTGCTTAGTTGCCTAAGCTTAATTTCGACCAACTGGGTCTAATATACTGCACAGGGCGAAAAATCCTAATTTTTGCAAATTAGTCATGTTTATGGATTTTGTGAGCTATCACAAAATTGATTGAATTCTATGTGTTGACATAGAATTCTTTATTGCCAGAGAGCAGTATGCTTTCTGATTGAGTACTTTATGCAAGGACCTTAACCTTGATACTTGGAAATCCGTGCTACTCTGCTGCGAGTTAACACAAATTCTTCATTCCATACCAATATTAAGGGTTCTGTCGGGGAACATAGCACAGGAAAAGTACTCAGTGGGTCTTATATTAATGAATAATATAGACAAGGTGCTGAAATTCACAGAGTATCTGGGATTGTTGCTACATGCACCAGTCTGGATAAATTTCATGCAAATATATTGAACGGCTCAATAAATGTGTCGGTGGAGAGGTTGAAAACTCATCACTTTACATGGCTCCGTTTCTTTGCACAGTGACGGCACATTAAATGCAAGGTTTTACGAATTTAACCCTGAACTAAAGGCACCCCATAAATGCACCGGAAGCACCCCAGAAATACACCGGAAGAATCTCGAAAAAGTGTTGGAAAAACCCCAGAAAAAAGTGTTAAAGGCACCCACCAAAATTACTAAAGGCACCCTAAAAATGGATAAGGGCACCCCCAAGGCAGCCAAGCTGCTAAAGGCACCCGCATTTTGGATTCAGGGCACTTCACCTTCATCGTTTGAAAAATATTTTTGGCGGGAAAAAAATTCATTTTTCTGCAGAATTTTCGGTTGGATTTTTGGACGTGATTTAGTGAGATTAAATCCCTGAAACTTAATGGGTAGACGTGATATGACTATAGAAAGCTGGTATGGGTGTTGTTTCCGATCAA
>JAJJMB010010713.1:451846-474569 GCA_023531105.1 Papaver atlanticum
GACTTATAGGGAAAGTCACTTTCATCAAAAACTACATTCCTTGAAATGATGAGTTTGTTAGTGACAGGATTGAGACATCTATAGCCCTTGTGCATGCTACTATAGCCCAGAAAGAGACATTTAATTGATCTATTCTCCAATTTGTGTTTATTATAAGGTCTAATGCATGGAAAGCAGGCACAACCAAATATCTTAAGAAAGTTATAATCTGAAGATAAAGAATAAAGAGACTCCAAAGGAGTAGAATTACCTAAAATAGGAGTTCGTATTCTGTTTATCAGATAGTTGGAAGTTTCAAAAGCATAAGACCAAAAAGATGAAGGCATGGAGGCATGATTCAACAAAGCAAGACTTGTTTCCACTATGTGTCTGTGTTTCCTTTCTGCTGTTCCATTATGTTGATGCTTATGAGGACAACTGACTCTGTGAAGAACTCCACAATTTGTCAAGAAAGAAGAAACATTTCTATATTCACCACCCAATCAGTTTGCATCATTTTTATGGTAGTACCAAAGTAATTTTCAACATGAGTCTTGAAAGTTTGAAAAGTAGAAAACACTTCTGATTTATAAACAAGAGGATACAACCAGGTAAACCTGCTAAAAGTGTCAATAAAGCTGATATAGTACTTAAAGCCATTGACAGATTTCACTGGTGAACACCAAACATCAGAATGTATAAGATCTAAAGGACCATAAACAGCTTTATTGACTTAACTATGAAATGGAAAACTATGAGCCTTAGCTAGCTGACATTCAGTACAAAAAGAATGACTTAAATATACAGAAATAGATTCATCAACTGAAGATAATATGTGCTTCAATGTTTTGTAGGCAGGATGGCCTGGTCTTCTATGCCAATCAGCAGAAGTAGCAGTAATTGTGATAAAAGCCTTGAAGGAGTTGGAGTTGAAATTGAGATCATATAGCCCATTCTTTACACTTCCCTGTAGCAACTCCTTGTGTGTTTGAAGATCCTTAACATAGAAATGAGATGGATGAAATTCAAAGTAACAATTGTTATCTCTAGTGAACTGAAGAACAAATAGTAACTTCCTAGAGATATCAGGCACATGAAGGACATTATTCATAATGAAGTTTGAAGAACCATAAGAGAAATGTGATGAGCCAATATGATTAATGGACAAACCTGCACCATTTCCAACTTTAACTTGCTCAGTTCCTTGATATTCATAGTGTAAGTTGAGACTATTCAGATCATTAGTAATGTGATGAGTTTCTCCAGAATCTGGTGTCCAGTTATCACTTGTGCTTGGAGGAAAATAAGAAGAATAATCATCACTATAAACTGCATATACCTCAGGATATGGAATCCAGTAATCATCATATGAATTCTCATAGTATCCATCATCAAAGTAGACATTGTGAGCTTGTGAATGGTCAGATACACCACAACTATACCTATATCGACATTCAGGTGCAAGATGACCAGGTTTGATGCAAATTTGACAAACAATTAATGATGAAGATGGTTGGGAAAAGAAATTGTTGTGCCTTGCACCATATCCACCTAGAAAACCACCTCTATCAAGTCTTCCTCCTCTATAGCCACCATATGAATTACCACGATCAGATCTACCACCTCTAAAACAAGAGAAATGTCTACCACCACCACGACCTCGAAAACCACCATAAGGAGGTCCAGAATTCCAATCAGAAGAAGGTCTAAAGTAAGAATTAGATGGGTAATGAGTAGAATGTGATGGATCTGAAGAGGCTATGGTGTTGTGAACAATATTAGTAGAAGCTAGTGGAACATCAGATGTAGAATCAACGATTTGGTGTTCTTCACTTAAAAGTAGACTAAGAAAATCAGAAGAAGTAATTGATTCTAGACTTTTAAGTTGTTGAGTGTTAATTGATGTGCGGAAAACGTTGAATTCTGATGGTAAACCATTCAAGATATGAAATACAAGATCTTCATCAAGAACAGGACGACTAACCAGAGCAAGTTGATGAGCAATTGATTTAGCACGACTGAAATAGCTCTGCATAGATTCACTTCCTTTACGTAAATGCTGTGGATCATTCTTTAGTTGCATCAATCTGGATTTGACAGAAGAGTTGTAGTTGTTTTCCAATGTTTTTCAAGCAGTTAAAGACGATGTACTTCCAAGAACTGAGAAATGAGTTTCATCATATAGACACGAAATTAACCTAGAAAGAAGGAGTTGATCTTGGTGATTCCATTGAAGATAATATGGATTGTCGATTGGAGTTTGAGTAGTTGGATCACGAACAAATTCAGGTGGTGCTGGTGTAGATCCATCTACATACTTGTAAAGATCGAAACTCTTTAACAATGGAACAATTTGAGATTTCCAGAGAACGAAATTGGTAGAATTGAGTTTTGCAGGAGGAGAAATACTAAGCTTTAATGGATTTGGAATAGTAAATCCAGATGTAGTCATTGTTGATTAAAGATGATGAAGATCTTGAAATTTTTGATGAGTTGAAATTGATTTTTTTTCTTTTTTTCTGAATTTTAGGGTTTGGTGATCAGAGATGGCTCTGATACCATGTTAGAAACACAAAGTCGGTGGAAAAATGTTCTAATCTTTTCTGTGTGTTTTTTTCAGTACAAGATTGAGGCTTTTAAACAAGAACAAAAGAGAGACTCGACAGAACTGAGTCAGCAGATGATTGGACAGACAGCTAAGCTAAACTATAACCAATGACAGCTAATGACAGCTCATTTAACTGTCAGGTAAAAAGATCTTTTAACTGTCAAATATTTACTGTCCTAACATAAGTTTTTTTGTGTGTTTAAAGATGAAGAAGATCTTGAAATTTTTGATGAATTGAAATTGAAAATAATAATAATTATTTTTCTGAATTTTAGGGTTTGGTGATCAGAGATGGCTCTGATACCATGTTAGAAACACAATTTCGAGGTGGACAAATGTTCTGATCTTTTCTGTGTGTTTTTTTCAGTACAAGATTGAGGCTTTTAAACAAGAACAAAAGAGAGACTCGACAGAACTGAATCAGCAGATGAATGGTCAGACAGCTAAGCTAAAATACAACCAATGACAGCTAATGACAGCTCATTTAACTGTCAGGTGAAGAGATCTTTTAACCGTCAGATATTAACTGTCCTAACATTAATCAACACAGACCTAAACTATAACCACAACCCTAATCCTAGTAGATTCATTCATTCATCTCCAACATATATCCATTCCCCTGTATTTTCAACACAATACTCAATTACCACCATTCACAAGATCTCAAGATATCACCTCTTGTAGTTCCAATCTTAGACAACATTCAGTTCATACCATCTGCATCACCATTACAATACCACCACTACATTCAGTCTTATTACCATCTCCATCTCATTCCATTTAGTTCATCTTTCTCACCTCAAACAGTGACTTCAGACTCTTCTCCTCCAATTGTGATTCAACCCATGAACCTTAAATTCAGAGACCAATTCACACAAATCTTATATCTGCTTCAAATTCATTCACCACCAATTCATCTCCTCTGATTTCTTTTCCTCGACTTCATGAGTTCAATAAATCCCAGCAACACTTTTAAATTCTTATTCTAAATCTTCTTTGAAACTCTCATGAACCCTAATCTTTCAACGTATCACCAAAACGACTCATAATCATCAATTTAACAACAACCCTTCAATCTTCCAATCCCATGCAATTCTAAAATCAAATCTAAAAACTTAATTCCTAAATTCTTCCCCAGAACAGCTCCAACATCTAATTAACTTCACCCTGTTCCTCAATCGACTAAACCCACTCCTTAATTTGTCTTGTACATCACTAAATCAACTTTGAATCAACTTTCTAAGAAACCCTAAGTCAATTCACAACTACACCTAGTTCTTCTCCTCCCAAGATAATTCAACCACAGAACTAACATCTGCACCTTCGATTCAACATACTAATAAGCTTCTATAAATTTCTCACACGATAGCAAACTGAAATCTTCTATTTGAGATCGATAGGAAAAGGGAAGAAGAAGAAGAGAAGAAGAATGGTCTTATCTGCACGATTCGGTGTTGATATAGTATGATCCGAATTACTAATACACCCACTAATTTGGATATGGGCAGCCAGGTCGGTCTAAAGCAAAAAGACTATTTTTCCCTTCAAACCAATCCGATGATAACTTCTTCATCCGGTATCCGAATGACACGTTCGACTAGTCCATTTCGCATAAATTTTCAAGATCTATCTAACGATACTAGTTTAGTGTCTAAATCGCTGTTAGATTAATTTATATTAATTAAAAACTATATTACTAATTGAGTCATTAGCAGCTAATTCATCTCTTGATCACCTCTAATAGCGTTGACGTGCTTGAGGGGAGTTCTTGTATATATATATTTCAGAGCGGGATTAGTTTTGGGTTAAGTTTTGTAGCAGATTTCTTAATTGAATGCTTAAGTATATAATTTAGATCCTTAGTGCCTCTTTATTTGGTTAATCTTTTGGATTAGTCAGCTGCTAGCTTTGGGGGCGCTACACTTTTAGCTCAAAGTGTTGTCCAAAGCAACCAAAAGTTCGATGACTTTTTCCCTAATGAGTCAGTGTAACTAGCAGAATAATGCCCAAGCTATTAGCAACTTAGAGACTCAAATAAGTCAACTTTCAAACAGGTTAAATGATAGGGAGAATGGGAAATTTCCTAGTCAACCGACTCCGAATCCGAAAGGAGTCAACCAGATTAATGGGTCAGGCAGTTCTAACCATAACGAACAGGTCCAAGCATTTATCACTCTTAGAAGTGGTAAAACACTAGAAAACTCGGTAGAACCACCTAAGGATAGTAGTTTAGCTGAAAAGAGACTGAAGTTGACCAAACATCGTCTAGAGATCCTAATGGTCCTGAGAGTGCTGAGAGTTCAAGTGAGGAAAATATCCCTGAGAGAGTGTACATACCACCTGCACCATTTCCTCAGAAACTCGCTAAGAAAAATCCTAGTACATATGCTGAAATCCTAGACATCTTTAAGAGAGTTAAGATCAACCTGCCCTTGTTAGATGCAATAAAATATGTATCGGATATGGCCAAGTTCTTAAAAGATATTTTCACTGTCAAGAGAGATGTGAGTGTCCATAAAAAGGCATTTTTGACCCAACAAGTTAGTTACATATTCTCACAAAAGTACCTAGTCAAATTTAAAGATCCCGGTTGGCCTACTGTCACATGTGTTATAGGTATCCAAAAGATAGAAAATGCTCTTTTAGATCTTGGGGCTAGTGTGAATCTTTCACCATTCTCGGTATACAAACAACTTGGACTAGGTGATATGAAACCAACTAGGATAACACAATAGTTAGCCTATAGGTCAGTCAAAATCCCACGTGGAATTATTGAAGACGTTTTGGTTCAGGTAGAAAACTTTATCTATCCAATTGACTTTGTGATTTTAGACACTCAATGTTTCTCTAGTCAAGATATCAATATCCCAATCATCCTAGGTCGTCCGTTTCTAGTCACTGCAAATGCAGTGATACTTTGTCAAACTGGCCTAGTAGAATTTTCCTTTAAGAATCAGAAAATCTCGGTGAACGTTTTTAAGGCGTTACAAGCCCTACCGGACCCTGAACACTATGAGTCTTTATGCATGACTGATTCTCTACTTGAGAATACCTTTACCACTAATTGTGTTAGCGATCCTTTAGAGGCATGCTTGGCCCACTTTGGAGCCTACTATGATGAGGATAGTCATTTTGAAGAAGTTAATGCGTTGTTAGATTCTACGCCAGTAATGAATTATGGAAAATGGCAGCGTAAACCAGAACCTCTTCCGCCGACCGTAGATATACCCCTCCCATCATCAGTTAAGGCACCCACCCTTGAATTAAAGCCGCTACCAGATACACTGAAATATATATTTTTTGGTAGTAAAAATACTCTTCCTTCCATAATTTCCTCTGACTTAGAGCCCGATCAGGAAAGTAGACTAGTTAGTGTTCTCCGAGAGCACAAGATTGCAATAGGGTGGACTATAGTAGATTTGAAAGGAATTAGTCCTGCTGATTGTATGCACCACATCTACCTAGAAGAAGGTGCCAAAACTTCAAGAGAAATGCAGAGACGTTTGAATCCTAATATGAAGGAAGTTGTTCGCACCGAGGTGCTCAAGTTATTAGATGCTGGTATCATATACCCTATCTCTGATAGTAAATGGGTCAGTCATGTCCAGGTTATCCCAAAGAAGTCTTGGATTACAGTAGTTGCAATGAGAACAATGAATTGATCCCTACCCGTATTACTACCGGCTGGAGAGTTTGTATAGACTATCGTAAGTTGAACTCAGCAACTAGGAAAGACCACTTTCCTCTACCATTCATCGACCATATGTTAGAAAGATTAGCTGGCCACAACCATTATTTTTTCCTAGATGGATATTCTTGTTATAACCAAATCCTATAGCGCTGGAGTACCAATAGAAAACAACCTTCACATGTCCGTTTGGTACTTTTGCTTACAGGCGTATGCCTTTTCGGTTGTGTAATCCACCCGTAACATTCCAATGTTGCATGCTAAGTATTTTTCGGACATGGTTGAACGATTTTTGAGGTCTTTATGGATAATTTTTCTGTTTTTGGTCTCTCTTTTGCTGAATGCTTGCACCACCTTACACTAGTTTTAGAATATTGTAAAGAAAAGAACTTAGTCCTTAATTGGGAAAAGTGTCATTTTATGGTTAAATCTGAAATAGTGTTAGGACATGTGGTGTCCTTTAAGGGAATATAAGTTGATAAAGCCAAGGTTGAGCTAATTTCAAAATTAAGACCACCTAAGAATGTAACAGATGTTAGATCTTTCCTTGGCCATGCTAAATTTTATCGTCGTTTCATCAAAGACTTTAGCAAGATTGTTTTACCTCTGTCGAACCTACTTGCTAAAGATACTGCCTTCGTATTTGATGAAGCATGTGTTGCAGCTTTTGAGAATCTTGAATCATTGTTAACTTCTGCCCCTATCATCCAACCACCCAATTGGAACCTTCCATTTTAACTCATATGTGATGCGTCCGATTATATGCAGTTGGTGCTGTCCTTGGCCAGCGACATGATAAAGGACCTAGTGTGATTTATTATGCTAGTAGGACCCTAAATGATGCCCAATTAAACTACACTAATACTGAGAAAGAAATGTTAGCCATCGTTTTTGCTCTGAAGAAATTTAGATCATATCTCCTAGGGTCTAAGGTCATAGTCTATTCAGATCATGCCGCACTCAAATATCTCCTTTCAAAGAAGGACTCAAAACCTCGGTTGATCAGATGGGTATTATTGTTCCAAGAATTTGCTTTAGATATTCGTGATAAGAAAGGGTATGAAAATGTAGTAGCTGATCATTTATCCCGTATCCTTGATGAGACTAGAGATGATGAGAGACCGATCCTTGACACATTCTCTGATGAACAATTATTTTCCATCTCTATGTTACCATGGTTTGCTGACTTTGTCAATTATTTGGTAATTGGTTAAATTCCCGACCATTGATCTAAACAGGATAGAGCTAAATTCTTGTCTGAGGTTAAATACTTTTTCTGGGATGATCCGTACTTATTTAAATACTTCCCTAATCAGATCATCCGTCATTGTATTCCTGACAACGAAATCTCCAGTGTCCTGACTTTTTGTCATTTTGGAGCTTGTGGGGGTCACTTTAGTTCTAAGAAAACAGCTTTGAAGGTTTTGCAATCCGGTCTTTATTGGACAACTCTGTTTAAAGACTCCCACATATTTTTTCAAAGTTGTGAGAGATGTCAAAAGTTCGAGAAGTTGACCCGACGTAATATGATGCCACTTAGTCCTATACTTATAATAGAAATATTTGATGTGTGGGGTATAGATATGGGTCCTTTTGTCAATTCCTATGGAAACTTTTACATCTTATTAGCTGTTGACTATGTGTCTAAGTGGGTAGAAGCAATAGCTACCAAGACAAACGATCTCCATGTTGTGATCAAGTTTGTTAGAGACAATATTTTCTCTCGATTTTGTATGCCTAGAGCAATCATTAGTGATGGAGGTTCCCATTTTTGTAACCGGTCTTTAAATACGCTCATGAAAAAATACTCCATTACCCATAAGGTTTCTACACCTTACCACCCACAAACTTGTGTCCAAGTTGAAGTGTCTAATAGGCAGATTAAACAGATTTTAGAAAAAACTGTAAACCCTACCCGAAAGGATTGGTCTTTGATCTTAGTAGAAGCTTTGTGGGATTACCAAACCGCTTTTAAGAATCCACTAGGGATGTCTCCGTATCTACTTGTCTTCAGTAAAGCCTACCACTTTCCTGTAGAATTAGAACACCGAGCTTATTGGGCCATTAAACAGCTGAACTTTGACCTATCTACTGCCGATGATAACCGAAGACTGCAACTCAATAAGTTTGAAGAAATTCGTAATGATTCTTACCAGAGTGCGAAAATTTACAAGGAGAAAACAAAAATATTTCATGATAAATCGATTATTCGAAAGACATTTGAACCAGGTCAAAAAGTTCTCCTTTACAATTCTCGTCTACATCTTTTCCCTGGTAAATTAAGATCTCGGTGGTGTGGACCATACTTTGTCAAAATTGTTTTTCCTCATGGGGCAGTTGAAGTTAAAAATCCGAAGAATGGAGAAACTTTCAAGTTTAATGGTCAACAGTTGAAACCGTTTTTGGAGTTACCCAATCATGCAATAAAAGAAGTTGAACTGCAGAATCCTGTCTACCAGGACTAATGTTATCAGGTATCGACGTCTGGCTGAAGACACTAAACTTGGTGCTCTATGTGAGGCAACCTATACTCTTGTTGTACATTAGTAGAATTTTGTTTTTATTTCTTTCTTGTTCCCCATGGAAGGATTGCTACGCTTCATCCAGGTACTATCTTTCTGACTTATCTCTTTACTGATTCCTCTTATTACTTATATTTTTGGTACTGCACTTTATTTGAAACATTGAGGACAATGTTAGATTTAAGTTTGGGGGTGAGGGTAAAACTTTTATTTAGTTTTTAATATATATATAATAATAATAATAATAATAATAATAAAATTAAAATTAAACTCCAAAGCCTAGAAACTTGTGCCAATTCAGGATGACACTAACCAATCTAAGTGGATGGAAACATCTTGATTGTAAGAGTTGAGGAACCCAATAACAGAGTTCATTCATATAAAGACAGAGTTCATGTGTTAAAATGGAATAACCACATTATGTTCTGTTTTTTTTTTTTTTTTTTGAAAACTTATATGTTTCTCTAAGTGATTTGGTGAGGCCCACACATCGAATTGTTACCACTGCCGGGATGGAGTAGATTGATTGAGTTACTAAAAGAATAATAAAGAGACCATACCAAACGGAATAATTTAAATAAATAAATAAAATAAAAAAACACTTAGGATAGCAATATGTGTGTGTTCTCCCTGTCTCCGTCGCCTGAACAAGCGTGGAACGCATGATCCATGGGAATTACTATGTAATCTGCTGACAAGAAGCATGCGCTTGGATCCGAAAGATATAATCATGTTGTTAAAAAAAACAAAAAAACAACAACAAAAGTTTATTATTATTCAATAAAATCGACCGTTGGTTCCCTTGTATATGCCAGCTGTGTTGATATTAGTCCAAACCAGTATCTCAATCCATTAGAATTCATAGGTTCATCTTAGTGGTGGCCTTCAGACAGATCTGGGAAACACCGTTCACCTAAGTCAGCATCGTTTTACTATCCATCTCTATCTGATTTGTGTTATTCCGATTATTGATGTCCATAATGCGACTATCTGAGTAGAGCTCTGTCATCTATATATGAATATGATTCGCATTAGGGTACTTCCTCCTGTGATCAATGAAAGTATGCCAACCATGGAGATTCTTTAGTGTCATTCCTGAATTCATCACAGGTAGCTAGGGTTTGGAGTAAAAGGTTTTGTGGGTACACCTCTTGTAAACCCTCCCGAGACTATAACTCGGCCACTAGGCCACCTAGGGGTTGAAAGACTTGTTGCACACGCTAAGTGCAACCGAGATGCCTGCGACAGTGAGTTAGGATTTTATTTTTTAGATTAGATTTGCTCGGAACTAGCAAATAATAAGTTTGGGGGTATTTGATAGACGCATTTATGTGTCTACTTTAGTCTCGATTTCTTATGTTGTTAGTACCCATTTTTGTACTTATTTTGGTTTTTATGTCTTTGTAGGTATTTTTGGAGAAATAAGCTTTTGTGGGGATATTGGCTCAAAAAGTGGTATTTGCACCCCCGATAGGAGTTACTAAAGGCACCCGACAGAATTGATAAAGGCACCCAAGAAAATTACCATTTGCACCAAAAATTACTAAGGGGCGCCCTGATTGCTATCGGCACCCCAGCTGCTCGGATAAGGGGCAACCATCTTCAATAATTCAAATTCTTGAAATTGGCGGGAATTTTTTTATCAAAACAGAGAATTAGGGTTCGTGATTCGAAGGTGTTTCAGGGAGAATAAAAGGCTGAAAATTATTGGGTATGGTATATTTGGATTAACAGGCATGATATGGTTGCGAGATTCGATTAGAATTGGCTGGAACGTGATTTGGATAAAATAGGGGAGTTTGTTTAACGGGAAGTTTTGTTAGAATTTTGAACGCGATTTAGAGATATTCAACCACTGGATTTGGTTGGATTGGGCCTAATGGAGTTAAACATGATTGGTAAGGTCCTTAGGATCGACCAGATTTTGTTAGATGATCGGGTTTGATTAAAACAGGAAAGTAGGGTTTTCACGGGTTTATTTCTCTCTTTCCCGTGTCAAATAGCTGGCATGAGTTTAGAAAAGGTTTGCCGCAATCTCTGTTGTGTTGGCAATGTGTTTAGAGCGTGAAAGAGTTAAAGAAGGAAAGTTAATCAATGGCATAGCGTGAAGAGATAAAGAGGGAAATAAAATCCCGAGATATTGCAGAGGAGTAAAGGGAGGATTATTCACATTAAACAGGGAGATTCGAAGACCGTGTGGTGTATAA
The DNA here is from genome assembly GCA_023531105.1 of Papaver atlanticum. Lineage (NCBI taxonomy): Eukaryota > Viridiplantae > Streptophyta > Magnoliopsida > Ranunculales > Papaveraceae > Papaver > Papaver atlanticum. The sequence goes on from JAJJMB010010713.1 coordinate 462,851, forward strand.
ATAGGATGCTTAGGGCTCCAGAGAGGGGACGAAGAGTTTGGATAAGAAACAGAGGTTTAAAATCGAGAAAAGAGAGGTTACCAAAAATTCTTCATGCTGTTGTTTAACCAAGAACACGAAAAACAAACACCTCCAAGTTACAGTCGCAGAAACTTCCGTTAATCAACTACAGAAGCGATGTATCGTATACTCTATTGGTTGCAGTAGGTCTTTCGTAACTGAAATAGTGCAACAGCTGAGTGGCTAAACACATTTAGCGACTGGAAATCATTGTATGATATTTTAATTAATTTTTGAATACAATGAATAATCAAAATTTCTCCATTTTTCGATTCATGAGTAGCTAAATATATTTTCTAGGGTTTTGGAAGAAACTATTTTTGATGAGTAATTCTTAGTTATTATTTTCTTTGACATATTTACTCCATTTTCATGCTTTTAAATTATTAAAAAAATTCTCTTCTTTACATGCTTCATAATAATTGTTTTGGGTAGTTTAGCTATCGATCTTTTATAAGAGAAGGAAAGTTAGGCTTTAGAATTGTAACGAGAGTCATAAAAAGAGCGTGTAACGTTATATCTTCCAAAACATGAGATTGGGTTCAAAAATGTTTTCACTAAAATAGGAGTAATTTGTCAAAGAAATTATTATTGAGTTTACAAATATTGGAAGTAGTGGAATCCAAAACCCTAGAATCTTCTCTCCTTGGTAAACCAAAAATCAAAAGTTTATTAGTTTTTCTTTTATTTGTCTTGAACCAAACCTTTAAAAAGTCTGAGTATCGAATCCCTTTCTTACCACACTTTAAAAACTACATCAGCTCACCCACTGTGAGTAGGCGGTTTTCCCGTGGTTCAAAATGACGGTTCTTTTAGAGTTACACTTTTAGCATACTTATCATTGATTGCTTCTAATTTTGACCATATATATCTTTTCATCAATATAATGCATTGCCAAGTATGAAAGGTCACAAACAGTTAGAAACTTCGCCTCCAGCTGTTTGATTTCCGGTATAACATTGTATGAAAGTACGTAGTGAATAATGTTTTAGACTTGTATTCGTTGGATCCGATGTACACATACATAAAATTACATCAGTATTTGTTGGTCATACATCATTAACTCTTGACATTACTGACAAACAAATATGGTTCCAGGAAAATACACTTGAAAGTACTGACGAAACAATAGAAGTCTAAAACTTAAAAAAAAAAAAGGGTTAATTGGTGTTTGATACTTACATTTTTTCTAACTTTTGTCCAACTTAGGGGTTGGTACTTGAAATTGACGTTGACACTGGTTAGACACTTCATGACTTAACCAGGTCAACGTCAATTCCAAGTACCAACCCCTAAGTTGGAAAAAAGTTAGACTAAACGCTAAAGTTGGACAAAATGTAAGTATCAAATACCAATTAACCCAAAAAAAAATTAAGTAGAAAATACTATTTAGTCCTAAGAATAATATATTAGAGTTCATTTGGTCCAGTTGACTCAGTCAACTGTCTGTTTGGTCCTCTTTTAAAATATATATTATTGTTTGGTCCTAAAAATTATTATTTGGTCCTAGGGGGTGGACAATACCCACGTGAGATGATGTCATGGATGATGTAATTGTCGTTTGGTCATGGCAGACTAGAGCTGGCAAACAAGTCGAAAACCCGCGGGTTGGCCCGGCCTGACCCGTGAAAACTCCCGCTCGGCTCGGCTGGTTTCTAAACAAGTTGGGCTAGGGTTGAGAAAATGGTGGCTTATGAGAAAACAGGTTAGCCCGGCCCGGTCCATAAATCCGCGGGTTTAACCCGTCAACCCGTCTACAGTACCTGACCTAATTAATAATTTATATTTAATCCAGACCGTCAGGTTATCTAGGGTTAATCATATCTCCACGTTTAAAGTATAAAAGGCTAAACCTAAAAAATAAATGTAGAGACATCAGTCTCTTTTCTTCTTCTGCTCGGCTGCTCGTCTTCTTCTGCGTTCTTCGGCTAGTGGAGAATTAGAGATGATAATGAGAGATTGAGACCGAGAGTTGAGGGGAAAGGATTAGTTTGTGTTAGTAATGGTGTTATTAATGTTAATTAAGTAAAAAGAAGATGAAGAAGTCGTGAATTGAAAAGGAAAAAAGTTTGGGTTTTCTTTGTGCTGAAAATTGAGTATGAAATTGAAAAAGTAAAGATTGAAATATAGTTGTTATTAGTGTTATTGAGTCGAGAAATTGATTCACAGGGTCTCTCAGAAGAAGAAATTAAAGCTGCAGCAGAGATGGGGTAATTCCCAAGGAATCAAAGATTGAAAAAACCCGGAGAGAACAAAGGGAGTAAAGAAAAAAAAAAGTCTAATCTAATACAACTTTCTAAACCCCTTTGATTAATTTTGAAATTATGTCATAAATTGATTCTTGTAATTAAGTAAATTAAGTTTTAATTTTTAATATTGATTTTATGGGTTAACCTGTGAACCCGCAAGCTTAACCCGTTAAGGGCGCGGATTGAAGAAATGACAACCAGGGAAGAATAAAAACCCGCAAGCTTGTGCCCGTTTAAACTCGTAACCCGCGGGTTGGTAACAAACCAGCCCGGCCCGCCCGTTTTCCAGCTCTATGGCATACATACCCTTTTGGTTTGGGACAATATATATTCAATTATTGAGAGAGAAGAAAATCATTTTCAAATTTATTTTCTATCTCTTCTTTAGTTCTATCTTCTTTATTTTTCAGATCTACTTTCTCTCCCTCTTTTTTTTTTCTTTTTTTCTCTACAATGAAGATGAAGACGATGAAGATGAAGACGAACTATGTTCTTGATTTGGTTTTTGAAGACGATAACGATGATCATGAACTCTGTTTGATTAGGTTTTGAAGATGACTTCGATTCTGTTTTGATTAGGTTTTGAAGATGATAATGAAGACGTGAAGATGAACTCTGTTTTGATTTTCTGCTGCTGTTGAAGATGATATGATGATGATTTCGTTTCATCATTTTTTTTTTTTGTTCTTTCGATCTGATTTTTGATGATTTAGGTTTTGTTTTGTGTTCATTTTTGCGAATGAACTTTATTTTTTGTTTATAATAATGAACTTTGATTAGATGATCATCTGAAAGAATGAACTCTGATTTTTGTTCTTTATAATGAACTTTGATTAGGTGTTCATTCGAAAGAATTAACTCTGTTTTCAAATAGGTTTTATTAGGTGTTCATTTGAAAGAATGATCTCGATTTCATATAGGTTTTATTAGGTGTTTATTTGAAAGAATGAACTCGGCTTTTATATAGGTTTTATTAGGTGTTCATTTGAAAGAATGAACTCTTGTTTTTATTCATAATAGTGGAGTTTTTGTTGTGTGTTCATTTGAAAGAATGAACTCTAATTTTTTGTTCTTAATAACGAAATTTTTGTTGAATATAATGAAATGTAATGAGGTTCATAGAATATAACGAAGTGTAGAGTTTTCATAAAACAGAATGAACTCAAATCTACAAAAGGACTGATAGTTCATCAAACAGAATGAACTACTACAAGTAAATAAGTAGGAATTAACACGGAAGGGTATTTTTGTTTGTTTTATATTTTCAAATAATTATGAACCAAATAGGAAACGCATTTTCCCAAAGGACCAAACAGACTTGGGACCACCTAAAAAAGGACCAAACGATTATTTCCCCAAAAATTAAATTAGGTTTTCACACTTCTCGGTACTTGATACTGTAACTGCAAAAAAGTAATGCACATGTTGCACAATCCTGAGGTAGGCATAACGAAGACCCACGTAACTGAGAAGTATTGAATCATATGAAGGTTTGCATTACTCAATCTCGACATAAATTCAAAAGATCAACGTAGTTCAAACCACCTACCTAAAATGAAGAAGAAATCACCTTTCAGATTACACCTTGGGCTTCACCCGGAAATGATGGATTTCAGGATGCTTTCTACCAAGATTTTTTGTCTACATTGGGAAAATTACAATGGTACAACATTTTTCAACCATTAATACCTTAGGGTTTCTTAGATCCCTATAAATAGAGACATAAATCCTTGTAATTTGCACGCATAAAAAGTATTTCTCCGAGAGCCAGAGCTTCCCCCAAGATGGTATGAGTGTTGCACCACCGTGATCTATTATCCACTTCCGTGCTCTTGACCGTAGTTGTCTGATGTCAATGTATATATACCTCCCCTGTGTATTAGAGAATTACTGAATCAATTCTATTATGTAATAATATTACCATTCTTTTAATAACATTTTCATGGTATCATTGAGGTCGGTCTGGGAATCTCCTCTGCAACAAGTTTCAACAAATTTTTCAATTAGATTCAATCACAAATTTTAGATCAAATACGTATTCATAACTTTCTAATTTTATTTTCTCTTCTTGATTCTCATTCCAATTATCTTCTATCTGATTTCTTGGAATCTTGAGATCTTGATACGGTTTTCTTCAACTTTTTCAATACCAATTCTTTTCATCTTCATCACAAATTCATGCCGAGTACTAGATCAATGATGAATAATATGTCACATTTGCACATAATGTCTTGAATCAAGAAGAGGGTAATGTTTCCTCCGCTACTTATACATCTGGTAATGCAGATTCAGGTTATTTTACTTTACCTTTCAAAAATATTGGAAATTTCATCTCAATCAAACTAGATCATACTTTGTCGTGACCAATTTGAGTCTGTATTGATCTTTACGAATCTTTTTTTTTTGCTAAATCAATGTATATTTTATTCAACTATGATCTGAACAAAAGAAATTACAAAAAACCTTTCAAAGGTTGTTTTTACAGCAGAGGAGAGACTAGCAAAACCTATAGTAGGTTTGACTCTAAGTTGAAAGAATTACATTATGTGTAACATTTAACACTGCCCATACTCAGACCACTACCTTCTTTTGCCATTTTATCAGCATAAAAATTTATTTCCCTGTAACAATGAGTAAATTCCATACTTCTGATGCTGTCACAGACCTTGTTCCATCTAGCAGTTATGAACCATGGTAAATTGATTTGTTGGAAAGCAAGAACTGCAGCTTTAGAGTCAGACTGAAATACTACCTCCTTATGATGATTTTGCAGAGCCCATTCTCCATCACAGACTATAGCCATTAGTTCTGCAAAGTAGTTGGTTGCAATCCCAAGACCACCAACAACTGGTATCAAGAATTCTCCACTTCCTCCTGTTCTTGCCACAAAACCATCAAATTCCAAGATATCTACGAATCTTTATGGATATATTAATGGTGAAATTGTTGAACCTCCATCTGAAATTACTATTAATGTTGTTCAAAGTATTAATCCAAGTTGGGGTTATTGGAGAAAAGAAGATCATTTTGTGGTTAGTTGTCTGAAAGCAACACTTACACCAACAATTTCAGGAGATGTTCTTGGAACGAGTTATGCTCTTCAAACATGGAAGTATCTTGAATCGAGTTTCAGATCTCAATTTGGTGCAAGACGAAATATGCTACGAAATCAATTACATGGGTTAAGAAGAGGATTTCAATCCATTTGTGTTTTCTTACACAATCTGAAGACAATTATTGATTCTCTAGCACAAATTGATGCAGATCTTATGATGTATGTTCTTAATGGACTAGGTAGAATGTATGATACATTTGTAGTGGCTGCTCAAAATCGTGAAACACCATATTCTTTTGGTGAATTGAAGGCTCGTTTATTGACTCATGAACAATGGCTCAGTGATCAAAATCAGGATCAAAAAGCTGGTAATAGTTTTGATTCTACCAATCCTACAACATTCTATGAGATAAATAGTCAGAATGGTGGAAAGAATGGTAAGAGTAAGCCCAAGAATTTTAAGACTAATGGTAATACTTCAAAGAATACTGGTTCTTCTTCATTTAAGAGTGGTGCTGGGTTTAGTAGTTCCAGATGGTGCGGCAAGAAGACAAATTGTTGATTTCTCAACAGTGGAATGTCAAATTTGTAGGAAAACTGGACATTGTGCAAGTAGATGTTTCTTAGGTATCATCCACCTGTTACTACTGAGTCCCCCAATGTTGCAATTGTACAGAATGTAGAACAAGCTTTCAGTGGTGTTCATATTAACTCAGCAAAACTTTATGATGATCCTTCTGATGCTACTTCAACAACTTGGATTTTTGACTCAGGGGCTTCTAGAAATATGACTGGAGAACAGGTTATAGTTCATAATAATTCTACATATACTGGTTCATACAAAGTGATTGTTGGCAACGGTAAGACTCTTGTTATTTCTCAAACTGGTAGTTCTACATTACATACATCCACTGCTGATTTTAAATTGGATAACATCTTGTTAGTACCAGAAATAGCTCAGAACTTATTGTAAGTTTCTCAGTTTACCAGAGATAATTGTTGTTACTTTGTTTTTAATCCATGGAGCTATGATATTAGAGATTTAAGTTCACACACAATTTTGGCTCAGGGTAGAATGATTAATAACTTGTATCCAATTCAAAATTTGTCTTTTAGCTCAAATACTCATTTTACATATTTTTCTACTATGATTACCTCTCCCCTTGTTTGGAATAGAGAGATTAGCATATCCATCTGCAACGCCCCAAAATTAAGCTACTTATTAATCTAAATAATCATGTACATAATGAGGCATTAAGGATCTAAATCAATCACTTAAACATCAAATTAGAAGTCTGATACAAAACTTAACCCAAAACTAAACCCCTCTCTGAGAATAAATATAAGAACACCTCTCAGATGATATATATACAATAGTGAGTTGATTTGTAAAGAAAATATCAACACATATTAAATGTAGAAGAAGCTAACCAACTAACGGACTCAACCCCTCGAAGCTTCCAAGTTGAACGATTTTCGTCACGTGCACAACCTGATCTGTCTCTGAAACTGAAAGTGGGAATTGAGTGAGCACACCATCCCTAAGGGGTGCCCAGTAGAAATAACAACAAACTTTCAAGTAATCACTAGCATGATTTAAAGACAATGCAGGTTTTGTAGAAAACCGAGAAAACACGGAAAACAGATAAATCATATTGAAAATAATAATTGTACTGGAATATAAAGTTCCACCAACCAATCATCCGGAACACATTCACAACAGTAATAATAGTTGAGCAACGTCATCCTTAGGAGTAGCAAGGGTGACTCATGTGGATTCTTCAATGATCATTAAAGCGCCATGAGGGTTTCGGCCTCGTAGTCATATAAGATTTGGTCCTTACTAGTACCTCGCTTGTACGCGCACTCTACATAGCAATTAGTCAAAGAAAGCAAATGGTGCTAACATCATATTCGACAGGGGCATCTATCATAGAATTGCCCATTCAAACCACGCGTCAATACAACAATCGTATATAATATTCTCATCATCATTCTCTCTAAATACCAAAATACATTATAGTAACCTTTTCAAAGTGATTTTAAAGAACAGTAAACATCCATGTATGAGACATGACTACCGTACATAAATAGGGAATATATTGTGTGCCCTTCCGCACCTATAAGAGTGAAATAGTATAGTAGATATAAATTGGGTCACACATCTCATACCAATCAAAAGGAAACATTCTTCCTTTCATACTAACAACAAGTAAAGTTTGTAACTGCTTTCCAGTCAATGGAAAGAAGCACTTTTAAAAATAAGTAGGTACTCCCCAAAACCCAGAAATTAGTTGTTTCTAAAGATCCAATCTCATTCCAAAATGTAAAAGAAAACTAGTTTGTAATACATACATATATAGATGCTTACGCATATAATATAGTAGCAAAGATATGCATGCATTTCTCAAAAGATAGATTTGTAAAACAAATAATGAATACAAGAGATTTCGTTATTGATTCCCACCTAATTTGATGACAAGCCTCGCCTACCTCGTGTTCCTCAATCCACTGGTTCATCCTTTGAATCGATCGTTGTTAATAAAGATTAATTATTAATCACACAAGCACCCTAAGAGATTATCCAAAAGGCTCACACAAGGATCATAACATAATCTCATACAATTCTTTAGTTATAGGCTAAGTGAACTATCTAATGGTTCGAAGCCCATTTATTGTTCTACACCTTTTCATTATCTATCTTTAGCACATATAAAGGTTTACTAATTCAATTAGGTTGGTTCTATAGTCCACTTGATAGGTTTTATGAATATCTACAACTTTATAGAAGGAACCAAAGGTCAATTCGGACCATAAGGGTCCAATTCATGTTCAATGGGAAAACTGGCTCTAAGTCCAAGCCATACAAACCGGCCCGTTAAACTAAGGTCCAGTCCATCTGAGTCAACTAACGGTCACTAACAGTCAAAGAGGTCAATTAACGATCAACGTCCGAGGTCAGGTCAACTGAGTCAAACATGAATCGGTCAGGGTCCAACTCAGATCAAGGCAGGAAACTCGGTGAGTCAATACCGATACAACTCAGTAAGATAAACTGAGTCAGCTAAGACGAAATCAGTCAGATCTTTGACTGAGCAGAAAGAATACTGGCCTGAGTCTTTGCACAAGCCAAAGATACTAATGCACCATAATGGTGCATCACAGAAATATGTTGCACCATAGCATACACAATCTAGCTAAGCCAAATCATGAAGCAAATTACATCAACACTAATTCTAACAACTTCACCTTCATCTTTATCATTGCAATTTTACCAAATTATAACTACTCAATTCTTTCAACACTGCAATCCAATTCTATTACCATCTCAGCCACTTCATCTTCACTAACAATTTCATCTTTAGCTCATACATAAGACTCAAGACTTTTCCTGCATCTTACAACACCATCCTTTATATCTCATCTCAACACAACATTCACTGCCAGTTCAAACTAAATAACGCCAATTTTGCAACTCCATCTCCATTCTTGTTCATATTCCATCTCAACTGCAAATCTTTCAGAAACACCACCAGAAACTAACGCAACCAGTACCACTACCATTTCAGTCAAGACCACCACCATCTGCTCATACTCATTTTCATTAACGGCTGCACTTCTTTCTACTCAACGTATATCAATCCACTGAACTTTAAACCCTCTCATATCCCCATCAACATTGGTCTGCAGTTGCGGTACCTTCCATTGTATTTACCAAACTCATACCATCCTAACACAATGAAATCAACTCCATTATCATTGTCATTTCACATGCACAGCTCAAACATCTACCTAGCTCTTTCATCTAACTCCTATTAAATGCTTCAATCACCAATAATCCACTACTATGGCATCACCTCAACTATCTTTATAATCATCTATAGTTTCCAACTCAGGAACTCTAATTTCTAATTTAGGGAAGAACATGAGGAACCCTAGTCTTTAATTCCATCACAGAAACATCTAATTCTTTAACCAAACTATCAATTAAGAATAAACCCATCTATAATCTAAAGAATCACATCAATTTCTCATAAAACATCAACAAATTTAAGAAACCCTAAGTTACCTGGTTTTATGATCCTTCATCAGAATAGCTTCCCATCTAAATTCAACACAACCCCTCTTATTCCTCATCTATCATCATCCCAGTAAACTTATCCAACTCCAAACAAACTCAAAATTAGATGAAACCCTAACTTTAATTTACCACAGCATCAAATTCTCCTTCAGTTTATGACTTCTTCTACTTTACTTGCCCAACTCATAATACAACCAGTAACAACAATCAAAACCCGATGTTCCTACCTAAAACTCTCGACCTAAAAACCTAAGAATTCTCACACGAATTCACCAGAGGTGAAGAACAGAAGAAGAATGAGAAGAAGAGAGAAGAAGAAAAAGAAAAAAGACTTATCTTATCGATCGGGTGAAGATAAGATGAAAGAGAATTACTAGGACACCCAATTGATTGTATGTGGGCAGACACCCAGTGCCCCGAGAAGAATTCTTGACTTCCTTAATAGTCTTTGTTGTGAAAAGACTATTTTTCCCTTCATACAAATCTGATGATATATTCTTCGTCCGGTATCCGAATGACACGTTCGAGTAGTCCATTTCGCATAACTTTTCGAGATATATCCAATGGTACTAGTTTTTTTATCTAAATTATTTTTATATCAATTTTTATTAATTAAAATATATATTAACTAATCGAGTCATTGGCGGCTAAATCCTATCTTGACCATCACTAGACCGGTCAAATAGCGTTGACGAGCTTGAGGGTCTTTACACCATCCAAGAAAATTTTATATCATTTAAGCTCAAATAAGTCTATTAATTTTTGAATCTCCTGATTCTCTTTGTCACCCATGTCAAATAGTAAAAATTAAAAGACTTTCATTTCATCTTTCAAATACTCATGAATCAAATTTGTTATCTCTCGGGTCCAAAAGCATAACTCAGTGGTATCTCATCAACTCCAGTAAGGAGAAAGTCAGGGGTTTGATCCCCACTGTAGTAGAGGTTTGTATTTAAATTATTGTATAGAGGGGTTTGGCGGGGTTGGGTCTAGCAATGGGGCTAGTCCAACTGGCCGGATTTGGGTTGGGGCCTGGGTCCGGCTTTAGCCTATCAAAAAAAAAAAGTTATCTCTTATTCATTGTGATGTTTGGGGACCATCATCAATATCTTATTTTGTTGGTTATAGGTACTATATAGTTTTCATAGATGATGTTAATAGGTTTCACTGGATTTATCCTATGAAATTGAAAACTGATGTTTTACAGTGCTTTACTGATAACGCTTGTGAGCTTACAAAGGGTGTTTTTAAACAACTTCTTGACTCTCAGGGTATTAAGCTTAGACTTTCTTGTCCCAATACCCCTGAGCAAAATGGGCTTGCAGAAAGAAAAGATAGACATATTACAGAAATGGGTTGCACCCTTCTGTTTAATTCTTCTTGTCCTAAGTCCTTCTGGTATGATGGTTTTCTTATTGCAACCTTTCTTATAAATAAAACTCATACACCTGTTTTATGAATGAAATCTCCTTATGAAATTCTTTTTCAAGTTCAACCTGATTATTCTGTTTTGAGTTTTTGGTTCTACTTGTTTTCCTTATCTTGGTCATTCCAGACCTGATAAGTTGTCTCCTAAATCACTTAAATGTGTTTTCATTGGGTATAGCCCTTTACATAAGGGTTATAGATTTTTTGATCTTTGTATAGCAAAATACATATCTTCAGAGATGTTATTTTTGATGAGACTTCTTTCTATTATGCTTCATCTTCATCTCCATCTTCATCTGTTGCTTCTTATGATGATAATATTATTTTTAATTCTGATTCAGAATCCTTAGATTCTGGTCTCACTTCTTCTGTCTCTCGTAATCATGTTGTCACTAGGTCAATGAGAGGTATTTCTAAACCAAAATAGTTTTCTGATTTTGTATTAAAGCACTCATTTAAGCATCCTATTCCTAATGCTTTTACTTGTTTATTAGATTTTATTTCTGAGCCAAAATCTTGTAAGGAGGCATCTAAGAGTGTGCAATGGGTAGGATTAAAGAAAGATGAAATTGAGGATCTTAGGCTTAATGAAACATGGACTTATGTTAGACCAGAACCACATATGAACATTCTTGGTTGTAATTGGGTTTACAAAGTAAAGTTTAGGGATGATGGGAGTGTAGATAGGCTTAAATCAAAATTAGTTGCACAAGGTTACAATCAACATGATGGAGTTGATTTTGGAGAAACTTTTTCACCAGTTGTTAAGACTACCACAGTTAGAGTTTTTCTTACTTTTGCTATTACAAATGGATGGATTGTTAACAACTAGATTATCTAATGCAT
>JAJJMB010010713.1:549499-599552 GCA_023531105.1 Papaver atlanticum
AACTTCATTTATTCTAGCTCTTGAATGGCCGTGCAGGAACAAACAACAGTCTCTTATCTTGTTCTTCACTTCAGATGGTACTGCGACACTAACACATCTCCAACTTCAAGTCTTCCAGTCAATGAGTCCTCAGAAAACAAAAAGAGTAATGGTAGTAAGTGAGTATTTTAGTCAGGATAAAATAATGACAAGGGAAACTAATTGTCATAAGAGTTTAGTCACCAATGGAATTAGATAGGAAAACGTATTAGTTGTCAGATTAGCTGCATCGATCTCCTTCATTTATAACAAACTTAACGACTAATACGTATCCACTCTGAAAAATCTATGGTGGTAAGTTGCACCTGTTGGCAGGAGTCATGTAAAACATATATTTGAAGAGATCATAGTAGGTAAGTAAACAAACCTGAGATAGAAAAGGAAACCTGCACCTTCGCATCAACAGTGTCTCATATAACGGCTATGCGAGCACATCTCTAGGTACCTCAAAACTACCACATCTCTTATCTTGGTGTACACTGGTCCTGCAAGGCTACGTAAGTGGTGGAAAAAATACATTACAAGATATGCACTTGTTACCTATGAATTTTTCCCACACTTACACAGCTTCAGGTCGCATCAATGAATCCTGGAAGAAAAAAGGGAAGGGTAGTAAGAATCAACCAATTTTCATCAAGGGAAAGAGACCATAATAATGATAAGTAATGCAAGAAACTCTAATGTGTTAAGAGTTTACTCACCAACTGGAATTAAAGAGGTTACTTGTCAGGTTTGTGATAGACGCATTTATGTGTCTATTTTCATCTCTATTGTGTATATTGTTAGTACCCATTTTTGTACTAATTTTGGTATTTTATCCCTTTGTAGGTGTTTTTGGAGAAATAGGCTTTTGCGGCGAAATTGGCTCGAAAAGTTGTTGAAGGCACCTGGGAGGACATTTGCTATTCGGACTCTCATTTTGGATAAGGGGTAACCCTTTTCCAAGCAGCTGCTAAGCACAGACCAGGATTGGATAGGGGGACACCTTCTTCACGTTTTGAAAATGAAATTTTGGCAGGAAATTTTGCCGCAGGAAGAACAAAGTGAAGATTGCGATTTTGGGCTGGTTTTGAAGAGATTAAAGCTCTGATTTTTCTTGGGATTGCTTCTTAACCATCAACAGACGAGGTATGGGTGATTGAATGGACTGTTTTGGGCTAGATGATCGGGTTTTGATAAAACAGGGAAGAAAAAAAAATTATTTATGGAAACAGGCTACACATGGAAGTTTCGTGGGATTTGGGAGAAAATATCTTCCCTGTGATTTGGCAGTATCATATACAGAGATATCTTGGGACAAAATCAGAGAAAACACGTGAAACAGAGATAAGAAAAGAAATATCGCAACTTGTGGAGAAAGGAAAAAATCAAAGTTATTCTCGGATTTTCTTGGCCCTATGATGTATAAAAGAGTTGGTTCGAGTCCTAGGAGGGGGATGAACACTTTGGGGGAAGTTTAGAGCCTTAGAGAAGCGAAAAAAATCAACTGGAGGTGAACGCGTTCTGCTGCTGCTGCTGCTGAAGAAGAAGAAGAAGAAGACGAAGAACATAAGACCCACAGAGTCAGTCGGAGAAGCAGTCTTATTTTCAGTGACAACGAAGTTCTATCGTTTCTGTCTGCAGCCACCGAAGCCTTTCCGCAACGATTCAGTCTTCTGTATTAGACTTTCAGCGACTACAGTATACTCTTTTCTCCCTTTTAATCAATTTTTGAGCCATAAACATGTATTTTGAGATCATGATTAATATGAGGAGCTAAACCCCATTGCTGAGGCGATAGAGGAAGCTATTTTTCCAACAAAAAGTGGTATATTTATTTATTTCAATTATTTTTATGATTATTTTGCCTTGATTGATAATTGTGTGAATGATTTTTGTTAAGCAATTGTTATTTCTTTTGATAGAGCATGCTTAGCCATAGGTTTTTGATGCTCTACACTTTGGATTTACACTTGTTATTTTGAAAATCTATATGTTGCAATAGTTTAGAATCAAATTAAATGCAAAAATTGAATAAATATAAATATTGGATTAAATCACTTTGAACTTGGAAAATAGTGGAATCTTGGCCTCAGTGTTCTTTTAATATTGATAACATCTTTTGTCTGAGTTTGTTATAATTTTTAGTGAGTTTGCTATTTTAGTTTTAAAATTTAAGTCTAAAAAAAATCCTTCACAAGTCTTAGAGTTCGAATCATTTTTACTACAACTACAAAACACATCAATTTTTGGCGCCGCCGACGCGGATTTGTTTTTAGGGTTTTAGATTTATTTTTATTTTTTTATTTATTATTTTGTTCTATTTTACGTTTTTGGGTATTTATCTTTTGTCTACAGGTTTTGGAACATAAAGAAAAAATTGAGCCAAGGAGTTTGGTGATGTCGTAAAGACTTGGAGCTAAAGATTAAAGCGAAAAGAACGGAAAAGAAGACAATTTTATTTTAGTTATTTTCTTTAGTTTATTTTAGTTTATTTTTTATTTAGGGTTTTGTTTATTTTAGAAAAAAATAAATTGTATTAGGGTTTCTTTATTATTTTGTAATTTTTCTTTTCTTTTTTTTTTGGACTTTTGGACTCTGGACATTATTTATTTTTTGTTATACCCTACGGAAGGGTACCTTTAATCATAAAACTGTTTGCAGAGAAGGAGGACAATTACGATATTGTCTCTGCACCTTGGGTTCGTACACTGACACAGGAGTCAGTGGCCCGAGTCGACTACAACTGATTCATCCCCCGTCTGGAACGGGAGGTAAGATTCTGAACACTTGCGAATCCCCTGTCAGCGAGTTACTGTATTCCTTAAGGTGCATATCTGCTGAGGATTTGAATACGGACAGTTATTTTTCTAGTAAAGGGCAAGGCCTGGCCATACAAGATAAGGGTTCGTATTTCATCACCGTTCTCTTCTTGCCCGCCTTAGGAAACGATACCGAACGCGAACCCAAGCTTAAAATTTTGACTAAAACGAGACCGATAGGGTAACGAGCTTGTAGAAAAGTCGTTCAAAAGGATCGTATTGGGTATCTTGTTAGCCTAACTTAAAGTTCAGGAAGATTACTGTAAGTCGATTAGAGCCTCCTTGTAACCCAGGGAAGCGTTGCCAAAGAGGTGGGGGTATCAAAGCTCCTCTGAGCTTCTCCTACTTCTCTTCGACTTACTTTATTCGGATCGTCCTACGAGGTTTGCTAAAATTGTACCCAGTTGCCTTTTGGAAGATTAGAAGCTGGTCTAGAAACAATCTAAGTGGAGCCATCATGCTTTTTGTTTGCTAGAAATCAATAGGTTTGATTTGGTTGAGTCGTCTTTGATTTGTGATTGCTCACCCTTCCAATTTGGAAACTCTTGTATGCCTGAACGTAAAAGAGACGCCCTAGGTAGATTTGTTAAAGAAAAACCTAGCAGTTCTAAGCGTCTCGATTACCTTAATCTAGAGAGTCCGATTTTCGGAGAGTCCTGTTTTGAACATTCTCCTGAAGAGAGAATCCCTAATACTCCGATAGTACCAAAAATGGCTACTTTGAAAGCTTTGTTGAATCTGACTAGGACTACTCGTCCCTCGTGTATTAAGTTAGCTGACATAGAAGCCAATTATGAACTTAAACCTGGGACCATACAGATGCTCCCAATCTTTTTAGGGAAAAAAAATGAGAACCCCTATTTCCATGTTAGGGATTTTGAAGAAATTTGCAGTACCCTAAGAATTAGAGGCTTAGATGATGATGCTTTGAAACTTAGGTTATTTCCCTTTTCCCTGAAAGATAAAGCCAAATCGTGGCTGTATAGTTTGACTTCTGAGTCAATCGAAACATATGAACAACTTACATCTACCTTTTTCAATAAGTTTTTCCCTAGGCATAAAACATCGTCGATTAGGACGCAAATTTGCACATTCTCACAACAAGAGGGAGAATCTTTGTATAGGTATTTGGAAAGGTTCAATGATTTTTTAACACAGTGTCCTCACCATGGTTTAGAAAAGGTTAGGCTAGTTCAGATCCTTTATGAGGGTTTAGATTATTCCACAATAACCACGGTTGAAGCTCTTTGTCCAGGTGGGTTTTAGAACCAAACTGTTGATGCGGCAATGGCATTTTTGAATGAAGCCGCTGAAAAGACCAAACAATGGGAAAATAGTAGGAACCCCGGAAAACAATTCTTCTAAGCAGAGGAAACGTTAATAGGGTAGAAGGAGGCTCTGAATCAGATTCCAAGATTACAGCGATAGCTAAAAGGTTAGAAGTTCTAGAAATGGGTCACACTAGTGGTAGATTGGAGCCTTTTTGGGAAGGCCATAATAATGAAGAGCAAGCCAATGCTCTTTATAATAACACTAGACTCGATAATCGTCAGAAATATGACCCATATTCAGAAACCTATAATCCCGAGTGGAGAAACCATCCGAACCTTGCATGGTCTAAGGGCCAGAATCAAGGTCAGTTTAGTAACTCTAATGCTCCCCCAGGTTTTAGTTATGCTAAGAATCCTTCGGGACAAGCTCAATTTCAGAATCAGTCGGATAAGAAAATCCTAAGCCTAGAGGAGTCTCTCGTTTTGTTAACTCAGCAAACTGCAAAATTTCAGCAATCAGTAGAACTAAGTCTACAAGCTAGTAACAAGATAGGACAAGAAAATAGTCAGGCTATCTCCGAGTTGAAAACCCAGGTAGGTCTGATAAATGAGTCTTTGAGAGAAAAAGGTAGGTTTCCTAGTCAAACACAACCCAACCCTAAAGGAGTTCATGAAGTAGATGCAAAACCATTGAATCAATTGAATGTTATTAGAACCCTTAGGAGTGGTAGAATTGTAGACAATGAGGTAACCATGCTCGATAGTGAACATACTGTAGTTCACCCCTCAGGATCTCACCCCTAAGGACCACCCATAGCTGAGGAGACCGATAAAGTTTCTGATGATGTCAATTCAGTCCCTGGGAGGTCTGATTCTGTGCTTAGAGCCCCATTTCCCCAGCTATTAGTACCAACAAAGAAGGAATCAAACTTTAATTACATATTGGAGGTTTTTAAGCAAGTTACCATAAACCTTCCTTTATTAGATGCAATTAGGCAAATTCCTGCTTATGCCAAGTTCCTTAAGGATATGTGTACGCGAAAGCAAAAACTTAGCGTCCATAAGAAAGCCTTTTTAGCTAGTCACGTAAGTTCAATCATTCAGAACACCACAACTCAAAAGTACAAAGACCCAGGTTCCCCTACCATTGCTTGTACAATAGGTAAATTCAGGTAGAAAAAGCTTTACTTGACTTAGGAGCCAGTGTGAACTTACTGCCGGACCATGTGTATTTACAGCTAGGACTTGGTGAAATGAAACCTACTCAGATGACACTGCAGTTAGCTGATAGGTCCATTAAAATTCCTCGAGGTTTTATCGAGGATGTTCTCATTGAGGTCGACAAGTTTATTTATCCAGTGGATTTTGTTGTGCTAGATACCCAACCTGTCCCTGACCCAGAGAACCAGATACCTGTGATTTTAGGTCGCCCATTTTTAGCTACTTCTAATGCGATCATAAACTGTCGAAATGGTGTGATGAATTTGTCTTTTGGTAATATGACTATGGACCCACACATGAGAATAATGATTATCTCATGCAAAAGCTGAAGGAAACAAGTCTCTGACTTGTGTTTTGATTACTTGGGAAAGTGAAGATCTTGTACATTATGAATCATCAAGTTGGATGCATCGACGGTGTTAGATGAAGACATAATGTTCCACATGGGCCCCCGTTAAAGATCTACCCAATCATAAAGGCGCAGGCGTTCTAAAAAATTACACCCCGTCGCAGCATGTCAGGATCTTGTATATTTGTAACAAACCAAAATGATGTCAACCGACTTTGTACTCTTATCGAGTCCGGTTTTTATGCGCGCGGTGGAGAAATTTGGGGAATGGTGGCGGTGAGATTTTTTCTATAAATAGAGGTCGAGTGAGAGAGGGAAAGGACATTTCTTCAGTGAGCCATTTTCATTTGTCGCGAGAATAGAGAAACAGTTAAAGAGGGTTTTTATTTTAAGTTTTACTTTAATTCTTATTACGTTTAGCTATTAGTAGCTAATCTTTTTAATTGATTAGGTATGATTTCAAAGTCCTGAATAATGAAGTATTAATTTCTTTAATCACGTTTATTTCAAGTTTTATTTTATTTTTAATTATCTTTATTATTTTTATTGTCCAAGAATATTAGGGGTTATTTAAAATGATCAATTAAATTAACCAATCAATATTTCTTCTACTAGTTTAGGGTTATGTGATACGTGTAATTGTCACATCAACTCTTTACACAAGTAGTAAATCGCAAGAGCTGACAGAGAGATTTTGTTAAGCAATTGTATGTAAAGATAACACTAGTAAGCAGGCCGAGCCTATGCGTCTGATGCTAGGATCAACCTGATTCACGGAGAGTAAATCATTCAACTAATTTACACCTTGAGAGCTTATTGTTGGTGGGTTGGTTGGATAGAATCTGGTAGTCGAGCGCTTCCGTATCCAGTGATTGTAGGAATCCGTGGGATAGCAGAGCATATTGCTACTCTACGGTTGGTAACAATATAAATTCAACAAGAAATAAATTTGTATTTAATTAAGTTTCAGTTCAGTGACGGCAAATGATTCCCTGGTCATCTTTCTTCATATTATTTTAAATCAATCTTTACTATTTTGTTTTATTAGTTACTTTAATTTAAAATCTAAAAACTCCCATTTCGGTTACTTTTAACAACTAGAAACTCCCTGCTCTTCGTGGGAACGAACTCCTTGCCATTATATTACCAGTTAATTATGTGGAAAGAAGTAATTAATTTGTTGTGTAAACGACGCGCACCATCAATTTTAGTGACAAAACTATCAATACATATGGATTACAAAATAAATAAACTTTGTAGCTTCTAATCCAAATGCTTGATCTCCTTGGTTCTTCAACATTACTCGAAATCTTCGTCACTTCCAAGTACTCCAGTGATTCTGAACGTGTTCAACTCAGCCTCATAGTTGTTTAAGATCCGTAGCTATAACAATGAGAAAACAGTTGCTCTCAATCATTGTTATACAGTTTCATAGTATTATTACACAGCATCAAAGTTCAATTGTATCACAACTTTGACAACAATACTATGGTGATATGTATCACTCCCCCTTAGTCAATACTTCATCTCACATGAAAACCACTCCCCCTTACATAATGATCTGTAAACCATATGCATTTGTAGTGTGAACTACACATTAATTCTCCTCCTTTTTGTCAATATAAATTGGCAAAGGTACGAAAACTAGTGGGATCCTAATGAAATTTTCATAGAGATACTTCATGACCAAAAGAGAACATATCAACTTTGTTTCGATGATTTCACATAGCCGAAACTAGTGTATTCATCAAGGAGTTTACAAAGATACAAGAAAACTCCTACAATATTCCACAACCGCACTCCCCACAAAGATTTGGCAATTAAGCACAAGTTCAAAAAGAACTCTCCCCCATAAAATGTCATTCCCGAAAGAACAATAAGAACGACCTTACTTACACAAGAAAAGAAGGATTTCTTTGGACATTAACAAATCACGTCAAACATGAATTCGTAATCCAAAATACTCAATTAAATTAACTACAAGAGAACCCATGATTAATTTAATCAGAAATGCTCAACATAAGAGAACTTACGGAGCCACACAGTGTATTCATAAGAATGTAGATCAGGGAAAGATTAATATTTTCATTCTATTTTTCATCAATATTTGCATAGAGACGTATAATAGACTTAATCTTTGTAATCAAAAGTTCATCCTATCTTCATCAATATTTGCATAATGACATAATAGGCTTAACTTTTGACATATATGGGACAATCATAGTTCACAGATGCAAACACACATATCCCATAAAAAAAATTTGCAATATATAAAACCAATAAAGATTAATACTGCAAAATCATCTTCCAAATAACCTTTAGAATTTAAATAACTAAATCTAAAAACATTGCAAGATGAGTTGGAAATAGCTATGTGTACTCACAATAATTGTTATTCCAAACCCTAGTTATCCTTCTTAAAACACAAGAATAAATTCTCATAAGAAGTTTCCTAGATATCAAGACAAACTCGTAATGCACATGCAAGATGATTTGTCCTTAGAGGGTAGAATCAATCTTTTTCGCCTGGATTTACACAAAGAATAGCTACCAAAGGCATATAAAAATATTTTCTTAACAAAGAAGAACATACAAAGTCATTAACGACCATGAACCATAGTTCACAAAAGATGATTGTGAACATTAAGGAATTCCATAACAATGTGTACTATTGCCCATTCTTGAACTTCCTTCTTTGTGATTCACCAACATCATTCTTGTAAAAGCTACAAATGAGATTAGAAGAGGAGTACTCTAATAATCCAAGTTCCCAAGTCCAAGAGAAGTAGAACAAGTGTAACGAAACGGAGCAAAACACTCAAAAACAAGAGACAGGACAGTGACCAATCTTAACTTGTCCAAATTCAAGAATTCTCATCTCCAATTTGAATATAATTGAAAGAGGAATAGAATGCAAAAAGAATGAGGTCATTCCGAGTTCGGACGAAGAAGTTACGGCCAAAACAAGTTTACCGAATATCGACGTCTACAGGCCAGTATGCATACGGGTTTGCAAACTAATTTTCATGACCAGGAGCAGTATGCAAATGGGTTTGCGTACTAAAATCCCTGGATTTTGATTTCAAATGATGGTATGCATACCTGGTATGTGTACCATGAAGTCCAAACATCTCGAACTACTATTTTCAAATCTAAACATTTAAGAACCTTAAACACAGATCAAGTTAGGTAGAAATGAACGATAAGAAAGGTACGTGGATCATTATAAGTACTCTAAGGAAAGACACAAATCTTGCTCAAGTTTATAGACATACCTTTTTAGATGAATCCAATTGAATTCTACAGCCTTACCAAACGTAATTTGTGCACCCCAATTCTCGTTCTTCCCTCACCGTATACATAACAGGGCATTGCTTGGTGAGGATGCACTTACAACACAATCAAGTTTTGTTGAGGTGAACAATGTCTTGCTCACCACAAGTGACTGAAACAGACTTTTCCGTAACTATGGAATTTTACCCATTTATAGTTTTTGGCTTATTCTGTTTCATTTTTGGATAATCATGAAATAGATCACTTTTAGAACCTTTCACATCCAAACCCATCTTTCCAAAGAACTTTGTAAGTTCCAACATCATGGATACTGCCTTTTCCACGGTCATGGAATTTTCGGGGAGATCATTCTTTTTCACACTCAAAGTATCATAGGCTTTTTTTGGTACCCACTTCTGAGTGCGTTTAGGAACAATATGAACCTTCTTCCCATTACTCTCTTCTAGATTTCTCGAAAGAGAATTGGATTGACTATTCTTTTGCAAGTTAGTCTTTCTCCAATTGGGAGCATCGGATCTTGTCTTCGTCTTTACAAAGTTAAACTTTTACGATTGTGAAAAGGATTCGTATGACGTTTATAGGCAAATCTAGGTTTATCACAGCATTGATTCTTTTGCCTAAAGGTTGGATAGTTACAACCTGTAACGTTAAGGGGATTAGTCTTAACATATGATCTTGGTTTCACAACTTATTGTGATGGCCAAACAAGAACATCATGAAGTTTCTCATTCCTTATACGGAAACGACATCTCCTTTCCAGGTGACCTTTATTTCCGCAATAGTGGCAAACATAAGGGATGTTCTTACCTCGATCTGTGTGTATTGACTTTGGAGGTTGATATACATTGCTCTTTTGAACTTTAACTGCCGGTGTAGGTATTTTACTTTCATCAGTGGAAACCTTTTGTTGAGAAGAATCACTAGCCTTGACAAATTTTACCTCTTTGCTAGTACTTGGGGCATCTTTTCCCTTATAGCCCAATCCTCGTGTATCACGATGATTTTTACTTGCTCCTAGCATTATGGTTAATTTTTTTGAACTATAATCGAACTTTTTCAAGTCCTCTTCCAACACCTTGATTTTATCAAGAGCAGCAGTTAAATCAGCCTCAAGTTTCTTTTCTCGAGAAAGAAAAACACTTTCTTTGTCTTTGAAACAACTCTGTTGAGAGTTAATCCTTACTTCAGATTCAGCAAGTTCTTATTTCAACTTAAAAAGATTTCGATGAAGATTTTCACATTCAGACTTCTTTGAACGTACATCTTCTTCACGATCTTTAAGTATAGATTGTAAAAGATTATAACCATGCACAATCGTATCCCTTAAAGAGTTTTCACATTTTCATGTTTTCTAGACAGAGAGGAGTCAGAAACTCAGTCAAACAAGATGTTGACCTTTTCTTCTTCATGAGTTGGTCAAAAAGCTTGATATATTGTGAGACTTCCTCATCAACACCTTGTCCCTCATCAGAATCACTTCCATCCGAAAGATCGTCCAATTGCTCATCTAGGCGTGCTTCCCAGTTATACACAGTTTCATACAATTGAGAAGGTGTGAGAGACTTCTCAGGAAAAACAAGGCTTTGAACCAAATCAGAATGTTTCTGAACTGGTGATGCGTTATCTGAGATATTATCATCATTCATAGAGTCAGATCGCTACAAACACAGACTTATGAGGTCTTAAACGTGTTTGCCTGCTCTGATACCAATTGAAAAAGCGGGGGTCTAACAACCACACCCAATATTTTGCTTAGTGATAGACGCATTTATGTGTCTATTTTCATCTCTATTGTGTATATTGTTAGTACCCATTTTTGTACTTATTTTGGTATTTTATGTGTTTGTAGGTATTTTTGGGCAATAAACATTTTTGGAGAAATCGGCTCCAAAAGTTGATAAATGCAACCCGAAGGACACCTGTTATGCGGACTCCAGCATCGGATAAGGGGCGACCATTGGATAAGGGGCACCATCTCCTTCCTCTTTTAAACTCGAATTTTGGCGGGAAGAATAATTCCTCGCCTGTGAGTCGTTGCGAACTTTTCCATATCGGATTTGGACTAGACTTTCAGTGAACTTGGTCTTGGATATGGTTTGCATGGGATTAATACATTACAACAGGATTGGTAAAGGAGTTAAATCAGGAAATAAATATGTTTCTGTAAGTATTTCATCGAAACAGGGGATGAGAATTATTAACGGGATTTTGTGCTTCATAAAAGGAAGTTACGTGAAGGTTTAAGGAAGATGCTTTCCTAGTATTTGTGGCATCAAGTGTTGAGATCAGAGCTGCACAAGACGCCTAAGAAAAAAAAAGAAATAAAGGAAATAAAATCCCGAGGTTTGTGGTGAAAGAAAAAGGGATTTAATCGGGTTTTGCTTGGGGTTGTGGTATATATATAGACTTCTGAAAGACAGGGGAAGGTGTCGAGAGTTTGGGGGGCTGAGAAGGGCTGAGGAGTGAGAAATCAAGACGAACAGAAAGCTTCCTACTGCTGTTTTCTGCTGGTGCGGAGCTGAAGAACACGAAGATCATCGACCCACACCTAACAGTCGCAAAGAAGTATCGTTCTTCAACAGCAGATAACACTTAT
The DNA here is from genome assembly GCA_023531105.1 of Papaver atlanticum. Classification (NCBI taxonomy): domain Eukaryota; kingdom Viridiplantae; phylum Streptophyta; class Magnoliopsida; order Ranunculales; family Papaveraceae; genus Papaver; species Papaver atlanticum. The sequence continues at coordinate 561,071 of JAJJMB010010713.1, forward strand.
CGTTTATAAACAACACTTCATTGTAACGGTGATTTCTGTAACGCCAGAAAAGCGTTGCAGATTCGCTGTATTATTCTTCTCCTTCAATAAAAACACCTTTTGAGTCATGTTTATATCTTTTGAGCATATTTTCACCATGAAGAGCTAAACCCCAACACTGGGATGACGGAGGAAGCCCTATTTCACGCATGTGGTAATTCTAATAATTCTTTTATGACTATTTGCATTGATTTTTAATTGATTTATGATTTTTATTGAATGGGTGTGATATTGTTTGATGATGTATGCTTGGTCAATGTATTTTTGATACATCATGCTTTTGATTTACAGCCATTGCTTTTCAAAAATCTACTTTTGGCAAAGAATAAGAGTCCATATTTTTAATATTTGAGCTATAATTGATTGGAATTATTATTTGAATCACATGAATGAAATTTGGTGGAATCCTGAGTCTCAGTGCTTTTTTATAATCTTGACCAAAACATTATTTTGATTTTTCTAGTTTTCTAAATTAAGTCTAAAAATTATTCTTCACAAGTCCGAGTTAACGACAACCTTACTTACCACTTTAAAATTACATCACTTAGCAATCTGTATGGACTAACTCCAATATACTTTCAAGAGCATCAACTAGACAGTCAGACTCAATCTTAAGAAAAGTATATCAAAGAGTTGTATCTCAATTTCTCAATTCAATCTGTAATCAAACAAATAGGAATTTGCGATCCCGATTGAATATATGAAATATAATGCGGAAAAGAAATAATACATACACCAGAAATTTTGTTAACGAGGAAACCGCAAATGTAGAAAACCCCCGGGACCTAGTCCAGATTTGAACACCACACTGTATTAAGCCGCTACAGACACTAGCCTACTCCAAGTTAACTTCGGACTTGAATGTAGTTGAGCCCTAACCAATCTCACACTAATCAAGGTACAGTCGCGTTCCTTATGCCTCTGGATCCCAGCAGGACTCTACGAACTTGATTCCCTTAGCTGATCTCACCCACAACTAAGAGTTGCTACGACCCAAATTCGAAGACTTGATAAACCAATCCGTCTCACACAGAAAATTCTATTGTATAGATAAATATGTCTCCCACAGAAATACCTATGAGTTTTGTTATGTCTTTTGATAAATCAAGGTGAACATGTACCAATTAATACACCGGACTTATATTCCCGAAGAACGGCCTAGTAATGTCAATCACCTCACAATAATATTAATCGTATAGTAGCGAAACAAGATATTGTGGAATCATAAATGATGAGACGAAGATGTTTGTGACTACTTTTTATCTTGCCTATCGGAGATTAAATCTTGAGCAAATCTTAGAGAAAATAGTACTCAATCACGATAGAAAATGGCAAGATCAGAACAAACAACTACAGAGAAAATAGTTGGGTCTGGCTTCACAATCCCAATGAAGTCTTAAAGTCGTTAACCTACAGGGTTTCGTGAAAAAACTAAGGTTAAAGGAGAATCAACTCTATTCGCAACTAGTATCACACAGGAGGTATGGGGATTAGGTTTCCAAATTACTAGAGTTCTCCTTTATATAGTTTTCAAATCAGGGTTTGATAGCTTTGAAACAAAGCAATCAATATTCACCGTTAGATATATGAAACCTGATCTAAGAGCCAAGCTAAGTTTGCTTGAAACCAAAGCAATATCTTTCCATCGTTAGATGGTCTTAGCTTGTTACACACAAATGAAATGTACCTTCATTTAGATATGAGTAACCGTACCTAAACGTTTACACTTTGTTGGCTCAACGATAGTTAACCGAAGTTAGCCAAATGAACACTTTCTTATCAACCATATTCATCTTATCAACAACTAGTTCAAATGACTCAAATGAAACTAGTTATAAAGTTGTTCAGTTGTTTATAATCTCATAGAAGTATACAAGACACAATTGAAGCAAAATCGATTTTGATTCACTCGAATCAAGTCATGAACATTATAGCCACAGTTTGCAAAAGATTGCATTCCTTATTATATAAATGTATTAGTTCATGAACAAACCAATTCTAGAACTTAACCCACTCAAGTATGCAAACGGGTATGCATACTTAAGTAGTCGGACTTGGACTATGTCCGATAGTATGCGAACGGGTACGCATACTATCACACATCCAAAACAACAGTTGAATTAGTACGCGTACGGGTATGCATACCAAGGCTCCCGGACTTTACCTGACCTTCCCAGTACGCATACGGGTATGCATATTATACCGGTTTTATATCAACATATATGCAAGTACGCATACTATGTCTATAATCCAATTATGGTTAAGTGTTCTAAACTTTATTTCAATCATTGAAACATTCTTAGAGGATGACAATAGTTGTTTTCACTAACTATTAGCATCAAAGTGATTTTCAATTTATTAAAATAATCAATATGAAATATTCCTAGTCTACATCAAATGACTGTATCACACAAATCATGTAAGATGTTACTTGGCGAGTTTCACATGATCATCTTTTGACTTGCGTCAAGAATATAAGATGAACTTTGTTGAAGCAAAAGCTTACCAACACATATTTTGAGAAATATGTAAGAGAGTTAAACTCAACTCAAAATATCAAATGTGTATAATCGATTACTATATAGTAATATGACTTTTGTCTCAAGAAGGAGATAGAGTAGAAATAGACTTTCTGAGTGATAGATGAGTTTCAGTCTCCACATAACTTTTGTCGATGAAGTTCCACAAGCTCTCCTTAGTAGTTCTTCGTCTTCAATTGATGAACGCCTTGAAATCTAAAGCTCAACTACACAATCTATCCTAGTCCGATACATTACTATAAGTAGATTAGAAATCAAGACTTATAGTTTTGGTCACTAAACTTGATAAAAAAGCTTGAGATAGCAACGCTTGCGAGTTCGAACGAGCAGTGCTCTAACACTTAGATTAAGATTCACAACTATGAGATTCGTATATTGAAAAATACCACCAAATGATAGTTGCCGATCAGTACGAATTTTGGTTAGATAAATCTAATCTAAGTCGGGTCCCAGCCGATCAAGATGTGTGCACGAATTCACAACATACGAAAACTAATAAGAAAATATTCTTTGTATTCAAATCTTCAATTGCCTTCTCAATAACCTGCACAACACAAACTTGAAACCTCTTGTGATCAATCACACACAGAACGGAGTCTGTTAACAATGGATTGTCACAAGATGTCTTTAGATCTATAAATAGTTCTAAAGATCTCGTCGATACTTTGATCTAGTTTGAGTGACCCTTATGTAAGAAGAGAAGGCTCTCAACAATAATCAAACTAGGTGCCATCAAAGTTTCAACAACCGTTAGTCAATCAAATCAATAATCAAAAACTAAATAACAACGCAATTATCTAGTTTCCCACCAATGGTACTTGTAGAGTTTCTTGATCCCACAAAAGTATTTAAACGAGCTGTCGTAAGAGATTTCACCCAATTAGGGTACTTTTCTCTCCGGATAGACGGCTCCACCAGAAACAACACGAATGAAGTTTTCCTGACTCTTAGGATAGTTTGCAAGAAATGCAAACTCAAGTATTTCTAGACCAAGGTTGTTTGGACAACAAGGAAATTCCAAAACCGAAAATATTCTAAAGATATGTATTAAAGTACCTTCTTTCGGTTTTCCTATTTCCAATAAATGTTAACTAATATTTCCGAAATCTCTCTTAGAAAATTTCTATTATTACTGTAGCACATTTACTAATAATCGTTTTCTAGAGTATATGCTTTATTGCTGGTAATTAAAACATATATATTTGAAAATCATAATTAAATACTTTCAATATTTAGGTATGGGATCACCTTGAGCATTAAGGAATATCTTTGAACAATTAATGATAAGAGTTGTACATATATTCAAATAATATCGACATCTAGAAGTTTCTCATCTTAGCAAACCCTAATTTCTAATTCACACACAACATGAAGAAATGTGTGAACTTTGGAAACTCGGTTTCACTCTTAGGACCGGTTATATCATGACTCGCAATATTAGTTGTGATTGGTTATATCATGCTCCCATAGATAGGTTGTGACCGGTTACACCATGCTTCCCAATGTAGCTTGTGATCTGTTACACCTTACTTCTCAAAGTAGCTTGTGATCGGTTACACCTTGCTTCTCATGTATCTTGTGACCGATTACATCTTACTTCCCAATGTATCTTATGACCAATTACACCATGCTTTCCAAATCAGCTTATACCGGTTATACCTTGCTACACACTATAGGCTATGACCGGTTATACCTTGTTTCTCAACACACTTATGATTTCCTTTTCGATTATGAAAAAAGTTCATACATCTACTTCCTTAAACTAATGTAATAATACATAGTTTCCTAGGATGAAATCACACCCATATCCTTACACATAATCAAGTAACTAAATACATAGATTATGTTGATGTCGTATTTATGAATTTCAAAAGATAAGCGTTATACTTCGTAATATAATTCCTTGATACTTTGATCATAATTCTATGACCAAGTCTAATCACTATAGTATTATAAATACAGCTTCGCATGTTATGTTTTCAATATAAAGCGACTTGGAACATATGTTAAGAATGGAAACAAGATCAAGTCAATATTACTAACCTCAAGAGGAAGGATGATGTCTTCGTTGCAGTCTTTACTTCTTCACATTTTTCAGGTCTTCAGAGTAATACTTGTATGTCTCAACATTCCTAGACTTCCTAGTCTAACCTAAACGAAGTTGACTCTAGTAAATAATCAAGCGACTCTAGATGAGTTTCGATACTAAAATATGACAACTAAACTTGACATACCAACGCTTGGTGGGTTCAACTGAGTTATGCTCTAACAATGATCACTTGGTATATCTTGTTTTGTGGTTTTATCATCAGTATTTTATTTTTTCATATATAACTCACCAACTAGCACCGAGTGACCTGATTTTGGGCTAACGCATAATTGTATTTGTGGATTCCTTTTAGATAAAAAGCTTTACAAATGGGTAATTCTACATTGACCGTGAGAATCTCCCGGGAGACACGGCTCTGGGGTCCTACCTGGAGAAAACAGGAGGGTCCCTTAGGGTTGTGTCTCCCGAGAGTTTCCCTGGGAGATTCTCACGGTATAAAGAGAATTATTGAGTACTAATACATAATAACAAATTTTATGCTTAAAAAAAATAATTTAAAATGAAATGAAATGAAATAAACACTTCTAAAACTGTATGTCTTAAAAAGAAAAAGAAAAAACCATGTTGAAAATGGCAAATCACACGCACGAAAGAGGTGAGCCCCATCAAAATGTAGTCAGTGAGAGAGTCAATTTTGGAAGAGTTCATTTAGGAGACATTAAGAAGTTTTGAAAAAAAAGAAGAAAAGAGCCTCAATTTTCATCTTGAGTTTTTCGCTATATGAACTAGATCTTAATGACAATTTATAGTTGTTGTTTTTAACGAAATTAGTTATTTGGTTTTGTATTATATTGATGTTGTTGTTGTGTATCGACATTTTTTTTTTGCCATATGGACGATTTTTTCTTCTGTTTTTGCACGTTATTCTTTTTCGTTTTAAGAGCGCTTCTATCAAATATCCATATTGTATTGTGCTCTGATATTGTTGGTTCATCAAGAACATCGGAGATTCTACTCGGCATCACTTCAGATTCATACTGTGAAGGATTTAGAACATCCGGATTCGTTAGGATCTACAAGATTATGGACAAAAAACTTCTTTATCTATAATGCATCTCTAATTAAAGAATAAGGAGATCAGTTTAAATGGTCGAAGTTGATTCCGGATTACACCATCATTCCCAGGCACGGAGCTACACCAAGTCTAGCGGGGACAACAGTCCCCCTATAATTTCCTAATCACATATTAGCCTTTACCTAATTATCATATAAGGCTTGGAAATTTTAAGTATTTATAGATTTGTATATTATTTAAAGAGCCTTAAATCCTATAAGATTTTATGTAAATTCTACTATACTTACTCTAAAGTTGTTGGGAAGTGGCCAATGGGAAGAATATAACTATTTGGAAGGATAGATGGGTGCCCTCTATTGATAGACATTTGGATTCTAGATTCAGTTTAGCGAATATGTGCAATGTTAACCAGCTTATGGAGGACTCAAAAGTCTGGAATGTTAGCACTCTTGAGACTCTTTTTGATCAGGAGATTTTTAATCAGATTAGAAAAATTAGAATACCTGAGAATGGTAATAATATTATTAGATGGTTGCCTGAACACAATGGTCTATTCACTGTGAAATCAGCCTATATGGTTATCTTGAATGAATCTCAATCTAATATTGTTTCTAATAATGCAGGTGCAGTTAACTGGAAAGATTTTTGGAAACACAAATTGCAGCCCAGGATATTACACTTCTTATGGAAATGCATATCTAAGTGCCTTCCAACATGTGAAAGAATAGGGAGATATCATGGGAATAATGCTAGTACTTGTCCTTTCTGTGGTATTCATCTTGAAACAATGCATCATATTTTCTTTGAATGCAATACAGCTAAATAAATATGGAGATTAGAGGATAATAATCTTTTTAATGCTATTACCAATGTCAACTTTGATGATTGGTTGTGAAAAAGCGGGGGTCCAACAACCTCACCCAATATTTTGCTGAGGCAATCTGTATGGACAAACTCCAATATAATTCCAAGAGAATAAACTAGACAGTCAGACTCAATCCTTGGAAATATATCCAAGAGTTGTATCTCTGTTTCACAATGTAATCAGCAAATCAAACAGATAGAAATCCGCGAGCCTGATTATTATGTGAAACAACTTGAACGGTACCAAAGACCAATGTTCAAGTGTCAATCAATTTATATCAACAACAAAAGGTTGGATTATCTAATTGATTGAACTACGTACAACCTGTGATATTTCAATTATATAAACAAATATAACGCGGAAAAGAAATAACACAGACACTATAAATTTTGTTAACGAGGAAACCGAAAATGCAGAAAAACCCAGGGACCTAGTCCAGATTTGAACACCACACTTTATTAAGCCGCTACAGACAATAACCTACTCCAAGTTAACTTCGGACTGGAATGTAGTTGAGCCCTAACCAATCTCACACTGATCAAGGTACAGTCGTTTTCCTTATGCCTCTTAATCCCAGCAGGACTCTACGAACTTGATTCCCTTAGCTGATCTCACCCACAACTAAGAGTTGCTACGACCCAAAGTCGAAGACTTGATAAACTATTCCGTCTCACACAGAAAATTCTATTGTATAGATAAATATGTCTCCCACAGAAATACCTATGAGTTTTGTTATGTCTTTTGATAAATCAAGGTGAACATGTACCAATTGATACACCAGACTTATATTCCCGAAGAACGGCCTAGTAATGTCAATCACCTCACAATAATATTAATCGTATGGTAGCGAAACAAGATATTGTGGAATCACAAACGATGAGACGAAGATGTTTGTGACTACATTTTATCTTGCCTATCGGAGATTAAATCTTGAGCAAATCTTAGAGAAGATAGTACTCAATCACGATAGAATCCAGCAAGATTAGAACACGCAACTACATAGAAAATATTTGGGTCTGGCTTCACAATCCCAATGAAGTCTTTAAGTCGTTAACCTATAATGGTTTTATAAAAACCTAGGTTAAAGGAGAATCGACTCTAGTCACAACTGGTATCACACATGAAGGTGTGGGGATTAGGTTTCCCAGTTGCTAGAGTTCTCCCTTATATAGTCTTCAAATCAGGATTTTCAATCAATGTTACCTTAGTAACAAAGCATTCAATATTCACTGTTAGATGAAAACCTGATTAGACTCAAGCTAATATCTTTCAACCGTTAGATCAAACTTAGCTTGTTTCATACAAATGAAAAGTGACTTCATTTAGATATGGGTAACCGTACCTAAACGTGTACACCTTATTGGATCAACAATAGTTAACCGAAGTTATCCATATGAACACTTTCATATCAACCTTGTTCATCTTAACACAACTAGTTCAAATGACTCAAATGAAACTAGTTATAGAGTTGTTCAATTGTTATATTCTCATAGAAGTATACAAGACACAATTGAAGCAAAATCGATTTTGATTCTCTCGAATCAATTCATGAACATTATAGCCACGATTTGCAAAAGATAGCATTCCTTATTATATAAATGTATTAGTTCATGAACAACCCGATTTTAGAACATAACCTACTCAAGTATGCAAACGGGTACGCATACCTAAGTGGTCGGACTTGGTTTGGGTTCGCCAGTATGCGAACGGGTACGCATACCTCCAAACTTAGTTGAATTCACGGACTTGAACTTATGCCGGTATGCATACGGGTATGCATACTAATTTCCCGGACTTTCAACTAACCAACCAGTATGCATACTATGGTTCCCGGACTTGGAATAACTTACATCAGTTAGCATACAAGTACGCATACTGTGTTATATCCAATCATGGTTAATTGTTCTAAACTCCCAGTTCAATCATTGAAACATTCTTAGAAGACGACAATAGCTGTCTCACACAAACTATTAGCTTCAAAGCAATTTTCAAGTGATCGATAGATCAAGACGAAATATTCCGAGTCTACATCAAATGACTGTCTCACACAAATCATGTAAGATGTTACTTGGCGATTTTCACATGATCATCTTTTGACTTTTGTCAAGAATATAAGTTGAACTTGGTTAAAACGAAAGCTAACTAACACATATTTCGAGAAATATGTAAGCGAGTTAAACTCAGCTCGAAATATCAAATATGTATAATCGAAGTCTATATAACTATACGACTTTGTCTCAAATAGGAGATAAAGTAGATAGACTTTTGAGTGCTAGATGAGTTCAAGTCTCCACATACCTTTTGTTGATGATGTTCCACAAGCTCCCCTTAGTAGTTCTTCGTCTTCAATCGATTAACGCTGTGAAGTCTAAAGCTCAACTACACTTTCTATCCTAATCCGAGACTTAGCTATAAGTAGACTAGAAATCAAGACTTATAGTTTTTGAAACTAATCTTGACCACAAGCTTGAGATAGCAACGCTTGCGAGTTCGACCGAGCTGTGCTCTAACAATCTCCCTCTTTGTCAATTTTAGTGACAAAACTATTAATACATATCGATTACAAAATAAATAAACTTTATAGCTTCTCATCCAAATGCTTGATTTCCTTGGTTCTTCAACATTACTTGAAATCTTCGTCACTTCCAAGTACTCCAGTGATTCTGAACGTGTTCAACTCAGCATCATAGTTGTTGAAGATCCGTAACTATAATAATGAGAAAACAGTAGCTCTCAATCATTGTTATACAGTGTCATAGTATTATTACACAGCATCAAAGTCCAATTGTATCACAACTTTGACAACAATACTATGGTGATATGTATCACTCCCTTTAGTTAATACTTCATCTCACATGAAAACCATTCCCCCTTACATAATGATCTGTAAACCATATGTATTTGTAGTGTGAACTACACATTAATTCTCCCCTTTTTTATCAATATAAATTGGCAAAGGTACGAAAACTAGGGGGATCATAATGAAATTTTCATAGAGATACTTCATGACTAAAAGAGAACATATCAACTTTGTTTCAATGATTTCACATAGTCGAAACTTAGTGTATTCATCAATGAGTTTATAAAGATACAAGAAAACTCCTACAATATTCCACATCCGCACTCCCCACAAAGATTTGGAAATTAAGCACAGGTTCAATTAAGAACTCTCCCCCATAAAATGTCATTCCCGAAAGAACAACAAGAGCGACCTTACTTTTACAAGAAAAGAAGGATTTCTTTGGACATTAACAAATTACATGAAACATGAACTTGTATCCAAAAAACTCAATTAAATGAACCACAAGAGAACCCATGATTAATTTAATCGGAAATGCTCAACATAAGAGAACTTACGGATCCGCACAGTACTTTCAAATAGAAGTGGATCGGGGAAAGATCAATACTGCGGAATATTCAAAAATTCATTCTATTTTCATCAATATTCGCATAATGATACTATAGACTTAATCTTTGTTATCAAAAAGTTCATTCTATTTTCCATCAATATTTGCATAAAGACATATAATAGACTTAACTTTTGACATATATGGGACAATCATAGTTCACGGACGAAAACACTCATATCCCATAATAATTTTTACAATATATAAAACCAATAAAGATTAATACTGCAAAATCATCTTCCAAATAAACTTTAGAATTTAAATAAATAAATCTAAAAACATTGGAAGATGAAAATCATTGGTAATAGCTATGTGTACTCACAATAATTGCTATTTCAACCCTAGTTATCCTTCTTAAAACACAAAAATAAATTCTCATAAGAAGTTTCCTAGACAAAACAAAACAACTCTAAAAACAAAGTCCGATCATAGGCCTTTGAACTTGTGATTGACAGCTTCAACCGCTTCTTCGGAGACGGTATTCTTAATGAGAAGATCCTTAACATGTGTCTTCATGAGAGCAAGGTCAGAATTAACCTTTTTCAACTCAGTTTGTAACACATCAAGACCCTTCATGGTGTCAACAAGCTGTAACTTTGCTTCCTCAAAGTTTCTAATAAAATCAAGAACCACTTCAGCAGAAATCTCTTCATCATCCCCAGTGTCTGAATAATTATCAGGTGATTGAGAAGAGAGATCGTCAACTTATACAAGAGTTCTTTTCTTCTTTCCTTTGGACTCGAAACCAAAACCCTTATCAGGAAAACCTTTTGCAAAATTGCAAGAGCCAGACGGTGACCCCATTCTAGACAAGAAAATAACCTGGAGTACGCGTACTCAACTTAAAAGGTTTGGTATTTAATTGGTTTCTCAGTGAGAATGAATTTAGGGTTTCTAAAGACAGCTTGTGACAAGTAACATGGGTACCCGTACGAACACAGCCTTGACCCATAAACGAAAAACACAAAAACTACTGAAAAGGCAACCCAGGAAAAACTGTTTGCACATCAAAATATTGCTAAGTGAATATTTTCACAAATCTTAGCTCAATAAATTTTATATTCTCCCAAGAGGAAAATTTAGAGCCTAAGAGTAGCAGGCAACTTGGTTGCAACAAAAAAATATTCAAGAAATATAAAAAAATGACGAGATTCACGAGATATAAACAATACTTAGGTACAGCTTATCTGTAGATAATATTTTAGCTATGGACGATAAGAAAATAGCTCTACTAAGCAGAAAGTATTTTACCAATAAGTATACCTAACCATATCTTACTCAACCAGGATTTTTTGTGAGTGACGTTTCAACCTTGCGATTAATTAGCACAAGTATGAGCTCTAAGATCATTAAATGAATGGTGTTCACGGTTGAGTCTCTTTTTCCTTCCAATTCTAGGAGAGAATCCTTTTTGATGTGAAAAATTGTTATAAAACTTGTTGTCATCAAAATATGAGACAAGGTTAGAGTCCTTACCAGAAGAAGTATGTATGGAGGATTTTGACAGCCTGTTGATAAGATCCTTGTATCCTTCAATTATTAGATTAAGGTTGTCCTTCATATCTCCACTGTTGCTTCAATCTACAGGAACCTTTTTCACATCTTGAACATCATTCTTCACATTAGGTTGAGAAGAACCTTTCTGGAATCTCCTTGAACGATTTGTATTAATGCTACAATTGGTTCGAACGTTCGATGAGCATATTGAACTGACTTTCCTGGAAGAATTCACAGGGTGAGTACTAAAACCAATAGGTTTAGACATCATAATGTCAGTTACACCTTTGAGTATTAAATCTAAGGTGTGATGACGACGACCAAAGTAATTGTCATTCAACTTCAGTTTGCTCTTCTGTTGAACATGTCCTTTTGAATCACAAAAAAAACATACTTTCTGATCACCGGAGTGATTAGAGTGTGTAGCATTAGAAAAATCTTTAGAAGATTTCTTCCTTCCATGAGACGTGGTAAATCCATGAATAATGGAAGAACTAAGCACTTCTTTATCAATAGGAAGGGTTTGCAGTTTAGCTTATGAAGCTGTTTTCATTTGAGAAACATGATTAGAATTAGTCACGTTTTCTAATATCACAGCAGAGTCATAAGTATTTGGTATGTCAGACTCCCTGGAACGACTTTTATCTTGAATAGAAAGATTACTCCATAGTCGTTCAATTTCACATGCATCTTCTTTGAGTTTAGCCTCGAGTAAGGTTTGTGATGAAAAAACTACAACATTATCCTCACAAAAAACCTTTAGTTGGGAATCATGATCTTTTACCATTCCAACCATTGTATTAACCTTGTGTTTCAGCCTATTGATTTCAACTGCCTGGATTCCAACAAGTTTTAGAATCGCTGCACTCTCTCGGGATGCTTCCCTTTTTACTTCTGAATCAGATTCATTAGTAAGAACATCAGGGTAACACATATCAATACTTGTCTGTTTCGTAGGAAAAAAATGTTCATCTATATGTGAGATCGACAAGTCTTTCTCTTTAATATATTTCATCGAAGCAGAACTTTTGTCTCTGGTGATGCGTTTGTAAGAGATGGCACTACTGTCCATAGAGTCAGATCGCTACAAACACAGACTTATAAGGTCTTAAAAGTGTTTGCCTGCTCTGATACCAATTGAAAAAGCGGGGGTCTAACAACCTCACCCAATATTTCGCTAGGCAATCTGTATGGATAAACTCCAATATAATTCAAAGAGAATCAACTAGACAGTCAGACTCAATCATTGGAAATATATCCAAGAGTTGTATCTCCGTTTCACAATATAATCAGCAAATCAAACAGATAGAAATCCGTGAGCCTGATTATTATGTGAAACAACTTCAACGGTACCAAAGACCAATGTTCAAGTGTCAATCAATTTATATCAACAACAAAAGGTTGGATTATCTAATTGATTGAACTACGCACAACCTGTGATATTTCAATTATATACACAAATATAATGCGGAAAAGAAATAACACAGACACCAGAAATTTTGTTAACGAGGAAACCGCAAATGCAGAAAACCCCCGGGACCTAGTCCAGATTTGAACACCACACTGTATTAAGACATTACAGACACTAGCCTACTCCAAGTTAACTTCGGACTGGAATGAAGTTGAGCCCTAACCAATCTCACACTGATCAAGGTACAATCGTGTTCCTTACGCCTTTGAATCCCAGCAGGACTCTACGCACTTGATTCCCTTAGATGATCTCACCCACAACTAAGAGTTGCTACGACCCAAAGTCGAAGACTTGATAAACCAATCTGTCTCACACATAAAAGTCTATTGAATAGATAAATCTGTCCCCAAAAGAAATACCTATGAGTTTTGTTCCGTATTTTGATAAATCAAGGTGAACAGGAACCAATTGATACGCCGAACTTATATTCCCGAAGAACAGCCTAGTAATATCAATCACCTCACAATAATATTAATCATATGGTAGCGAAACAAGATATTATGGAATCACAAACGATGAGACGAAGATGTTTGTGACTACTTTTTATCTTGCCTATCGGAGATTAAGTCTCGAGCAAATCTTAGAGAAGATAGTACTCAATCACGATAGAATCCAGCAAGATTAGAACACGCAACTACATAGAAAATATTTGGGTCTGGCTTCACAATCCCAATGAAGTCTTTAAGTAGTTAACCTATAATGGTTTTATAAAAACCTAGGTTAAAGGAGAATCGACTCTAGTCACAACTAGTATCACACATGAAGGTGTGGGGATTAAGTTTCCCAGTTGCTAGAGTTTTCCCTTATATAGTCTTCAAATCAGGATTTTCAATCAATGTTACCTTAGTAACAAAGCATTCAATATTCACCGTTAGATGAAAACCTGATTAGACTCAAGCTAATATCTTTCAACCGTTAGATCGAACTTAGCTTGTTACGCACAAATGAAAAGTGACTTCATTTAGATATGGGTAACCGTACCTAAACGTGTACACCTTGTTTGGCTCAACAATAGTTAACCGAAGTTATCCATATGAATACTTTCATATCAACCTTGTTCATCTTAACACAACTAGTTCAAATGACTCAAATGAAACTAGTTATAGAGTTGTTCAATTGTTTATATTTTCATAGAAGTATACATGACACAATTGAAGCAAAATCAATTTTGATTCACTCAAATCAATTCATGAACATTATAGCCACGGTTTGCAAAAGATTGCATTCCTTATTATATAAATGTATTAGTTCATGAACAATGCAAACAGATTTTAGAATATAACCTACTCAAGTATGCAAACGGGTACGCATACCTAAGTGGCCGGACTTGGTTTGGGTTCGCCGGTATGCGAACGGGTACGCATACCTCCAAACTTAGCTGAATTCTCGGACCTGAACTTACGCCGGTACGCATATGGGTATGCATACTTTGGTTCCCGGACTTTGAATAACTTGCAACAGTTAGCATACAAATATGCATATTGTGCTATATCCCATCATGGTTAATTATTCTAAACTCCCATTTCAATCATTAAAACATTCTTAGAAGACGACAATAGTTGTCTCACACAAACTATTAGCTTCAAAGCAATTTTCAAGTGATCGATAGATCAAGACGAAATATTCCGAGTCTACATCAAATGACTGTCTCACACAAATCATGTAAGATGTTACCAGGAGAGTTTCACATGATCAACTTTTGACTTTCGTCAAGAATATAAGATGTACTTGGTTAAAGTGAAAGCTTACCAACACATATTTCGAGAAATATGTAAGCGAGTTAAACTCAGCTCGAAATATCAAATGTGTATAATCGAACTTTATATAGCTATACGAGTTTGAGTGATAGATGAGTTCAAGTCTCCACATACCTTTTGTTGATGAAGTTCCACAAGCTCCCCTTAGTAGTTTTTCGTCTTCAATCGATGAACGCCGTGAAGTCTAAAGCTCAACTACACTTTCTTTCCTAATCCGAGACTTAGCTATAAGTAGACTAGAAATCAAGACTTATAGTTTTTAAAACTAAACTTGACAAACAAGCCTGAGATAGCAACGCTTGCGAGTTCGACCAAGCAGTGCTCTAAAAGGTTGATTAATTCTTTTGCTGTGACTATTCCAAGAAATTGGCAGGATACACTAAAAGGATTGCATAGGGAAGCTATCATTGTGTGGCATATCTGGAAAGCTAGGTGTTGCTTAGTCTTTGAAAAAATTCAACCAAATGCAGGAAGTATTGCCAATAAAATATTTAAAAATTTTGCAGATTGGGAATCTTCTTGTCCTGTTCTTTATCAAATTAATAACAACATTATTGTTCTCCGAAATGTATACCGGAAACCTCCCTTACTTATACTGAAAGTCAATTTTGATGCTGCTTTTGACAGAGATACTAGAAATGCAGGATTATGACTAATTATTAGAGATTTTGCAGGTGTACAACACGGAACTCTATCCTGGGCAACAACGGCAACGAATGCAGAGGAATCAGAGGCTGCTGGAGCTCTAATGGCTGTTCAATGGGATAGGAGGTAGGAATCAGAAGACTTCATCTAGAGGGAGACTGTCAGAATGTAATAGGGCAATCAATGGAGCAAGAAATTCAGTCAAATGGACCACCAACAACTGGATTGAAGATATCTTAATTTCGTTAAATAATAATTTTGAGTCTTGGATATGTACTTTTGAACCAAGAGATGCAAATAATGCATCCCAACAGCTATAAGCATGCGATAAATACAATTAATAGGTCTAGTTGGTTTAATGATTGCCCTTCTTGGATAGATGAATACGTTCAACAAGATTTGAACAATTTGTCAATTTGATTTTAAATGAAATGAATTATCTTTCTTATTAAAAAAAAAAAAACTCTAAAAACCATTGGTGATAGGCATTTATCGTATAAAACCTGGATTAAAAATCAAAATTACGTTGGAAAGAAATGGAAAATATCAAAAATTATTAAATTCAACTATTAACTTAAACGTCTTACAACTTATCAGGTATCTTGGTGACATCATTCGAAGGAAAAAACAACAGCCCAAAAAAAATTTGCGACCTTCATCCTCTTACTTTTACGTCATTACTACTTTACTTATACATATTTGTCCCCCCAAACAATAAATCCTGGCTTCGTCCATGATCATTCCTCACTACTATTACCATATAAAAATTAGATATTTTTGCAGTTTATCCTGGTTCACTTTTTTCTCTCTCTCTTTAACTCAAAGCTCACTAGGAAATTTTTATTCATGAAAAGTAGGGGAAAAAACGAGGAGGACTAGACCAGACCTCGAGAAGGGGAAAAAACTGAAAAACTGAATGAAGAAATAAAGAAAAACATGGTACAAGTCCCTGAACCTATGCGTAGGCATATGAGAACGATCATTTCCGAGGGATGGATGAATAAAAAAGGTTGTTCTACCATTCTAATCCCTTTGAAGCTTCCGCTTTGCTAATAGATCAGCTATATTGTTACCCTCTCTATATATATGAGAGAATCTAAACTGAATCAATGTAAGGAAACCTCCCCAATGAACTAACAAACTCCAAGAAACCAAAGAAGATTCAGAAAGAGCTAATATGGCATGCATTGAATCACATTAAAACTATACCCTACCTCTAGATTATGCTAACCTAAACGCATAGATTGCGCCCCCAAATTCTATATATTCACCACACAGTTTTTAGTGATTAACAATAGCACAGTTCAGTTGCAAAGCGGGGTTGCAATAGTTTGAAACTGTTACAAAAGTCGATGTTGAAATTTTGGCAACGACTCATAAGCCGTTGTAAATTTTTGGTTGCAACAGTTGGAAACTGTTACAACCCAATTTTATCGCAATAGTTTCAAACAATTGCGAAATTAGGGGGTGGTAACAGGGCTAAACAGTTGCGAAACTGGCCACATAGCAACTGTTTCAAATAATTACGAAATTTTGAACCAGTTGTTTTAAAGAATGGAACAAATTTATCCGAACCGGCTAAAATAGTTCTGGTATAATTTTGCAACAAAGTTCACCCGTTGCGAAAATTTTGTAATTTTGGCTTGGTAAAAATTAGGTTTCCTGCAACAGTGTCTACTGTCTAAATAGAGTTTCCCAGCAATCTTTTCATCAAGTCACTCGCAACATACAAGTATAAATTTCTACACCACACCATTTTGGTATACTAAACAAAGTAATCTTTTAATTCTTCGAAAAAAGATAAGAACTTATATAAGCAATCATATATGGGTTTGCTCTGCAGTTTATAAGAAATGAGAAAGGATGTAACTATAAGAAGACGCAGAATCATTTCAAGTAAAAACCAAACAAATAAATTTCAATAGAGAAACATACCAGTGAGCAGTGAGTAGCCAATTATAGTCCAGTTGAAGTATTCTATTTTAAAAACAAACAACAATAAAAAAATAGAAAATATGAGTACTATGTTTATTTCTTATGGGAAATGAGAAAGTTTTTACTATTAATTAATCTGGCAGGAGAATGTCATCGAGCAACACCTTCAAATGAGTAGCAGGCACAGTGAGCTGTGAGCCATAAAAACTAAAGCACCGGTACAAATTTTACCAGTTGCAATTATTTCACCTTACATATTCAGCA
The DNA here is from genome assembly GCA_023531105.1 of Papaver atlanticum. Classification (NCBI taxonomy): domain Eukaryota; kingdom Viridiplantae; phylum Streptophyta; class Magnoliopsida; order Ranunculales; family Papaveraceae; genus Papaver; species Papaver atlanticum. The sequence continues at coordinate 578,616 of JAJJMB010010713.1, forward strand.
GTGAACACTGCTGCATATCACATACTGCTGATTGAGCTGGCGATATGAAATGACTAGGTGAACTTGTGTGAGCGACTAGTGGTATGACATGACTACTGCTGATCGAGCTACATATCACCTACTACTGTTGCATTTCAGCTTCTTTGTAATTTCTGTCGTCGACTTAGCTATGTCTTGTAATAGCTTTCATAGACACACCACTGTTTTGTAATACCCGCTTCGCATTGTAATCTTATGGGGAGAAAGTAAATCCATTGACTTGGTATCTTGTGTATGATTGTGCCTTAAAAAGAGGTCTGCATGAGTGTGAATCAGTTTCATTGGTTTCTGTGAACTCCTGAACTGGCGACAGTCTTAAGGTTTCCGACCCGGTACGCAAACTTAAAAAGTTCTGTGAACTCCATAACTCGGTTTGGTTAAATGTTTACTGTGACGGCCCGAAATTTTTTCCGCTTCCAGTCAGCCATGGAGTTCGGTCAACTGACAAGTTCCAAATTCTTTGTGCTGCCATTTGGGATGCACGGGTTGAAATAGTTAGTAAACAAGAGTAAAATTATGATTTATTAAACAATACACGAAAGTTTTATCCACATTATTAAAAAGCAGTTAACCAAAAATGTGGAATACAAGATATTAACTCAAACAAATCATTTAAGCATGACCCATACTTATTCAATTACAACACTCTTTTTACAAACCATAGCAGGAAGAAAATGCAGTAACATTTTTCGCAAACGAAAACAGTAAGAAAATACAATGTCCTTTTCACAAACTAACCCATATACACATGAGTATACATGAACACAAAGTGATATACTCACTTTAACCCCCAAAGATTAATGCACTAAGCTTAAGAAATCTTACTACCTCAAGCCACCCTCAAACTCTGTGGAAAACAAAACAAAACAAAACAAAAGGGTGGGCCACAACCCATTAGAGGATTAACGATACGATAACACGAGTATAAAAAATGCCTAAATACGATAAAGATAAGATATCAAATCGAATAAAGCATAAACAATGCGTTAAGTTGTTGAGCACATCCATATCAAAGTACCAAAGGCCTTACAAAGCCAATATACAATCGAAATCATCTAAAACCAGTGAGTTCGCAATAATCTATTTGTGGGGGTTTGAATAACCAACTGTCGAGGTTTATCAGAAAACCACCCTATCGTCCCGGACGATCTTCCGAGGGTCACCATTAATATGGATTTACCCTCATGGGCCCGACAAACTCATCAGTAGTGTTCGTAATCAAGAGTATGCTCAACGCAGTTCATAAATAGTTCGCAAACATCGTTAAATACGAGTATCGAACAAACCATCACAAATATAAATTTATAAACCATGAAAGCATCTTTCCTTAACTTATAATGTATAAAACAAGATCATAAGTTTAGGTAAGTATCAAAACATAAAGCTGGGCAAAACTCAGAATTCGTCAAATGCATCAAATCATTGAGTTTTTGCGAAAAGTTCGTTTTAAATCAAAACTTATACTCAAAAATTACCATGGGATTCATTTCAAACCAAAACTCAACAAAATTTAACATTTTAGAAACTAGAAAAGACCTCCATTAATACAATTATCACTAGAAAATATAAGAAATTCATTAACTCCAACAACAAGGGAAATATAGTTTAAAACAAGAGCATAATTTTCAGAAACTTTAGTTTGGATAGACTGTGTTCAAAATTTGTGTAGGACTCATTACACAACTAAAATGGGTGATTCTTATCTCATTTTAACGAAGAAAAGATAATCTACCATATAAAAAATATGATCAAAAATAATAAATTCAGGAACATGTCTAAATCACTTTAATAAAACCTGACAATAAAAACGTTACAAAAAACTTTCAGATTTAGTAGTCTTCACTTCAAAATTCACACAAGATTCATTCCTCATCCAAATCCATTGGTTCTTGGCTATTTTAAATAAGAAAAGAAACGGTATTGTATAGAAAATATAAAAAAAATAATAAATTCAGTAACAAGGTTGAATTTCTTTTGAAATTTGGAAAAGTCAGGCAAAAAAACTATGTACAGAAACCTACAATGTTGGTAGTTCACAAACAAAAATTCACCCAGACTTCATTATTTATCAGAATCCATTGATTCTTAACTAGTTTTAAACAAAAGAGAAGTCCCTCTTTTACAAAAAAAAAAAAAACTAAAAATAAGAGTCAATTGAACTGGTTGATAATTTAGCCCAAAAACAGGACATAAAACTGTTTCAGAAATCCTTGAATTGCTTTTAAATTGAGTTGCAAAAGAAAGTAAAGATCAATTTCAACAAATTGAGAGTATCCATGGATAATTTTTAGAAGTAATATAGTTTAGATCATCAAAGTACAAGAAAACCCTAATTGTTTCATGAACCCTAAAATCAAAATCAAGATGAACAAACATGAATTAGTTTTAAACATTTACAAATTCATCACATAAAGTATCATAAGAGTATGAAGAAGCTTGAATTCCATTGAATATGAAATTAGAGAATCAAAATCATGAGAATCAATTCAAAATAGTTTCAAAGAAGAGTTTTCCCCCACCTTTTGTGCAATTGAAGCTTCCAATAGAATCAACATAAAACAACCGATTGAAAAACGTAACTAAGCTTCAATTTCCTCAAGTTTAATGAAAAGATTTTAGTTATAGAAGAAGATCATAGAACTAAAGAGAACAAAGGAGATGGTTTTGATAATTAAATTTCGTAAATAAAAAACTTATATTAAAGCAAGTAAAAAGACTATAATGCCCTTTCTTCAACTTACACTCGACACATAAACTTGGTGAGTGTCAATTTGACACAAATCTGAGTATAAAAACTTTATTAGCATCCGTACATGCTACGGGCAGGCTCACGCGAAGAGAAATATAATTTCTCAGGCAAGTGTTTCGTAATCGAAACACAACAATAACTAAAATTTCACGTTCCACATTGTGCTACTTCCAGTCTTCCAAACTAAATGGATTGGGCTCGCACCCTAATAATTTAAAAAAAATACTTTGGTATTACATTTACAAATCGGTACGCGTACTATCTCTGAACCGATTCACGAACTTCTATGTATTTGTACCTTGTACATCTACTAATCATGTCGATTATATTTTCAAGTGCGTTTAAATTATTTTTATGAGATAATTAGCATTTGATTAATTCTTTAAAACACTAGACTTATTTGATCACATGTTTGTGACTCATAATTAATGTCTTATGTGTTCATGAAAATGAAGATTAAGCTTTTAAGTTCAAACCGGCTAGTTTCGGCTAACCATGTTGAACATAGTCTTTGTACACGGTTTGGTGACGGTTTTACCTAACCAGAGTGTATATCTTGTTTATGTGAATCAGATTCAAAGATTCATCTGATGGTGGATATTGCTTGCTTGGTTCCAAAGCTATCTTAGCTTAAACCTAAAATAACTTATGATTTGAATGTCTATAAAAGGGGAGCTTCAAGCAACTGGGATTTTTGAATCCCGACACTACTTTTTAGTGTGTCCTAGTTGTATCTAGAGTCGTACTCTTCCTAACCCTTTTAGGATTTAGAGACTACAAAGTCTTCATAGGGATTCGTGAAGCCGAGTCCAGTTATCTTTCCTTGATAACTTGTGTATCCTGATCTTGTTCGATTGTTGATTTATCACTTGAACAAGATTGATAAAAATTACAAGGTTCTCTTCGTCTTAAACTTTGTGATTCCACAGGTTTTATACTTGTGAGGTGAATAATAATCTAGGTTGCACTTCCGGTTGCATAAGTTTGGATTTTTAGGTTAGCTAGACTTTGTTTATTGCTATCGATTTTCACACCTTTGATCATACTATTTGATTGTAAAAGGAAATCAAATATAGGCTTAATCTGTGGGAGGCATATTTGGTTTAAAGTCTTCAATTGAGTTGAAGCAACTCTTAGTTGGTGTGATTTCAGCTAAGGGAATCAATTGCGCAGAGTCATGCTGGGATTCAAGAGGCGTAAGGAGCACGACTATACCTTAATTGGTGGGATACCTTTTAAGGCTCAACTACATTCCCTTCCGAAGTTAATTGGTAGTAGGCTAGTGTCTGTAGCTGCTTAATACAGTTTGGTGTTAAATCTGGACTAGGTCCCGGGTTTTTTTCTACATTTGTGGTTTCCTCGTTAACAAAACTTCTGGTGTCTGTGTTATTTCTTTTTACACATTATATTGTCTATCTTTATAATTGAAATATCACTGGTTGTGTGTTGATCAATCATAGTAGAGACATCCGACCTAGTTAACTAGTTTCCAATACGTCGCAGGTCTGACCTTGTAGACTATGTTGGGCCTTAATGCTCGATATGTGTAAGTGGAAATATCTTGGTTTAAACTCGCTTTTCATTAGGGCCTCATGATGCTAACATTTCTTATTTTACTTTTGGTAGTTTTTATGATTTAGTTAGTTAGAGGGAGGTTCTTTTATGCAAAGAGGCATGACTATGTAAGAACGTAAACATCTTTAGTGAAGTAGTTTTAATAGCTCTAATGATATTGGTCTTTTGGTCTTTATGTTTCAGGTTTGTTACTTTTGATTTGCATTAAGTTGGTGGAGGACTTCATATTTTTTGATTTATGTTTGTCCTATGATGAATGTGTGCTTGTTATCTTGATTTCAGAGTCAACCAATTATAGCTTTTTAATGGTGGAAGAATGAAACCTCATAACTTGCAAGGAAGTACCAATATTGGTACATTTACTATCATATGCTTCATAGAGAGTAAGGTGTTTCATTTTTGCATCTTGTATCTTTCATTATTGTTACCTATGTTTTAATTTTCTTAATTGTTTCTTGTTGATATGTAGTTTTTTTTGATGTACTGCTTACATTCTGCGATGTCATCCCACCAAGTTGCATACATATTTTTAGTGCCTGAATTGTGTAAGAACACTTAGAGGTCAGTCTCTTTCCTAGTTAGGTATGATATACTGTTTGGTATTATGATTTCTTCTTCTTTATGGTGGATTCAGTTGTATGTTTTTTTTTGACAAACATCAAGCACTCCACTGTTTGGACATTCTGCAATGTCCGGATAGTAATTCAGTGTTTACTTGATACCAATATTAGGCACATCAAGCACTTCACTGAAATTGGATACTATAAGGAGGTTGGTGAAACGTAAGCCAGGAAAGCCTCCTAAGGATGGAATGAATTCCAATACACATGCTTCTCCAAGTAACATACAATACTCTATTTGTAAAATGGTCTTTTGCTGCTTTTTAGTTGGCGCACAATGTTAATAAGTGTATTTATTCTTTGTAGGTCCATGAATCCTTCAAATAAAGTTGAATACATCTTGGAGTTCACCGCAAACTGCCTAATTTCTTCTTAAGCTAGGTAGATTTCAACATTGTCCATAACTTCTTTTGGACTTTTATCAAATTTCTGCCAGATAAACTCTCACAATTTCCTTATCATGTGTCCGTTCTAATGGCCTTTTTTTCTTTTTCCAATAATGTTAAATACATTAGCTTGCTTGTCTCGCATCTAGGTTACAGAGGAATAATAGATACATGTTTGAGAGCATAAAGGGTTGGATTCTTTACAATGCACCATGCTTAGCTAGGACTATAGGCTGGCATTTGCGTTGACTTACGCAATTAGTATGGCGTAACTAAGTGCTCTCAAACATGGTATTTCCTTCCAATCTTCTCCGCCCACATATCCATGGTATTGTCAAATATGGTACGCAAATCTATTAATTGTTCTATGATGTCTTTCTCTATTTAGTATTATCCAGAAGATTTATAATTTGTATGACCGAGATTGGCAGACTTATGGCATATAAAATAAAAGATTCAACTATGTTCATTTGGAATTGAAGCTTTTCCAACTTTAAGACTGAATATGCCAATTAATCTTCTTATCTTTTTGGTTTCAGTTTCAGCTTCTTCCGAGATCTCCCCGCGGTGAAGGAGGATCTTATGACGTAACTGGAAAAGAGTTACCCCCATCCTTGGATTGGACCTCAGAGATTGGTTGGACCAAGGTAATTTTCTGTCGTTCATCTTTACTTTAAATAAACCTTTGATCGTCTTTACCCCATATGAAAATAATACTATTCTGATTTAAAAAAAGTACTACTTCTGTTAGTAACCAAATAAACTTTTTTTTTATGCTATATGCATCTAATTTACTCAAATGTCATGTTTGATTTCAATTGAGTTCATTTTGACTATCTATCTTATGGTAGGTATGTCATTTATCTGTCTGCTTATTGGTGCCTTTGTCTTGGAACTTTGGGGTATCATCGTGCAACGAACCATGAAACTTTGACAAACATGAAAACAGAGTTCCATGGCTTGCGACTCTACAGGTTACAGGTGCCTTTGGCTTGCAAAGAGAGTCTCGTCTTATTTTTATGAATCCCAAGTTTTGACACTCAGGTACTGCATTACAGGTATTTCTGGATATTATGGAAGTGTGAATCTTCTTATGTCCTCAAAAGGTATGGAATGTTCTGCTCCATTGTTATTTATTGTCTAAGCAGCTACCAGTTCTTGTTCTCTGATTCCTGAATAACATTTCTGTCATTATGGGAAGTGTTTTGTGTTGTGACGTGACTGTTAAAATTCTCATGAAATGCTTTCTCTATGGTATGCCTGAATGATAAAACTGGATTTGAAAAAGAATCGCAACTTAAATCCCCGCCTACTAAAAGGTACTCCAGAGGGTCATCATCTCTTGCAAGCATTTAAATATAGTTTCCTTAGGTTATGTTTTCGCAACTATTCAATATTTTATAGCCTTTAATCTGATGCTTGTGAGTTATTGCTTATGGTTGTTACCGCATTGGTATTACTGTGTACAAGACGGTTGGAAGTTGTTTCCTTTAGACAAGTACCATGGCTACTGCCTGTACATTCAATAACAATTACTGGTAGTGGTGAATACCTTGTCCTTGACCAATAGAGTTTAAAGTTCAGCGTCTTGCATACAATCTTGCTATGTTTACTAAAACCTGATAGTTTCTAACTTTCTATTGCAGGAAAATTATAGTAAGAGAAGACACTTGGACATAGTGGAGCGACAAGTGACAACAATCTACAGAAGTAGAAGAAAGCTCAATGATAAACGGTAAGTTCTACTCCTAAAAGACCCACTTCTTATTTACCTAGAGCCTTATTTGTACTTGGACTTGATCAATTCAGCATAGCCTAAGGAAATAATAATTCCTAATATTACTAGTTTCCAGATCATTGTTTGCAAATTCTCATATGCCACTACCGGCTTCATTAAACATTGATAAATCATCCACATTGCTTATCAAGTCCATCTAATTGACCTGGATACAATGCACATAATCTCTAACAAATATATACTTTGTTTAACAATTTTACATTCAGCTTTATTAAGGCTATTCCGTATTGATGTTAATTGCTAAGTATGACCTCTTTGCAGTTAAACTTCTAATGCCCAAACTTTTCTTTTCTACAGGTACTTGAAAGTTCTGAATTGGGAAGGCCACTTCATCTTTTTGCTGGTTTTTGCCGCAGTTTGTGTTTATTAGCTAGGTTTCTTTGCACTGATTGTAAGAAAGCATTATCCTTTCAAAACTTATGGTGTGAATTCGGTATTTGCCTAGATTTGTTTTTTGGTATTTTGAGCATTTGTGTGAACTGAATTCAAATGTGTATTGAACTTGTAGATTCATTTTGTACATTGAATTTGAAAGTTAGGTTGAATGGTGAAATATGTCGCGTAAGTAAATGAAATTGTAAATTGATTCTAGCAGAATTTCAGTGTAGTTTGAGTTTCAATTTAGGGTAATTTGAGTTTTGAATCAGAATTATTTCAGCCCAGTCAGAATGGCTGCAATCAGTCAGCCAGAACTGACTCATTATATATATATATTAATATAATTAAATCTACGACGTAATCCACGTGTCGTAGCTAGCAACAACCTGAAAGTATCGTAAATCTGAGGCAACTTGAAATTGTCGTTCCAAAAAAAGACACTAAATCTACGGCACTTTCGGAGGCATTTCGAAAGTGTCGTATAACTCGTCAGTACGACACTTTCCAGCTATCTTAAAACGGCTTTTTTCCACTAGTGGTTTGTTGGATACGGCTTGATTGATTCTTGGACATTGTTCTTTGGTACCGTCAAAGTTATCTCTTTGAGGTTAGGTTCACGGATTTGATCCTGTGAAAGTTCTAATCATAAGAGAGAGATATAACTCTAAGATACTATTCCTTGATTGAGTTTAACTCTCGGAGTTGTATTGAGTTTGTCCATACATATTGCCTAAGAAAAAAGTGGTGGCGTATTTGGTACCCCCCGCGTTTTCAGATTCATCCGCTAGATGCACCATCGGGTGAATGTTAATAACGAAAAATGATAGAGGAAAATGTTTTTCCAGTACACACATTGCTTCCATCACACTTGCTTTTTCTTTTAAAAGATGTTCTCTATTAATGACCTTCGCGCATAGAACTTTGAAAAATATACTTATCCGGTGAAGCACAACTCGCAGAACTTAGGTACTGAAGTCGCGATATGAATCAACAAAGGAAACAGATATTTCATTAGAACATGGTAATCATGAGACTTTAGATTCCTTATCTCAGGAGGATTGACACTGACGTTGTTGCGATGATTGGAAGAGAACATCTAACGGTGGATATTGATTGCTTGATTCCAAAGCTACCTTAAGTTAAATCTATTTTGAAAGTCTATATAAGGAGAACATCATGCAACTGGGATTTTTGAATCCCTGACACGTTTCTTGTGTATCCTAGTTGTAAACTAGAGTCGTCCTCTCCTTTAAACATTTTTAGGTTTAGCGACTAAAAAGACTTCACTTAGGGATTCGTGAAGCCAGGTCCGACTATCTTTATCTTGATAGTTCGTGTATCCTGATCTTGTTACTGATTGTTGAGTCTCACTCTGATCAGGCAATATAGATAGAAATCGTAAAATTTCTTCGTCTCAGACTTTGTGATTCCACAAGTATATTCCTCTATAACGATTATTTGTTGAAATCGGAGTAGGTTTTACTTGTGAGGTGAATAATAATCTAGGCTGCTCTTCAGGAGTCATAAGTACCAAATTTTGAGGTTTTCTATACTTTGTCTATTGCACACGATTTCCTATCTCACCTTGATCTTTTGATCAAAACGGAAATCACATATAGGCTTATCGTGGGAGGCAGATTGGTTAAAAGTCTTCAATTGAGTTGAAGCAACTCTTAGGTTGTAAAGGACGTCAGCTAAGGGAATCAATTGCGCAGAGTCTTACGAGATTCAAGAGGCGTAAGGAGCGCGACTATAATTGAATTACTGTGACGTGGGTTCGGTCTCAACTACATTCCAGTCCAAAGTTTTGATAGTAGGATAGAGTCTGTAGCAGCTTAATACAGTTTGGTGTTCAAGTTCAAATATGGACAAGGTCCCAGGGCTTTTCTGCTACTGCGGTTTCCTCGTTAATTTTTTTATGGTGTCTGTGTAATGTCTTTTTCCGCATTATATTGTTTATCTTTATAATTGAAATATCACAGGTTGTACGTAAATCAACTAAAGTAGATACGTCCATCGTAATTGTTGGATTCGACTTGATAGATCTTGGATATTGATCTTTGGACCATATATAACCGATTCGGGTTATGGGGACCGGTATGAAAAAGATTCATTTGCAGAAACCATGAAGAAAAAACTATTATCGCAACAACATCACCCATCAGAATCACTACAACCCTGACAGCGACAACCTGGGCTTTCCTTCTATCGGCAAGAATGACAAACATTCATGGTTGGAAGAAATTATGGTATGAAACAGACTCAATTACCTTGGTACAGTTCATCAATAAACATAGTACCCTGGTACATCAAGAATATGTTCAAAAAAATAAGATAAACATCTTGGCAATTTGGACCAATGAAAAGTCACACACACATACAGAAAAGCAAACCAAGCTGCAGATGGACTTGCAAATTTTGTGGTCGAAGAACAGAACCAATGATAAGCACGTAAGTGTGACGCATTTTCACCCATAACTACATTATTTAGGACTCATTTTATTTTTAATAAAGTTGTTTTAAGTCTTTTATAGGGAATAAGCTCTTGCGGCAAAATTTGCTCGAAAAGTGGTGTTTTACACCCCAGGTAGAGTACTAAAGGCACCCCAGAAATGCACCGGAAGCACCCCAAAAATGTGTCGGAGGAACCACGGAAAAATTACTATCTACGCCCCAAAGTTACTATTTGCACCCCATAAGACAAGTGCTAAAGGGACAACCGTGCAGGATTAGAGGGAGGACATCTTCTTCTCAAATTCAAAAAATGAATTTTGGCAGGAAAACGTTTCTCTTCACTGGCAGAATTTCGATCGGATGTTTGGACGTGATTTAGTGAGATTCAATCCCTGAAACTTAGTGGGTAGACGTGATATGACTATAGAAAGTTGGTATGGGTGTTGTTTCTGATCAAATTTGGCTTAATAACGTGTTTCAATCCAAAACAGTGGACACAAGTTTTCACGGGTTCAAGTGAATTTGACACGAGTTTGAGGCGTGTAATGCATGAGTTTCGAGTGTGTTGCACTACAGAGATGCGTGAAGAAGATAAATAAGGAAGGTTGACAGCTGAGAACGCGTGGAAGATCAAAAAATGGAAATTTTGGCCGTGGAGAATAATATTGATAAATGAAGATTATTTGGGAGATATGACCGGATTAAAGGAGGATTAGGAGTATAAATAGATTGCTCCAGGTACAAGGAAGTGGTGTCGAGAGTTTGGGGACTTTAGGAGGGCTAAGGAGTGAGAAATCAAGACGAACATCAAGCTTCCTGCTGCTGTTTTCTGCTGGGGCAGGGAAGAAGAACACGAAGAACATAAGACCCCAAAGAACAGTCGTAGCTGCTACAGTGGACGCGACAGTGCGAGGACATTCTTATATGCTACAGTAACAACAACACTTTACAATTATCGTTCTTTGTAACAAAGGTTTGTAACAAATATAATTGTTACAAAACCCGATTTTCACCATTTTTTCTCCTTTTCATCAATTATAAAACACTTTTGAGCATTAATAAAGATGAATTTTGAGCGTGTCTATAATATGAGGAGCTAAACCCCAACACTGGGACGACGGAGGAGGCCGAACTTCATACATGGGTAAATTTATTTTATTCTTTTTTATGACTTTTGCACTAATATTAATTGAAATATGATTTGATTTAATTAGTTGTCATTTGATTAGATGGGTCATGCTTAGCTTAGGTGATTTGATGTCCCATGCTTAACTTTTACATTTAATGTTTTGAGAATCTACCTTGGCAAAAATAGAGTCCATGTTTATATTTCTTGAGCTAAAATTGTTGAGAATAAATAATTGAACCTTATGTTATGAAGATTGGCCGAATCCTTAGTTCCAGTACCTCTTGCACCATTCGTAATATTATTGTATATTTTTATTAAATTTAAAAACTCGAATCTTCACAAGTCTTAGAGTTCGAATCCTATTTACCACTACTACAACAAAGTTGAAATCACATCAACCAACGAGGAATAGAAACTTCCACATATGTATAGGACAACACTTGTCCACCCTTCTTAATTGATATTGTAACAAACGACTGCTTGGGACATTATTCCCCAAGAAGAATGGCTAATTAATAGGGCTATTGATGGAAGTTATCGAAACGGAAACTGGCTTAGCCGATTCCGTTACGACAACATATATCAGATATCCGATAACTTTCGAACATAAATCTTAAAATCAATTCGATTCCGTTACGTTAAGCTTATAGTATATTGGATATTGTTCCGATAATTTCCGTTAATGGAGATGGCAACAACACCATTTGAATTCTGCGTTTCTTTTTTTTCGTTCAAGCCTTTTATCGAGCGTTTGATATGCACAGTCTGGTAGTTGCTATGTTCACCGAGGAACCATCTTCCAAACCTCTCCAAATCCCCACAATTTCCAAATACAAAACAAATCCATTCTTCTAAATATTTAATCATAAGATCGAAAGACAACAACATGAGTCCTTCTTGGGTTCAAATTGATGACAACAACACCATCTCATCTCTGAGTTTTCTCCTTATTATCCTGCTAATATTCAATAGAAACCCACAACTTTATTACCCACAATACCAACAACGCCACCAACTCTAATTCAACTTCTCAAATTTTGGTCAGCACCCATGTCTTCTACTCGATTCACAATCTTAGCCATACCAGTATCTTCAAATACTAAATCACCTCCTAATCAATAATCAACATAAGGTATTAACCATATTTTCTGATTCATAACCATTACAGTTCAAGCATAAACTCCATTCAAATCATCAACAAACTTTCATTGCGCTCCTCCCATCTAGACCAGGCCATGGCATAAAATACTCCATGATTTCTTGGCTTGTAAACTAAATCCCATATGTCAGTCTTTCCTTTTAACCCTCGCTAAATTTCTTCCATTCATTCTCGACTTAACAACAATCGGTTTCGATAACTTATTATCGGCTTAACAGGAATCTCTATCGGTTTCGGATATTATCGTAACAGAAACTGCCTCAGCCGGTTCCATTACGATAAGTCAAAAAGTACCGGTAATTTTCCGATTCCAACATCCGATAATCGTTATATCGGAAAATTTCCTATCCGATTTCGAATTGTTGGAATTGGCTATCGGGTATCGGCATCCCATTGACAGCACTACTAATTAATAATAAAATCGTGAACCTTTCGGGGAGAAAAAAAGAAAAAGAAAAAAAGAAACAGATTCGGGCACTTATTGGTAGATTGGCAAACCATACCATGGGCCATCTGATATGATCCCAGTGACGAGATGACACTGAGAAAAGAACGAAGCGTTTAGGTGACGCGGGCTGGATTCGGGTGCAGGACATTTTAGGGTTAAGTATATAAGCAAAAGGTCCGGCTTCATCACCACCATCTCTCTGCACATCGAGAGCTCCCAATTTCTGTATAGAAAGAAGAAAACCCCTAACTTTTGCCTTTAAACCCTAGTTTTATCATCGTCATCAATAATAATGCCTCCAAAGGCCTCTAAATCAAAGGATGTACCCACTGAGAGACCCATCATGGGTCGATTCTCATCTCATCTCAAAATTGGAATCGTAAGTAGCTTTTCCTTGAATCTACAGTGTTTTAGTATTTTGTTTTGATTGGTTTGATATGATAAGTGTTTATTTATTGGAGTTGTAGTGAAGATTCGGTCATTTCTTGATTGTTAGGGTAACTAATGCTGTAATACTTGGTTTGAAGTATTTTAATATCTACTAGAAGTGATTGTTTACGATTTATGTGTCGAACCATGAGCAAATGACATTTTGATTAGAAATAATTCTGTGTTCGGGTCAAAGTAATTTGGAATTTGAGTGATATAATTGAAACTCTTAACTACGCTTTATCTCACTCTTGAAGTGTGAAGTTCAAGGATCTAGGTCCACTTACCCCTTTTGATAATTAGTGAATTTCCTTTTTTTTAAGAATCAGAATATTATTGGGGAGAGTTGAATGATGATTAGATTACTGAATTCAATCCTAAATGAAGTTTCTTTAACATGTACACTGTGTCCTTGTTGGTAAGGATGGCACTAAACAGTGAGAGGCTGCTCATGGGATTTGATAAACAATCCCACAGTAAATGGTAGAATGCGGATGTCATGTTTTGTAAATTTTTTTTTAATTCTTGTTGGTATAGAGTGCAGTATAAATGTAATTTTAGGTAAATGTGGATATTACTAACACACTCAGTATGTACTTTACGCTCTTAATAAGCGGATTGACAAAAAGCTTTTTAGGTCAAGTTTGTACGTCTTATCACTGTAGATCCGACTTGGTTCTCGTCGCTATGCACAAGTAACTGAAAAGATAATCACCTCCTTTTCTGACCTCAAGATGAAAGTAAACTGGTTACGCAAATAAAAGAAGTCTTCTGCGCTGCTTTGTGATTGTCCTGAAACACTAATAACTTTCACTATAATTTTATATTTTGTAATTTTTTTTGCATCTGATTCCTGTATTTTGATGTTCTTTATAGGCTGTTTAGTGGATTGAATTTACTCAACAGCAGTGTCATGCCTTTATTTATTATTTGTCGGCTTGCTGTTTTTCTTCAGTTCATATATTGCAAATCCAGAACAAACTTTGCGAGCTAGTAGAATCGCTAGAACATACATTTTGTGCTAAACTAATTTGAATGTATTTTGCAGGTTGGGTTACCGAATGTTGGCAAGTCAACCCTTTTCAACACCCTTACAAAGTTAGCTATACCAGCAGAGAACTTTCCCTTCTGTACCATAGAGCCAAATGAGGCCAGGGTCAACATCCCTGATGAGCGGTTTGAATGGCTTTGTCAAACATTCAAGCCAAAGAGTGAGGTGCGTGACTGAATCATCTGAAAAATGTTCAGAAGTTTAATGTTTCAAATTGGTTTGGCTGTGTCGGTGTGGCTACACACCTTCACTGGATTATAATTCTATTTCTGAGCCCAAATATATTTTGCATGGTGTTCAATAACAGGTATCAGCTTTCTTGGAAATCCATGATATAGCTGGACTTGTTCGAGGAGCTCATGAAGGAGAGGGATTAGGGAACAATTTTTTGTCTCACATTCGTGCTGTTGATGGAATTTTCCACGTGTTAAGTAAGTCTTTGTTTTTCTTCTGTATGGATGTATGACAAATGATATACTAGACCTAAAAACTTATGCAAGTAGTGGCTGCTGACCTATCCACATGTCAGTGGCCAGATGGAATACAGGCATAAAGTGCTCTTGCTCCTCCATAGCTTTCATCAACAGCTTGTTTATAGTAATTAGTAGTTTATCTCTTCCCCCCTCCCTCTCTAACTATAATGGTAAATTTCTCTAGGAGCATTTGAAGATTCGGATATCATTCATGTCGATGATATTGTCGATCCAGTACGAGATTTGGAGACTATATCTGCGGAATTGCGTCTGAAGGTAGTATACTGCTGCAGTTTAGAATGTTAATGGCATCTGTGCTTTGAATAGATAGTTGGCGACTCCTGAATTACTAAGGTGCATATGTGGGAACTCTTGATAATTGGGGACTTGTTTTGTAACAATGATACGGGTACAAGTCTCTGTGTCCAAAAACTGTACAGAGTGTGGAACACAGGAGTTGGCACATCAAATTTTGAAAAAAGGTGTCCTTACATAAGAAATTCTTTCTCTTATGTTTTAATAATATACAGAGAGTAAGATAAATATTTGTCCTATGTGGACGTCTAATCCTTGGTAACCTTGATATTGAGCTCTGATATCATGATGTGAATGTTACAAGTTATGAAGTTTCAGTGTTTTACTCGATTAGTTAAGGAGACAGAGCTAACATGAAATCCTTGAGGAACATAAATGGGTTTATAAGTGAAAAAGTCTCGATTTCAATTTTATTATCTTGCATAGACAAACCGCCTGTATCATTTTGCACCTACTGAGAAATGCAGATTCAAGGTGGATTAATCCATTTCTGTTTCTCAGCCTGAATAGCTGTGATATTTCTCTTTGTTGTTTTCATTTTTGTGAAGACTTTGTTCAACTTGCTTCACAGTAACTGTATCCAGTTATCTGGGTGAATATTATAATAGACGTGCACCTGTTCTGAATATCCCTCTGACTCTCAAGCTGTTCTTAATCATAGGATATTGAATTCATGACGAGGAAACTTGAAGATCTTGATAAGAGCATGAAAAGGAGCAATGACAAACAGTTGAAAGTAGAACATGAATGCTGTGAGAAGGTTTGAGTCCCGTCACTAGTATAATCTTTAATCTTTATGTTTGACTATGTGTTTTCATAAGTAAGTTTATCCTTATGCTGGCAAGATAAGATAGAGCACTATGTATGTCCTCCGACAGGTCAAAGCATGGCTTCAGGAGGGAAAAGACGTCCGTCTTGGAGATTGGAAAGCTGCGGAAATTGAAATTCTGAATCCATTACAATTACTTACTGCCAAACCTGTTGTCTACTTGGTACGTATGCTTTTGTTGCGAACTAGGAATTCTTTCCATAAACATTGGCATCACACCCTTTAGGGAAGCGGCTTCTCTAGACGTATCTTGTTATATTTCATCAGGACCTTCTTTCATTCTTGGTATGATGTGAGCTTTTAATTTAAGAATACTTAAAAGGGGTGACGTAGGATAGGTTGTGTGTCACACTTCTAGTAAATAATACAAAGCATGCACCCAAAGAAGTTGTTGAACTGCTACATTTGATTTTCATGGTGTAACATATAAACATGTCATTAGATGTGGGAGCGGTAATGCGATATAGAATAAATCCCTCTGTGATAACAAGTCGATTGGAGTCCTTTGACACTGTTGTTGCAGCTGAAACTCAACTCCATAATAATGCTGTACATAGTGTATATCTTGTTTGTTCATGTTATTTGGAGTTGAAACTACTTATACCTATGTGTTTTATAGCTGGATTTAAGTTATTAAATGATTAAGCAATGCGAGTCTTTTACAGGTCAACATGAATGAGAGAGACTATCAAAGGAAGAAGAACAAATTTCTTCCAAAGATACATGCTTGGTATGTTGGGTGTTTTTTGTTAATATTTTTTCAACTTCAGTTATGGTACATATCTGTTGTACATCCTGCAGAAAGTGTTGTTAGGTGCTCGTTTTTTTTCCTAGGAATACCTTTCAAGTTCTCCACTTAAGAAAAGGGTATATATGTACATAAAAAGCTGCCTGAATCTTGGTTTATATATGAAAATAGTGGAACAAAATCTCTCTTCTGTTGTGGGAACTAACAGTTGTCTGATAATATTTCAGGGTGCAAGAGCATGGGGCTGAGCCAATACTTCCGTTCAGCTGTGTTTTAGAGAAGAATCTTGCTGACATGCCAGAGGATGAAGCTGCAAAATATTGTGAGGAGAACAAGCTTGTGAGGTGAGTCAAGTCTCTGACATATGGAGGAACAGAGTAGAGTGGTCCATAAAGTTAAACTATGTTAAATGCTTGTAAACTTGGAAAATTCAAAATTGATAACATCCTAGCATCTTTTGTTACTAGCCACAGTTTCCTATTCTTAGCGGCAGTATTATGCAGACTTAATATAAGAATACCGAGAAATAGTTATGCTAGAAAGAAAACTTATAATTACATATTCTTATTTATTTCTTGCAATACAATTAAACTCTGAATTTTGTGGAAATATTTATTACTACAGTGCACTTCCAAAGATTATAAAGACCGGATTTTCTGCAATTAATCTCATCTATTTCTTCACAGCCGGCCCTGATGAGGTAATTATGTTTGGTTATCTTTCTTTACTTTATATCCATTAAGTCACATATTAAATTATGGGTCTGCTATTATCTTTCGTGCATATCTGTTCTAATGTTGCCTCAGATATTTCGATTGCCTAATGTTACTTTCTCTTTGTTGAATGTGTCAAAATTGGACTACACAATTTTTCACCACATGAAACAAATATCTGACCATTAGCTCTTTATGACTTTAAAAAACTGCCTCTTAAGGTTTTTGGAGTTTACACAAGCTATTACATAGCCATCTTCCTCCTAGGGAAATATATGGTCGATTTTCCTATTTCAAAATTAATGGATAAATTGCTGATTGTACTCGATCTTTACTTGTTCTGGCATTTGAGGTATCAGTCATTTAGTGTTCCCTCATGGTGAGAACCATCTTTAGCAATTGACAGCTCGTGACTAGTTCATATGACTTATATCATGAACTACAAGCACAATGCACTAGATAGAGTACATTGATAATTTTTTAAAAACTATGGTAGTACTGTAAGTCTGTAACTATTTGAAGTCACTCGTTAGTTAATGTACTCAGATTTCATAATTTTTTGGTCAAACTGGGTTACGGAGATTTGTAGAAAACAACAATGTGAGGGTCTTAGCTGTTGTTGTGAGGTTGTGAGTAATAATCATTTGTAGTACGGAGGTCTGACGTTGCAGGAGTAATTATATAATTTTCTTTGAATCAAAAATGTTGTTGCCTTATTGGAGGCTTACTTTATAGAGATTAAATTTGGGAGTAATATATACTGTATTGACCATCCTTTGATGAATTTGTATGCAGGTCAAGTGTTGGCAGATTAGACGACAATCAAAGGCTCCTCAAGCAGCAGGTGCCATCCATACAGATTTTGAGAGAGGTTTTATATGTGCTGAGGTAATTTTCAACTTGCAACTTCGTTACTCTGGTTTTGCCTACAGATTTTCATTTTAGTCTTGTATACTTATTCTTTCTACAAAGAGAATTTTAATATGCACATGAATTAGGAATATATGGAATGGATTTCCCTGGTTGTTTCTGTTTCAAATTTCTTAGAGATTTCTTATCTACTCATTGAATGGCTGTAACCTTCTACCACCTTTCTGAAGGCATTTATTTCTTAGTTTTCGAGTGGCACACTGAATTTTGTGAGCCCGATGATCATCAGTTCCACTTCCACGCTCAGTCCTTTGTATTCCGTTACTTGTCCGGAAGCTAAACAATTTTTGAATCTGACTTGCTGGACCTTCTGCGGATTACTGAATGGTCAACTTGCATTATTTTCAGGTCATGAAATTTGAGGATCTTAAGGAGCATGGTTCCGAGTCAGCTGTTAAGGTATGTTGTAGTTTTACTCTGCTAGTTTGTGTAAATAGCCTTTTCACTTTTGTTTGGTTCTCACTTGTTGCAGCAATGTGGGATAAGAGTTGTAGAGGCTAGACTCTATAGCTCTATTATTCTTTATGCTTCAAAATCTGACCTGTTAAAAATTTCAAGTGTTAAAGTGTGCATATAGTGAGACCATCACATCCAATACACCACTTTAAGTCAGATCTCGAGGTAGCCAGTGTCCTGAAATCTGACTCTACCTGATATTTAGGTAGCCTGAGTACGTCCAAAAGTTGGTGCCATCTATGAGTTTAATATGTTGTTTTAATTAAATTAGATTGGTATGTTATTCAACTACTGTATTCTAGCTCTGATAAATTTCGCCATTGCCACTTAAAATGCCCTGATATCAATCCACAATTCTCCTTCCTTTTTATTTTCCTATCTTTATATGAGTTGTCATTTCATTTTAACGGGTACTGTTAATTATTTTATACAGGCAGCTGGGAAGTATCGGCAAGAAGGAAAAACTTATGTTGTCCAGGATGGAGACGTTATATTCTTCAAGTTCAACGTCTCTGGGGGCGGTAAGAAATGAGTTGTGTCATGGATTACATCCCCCCATTTAGCAGAATATAAAATACAAAACCGTTGAAGGTTTTTCTATGAATTGTAATTTCTGAAATTTTATCTTCCCTTTAGTCTTGTTATTATGCGACTTCCACTGTTTATTGTTTACAATGATGAGAGCTGGTTTTGTATCTGTTATTCGTATATGCTACTTTTCTTTTGCTATAGCAGTTTTCTTTTGTAACATTTCATCTTTTTCGCTATTAGCAGTTTTCCCCAGCTTTTTGAATCCGTGAGGCCGGCTAATTAGCTATTCGAATCTACGAGGCCTGCCAATAATTTTTTTGTCCCTCTTTTCTGTAATATTTTTCCTAGGTTTCTAATAGAAAATGTACTGCGGTTGCAGAATTTGATATAATAAAAAAAAAACAAGACAGCTGGCACACAGCCTTTAGACTTTTCACATTCAAGGTATACATGACATGACGCCTCTCACTAAATCGTCAATGCCACTATTATCAATCAACCTCTACACAGATTTCAGGTTTACTTTTTCAATGAATTTTGTCAAGGGGTTCACAAAGCTGAGAAAAAAACATGATGTCTTCTGTTTTCTCAGTGGTGCTAGCTTTAGAGGACTGTACATTTCATGATATTCGTTGTATAGTCTTTATCGGATTTTTATAGAACCCATAATGAAGATCAACTATAAGCTATTTTTATGATGTCAAAGGAACCTCTCTTACAACAAATCACCATCATTTTTAGCCTAGCATTTTTACACCATCATTTTTAGCCTAGCATTTTTAGGGGTCACCCGATAGGAATTAGGGGCCAACAATAAGACAAAATAGGATCACCCAAACCTAAATTGAAGCTAGCCCTTATCTCGCGTATTTCGTAATGGTAAAATTGCGCTTCCACAATCGGTAGTAAAGTGTGTTACTTTAACCTCCGAATATACTCAATTTTCGAATTTTGATACTACCATAATCGGTAGTAAATTTAACTTCCGAATGTATATTGGCCCCAAAATGTGATTTTGCCAAAATCCTAAAATTTTCGAACTTTGGTACTACCATAATCGGTAGTAAAGTGTGTTACTTTAACCTCCGAATATACTCAATTTTCGATTTTTAGTACTACTATAATCGGTAGTAAATTGTGTTAATAAGTGTTGCTTATTATCTATCGATTGTGTTCATGGCCCCAAATTCAAAATTTCAAAACTTAATAAAATTTCGAATTTTTTTACTTTCACAATCGGTAGTTAATGATGTTCCGATTGTGCGTAACTTTTAGTACAGACAAATTGAATTTTTTGAATCAATAATAATCGGTAGATAACGATCAATTATGGTTGATGTTCTTAATTTACCTACCAATTATGGTTGATGTTCTTAAGAAATGAAGAACATCAACCATAATCGGTAGGTAAAGTAGATTATTATCTACCGATTATGTTTCTGCTACTGTAAATCCAAGAAAATTTTCGGATCAAATTTTTGATTTCAAGTAATCAAATCCTAATTTTGAATCACAACTACTATCATCTATTCGTTTTGTTTGTTTAACTCTTTTTTTTTTTTTTTTTTTTTTTTTTTTTTTTATTTTTAAATTTTTGATTTAATAATTTTGGGTTTTAATTTTAAAAAAAAAATAAAAAAATTTGTTTTATCGACGATTTTTGGTTTAAATAAACGGTTGTTTTTTTTTTCAATGGGTAGAAAAGAGAAGAAGAAGATGAATGATAT